>JANAVB010036420.1:5360357-5669923 GCA_029216955.1 Iris pallida | reverse complement strand
TTCTCGTATGTATTACCGCGCTCGGTGACATTCTATATGTGACCTTGCCGTATGTTCTGATATCGTATTTGTGATGGATAACCGTGCGTTCGTGCACGTATGTGCATACCAGAAAACTTGATATGTACCACAGTACATCCTGTTCACCTATTGACCGATTAACGTACATGCTACAGTTTTAAACTTTAAACTACATGTCATTATTTATAAAATAACAATTAAACCATGATATGCCATGATTCCAGTTTATTACATTCTTGTTCATGCTTCGTATATTTAGTTGCTAGAATCAGTACTTGCTCCCGTCCTGACAGGATAATGTGTAGGTGTCCTTACTGAGGAGGAGTTACTCTGTGGACACATATTATGGAGTACTGCCGAGGACCCGGCTCTGCTTTACGAGGATGTTCCTGCAGGGAACCTCGCCTAGTTGTCTTTACTTAGACTTTGAGAGTAGTCATGTATTTAGGCTACATATTTTATAACTGGACATGTATCCAGTTTTACATTTCAGATCACTTGTACTTTGGACATTTTACTATATGAGACGACTTTTGTGTTTGGAGCATTATGACTTTTATTCACTTATAGAACTGTTAGCACATTAGTCTTATCCTGTTGTCTTTAGAATAGCTTACTACGTTTATATCAAACGTAGGCTGGGATGACTCGGCCTGGCCCAATAATTGGATAGCGGGTCGTGACATGTTTTTAGTGGTTGTGGCCCATGCAGGTCTGACTAAATTGTTTGGTTCGTTATTGTACAAGCATGCCTGCAATTAGGAACTTAAGGTAATTAGACAACATTAGGAATGAGCTTAGAACACTTAGAGGAATGCTAGGATTGCAAATAGGAAAACATCCATGCTTGCTATTATAATTAGATTTCTTGCCTATGATTGCTTACTTAATAAGTCCTTATAAGTCCTTTTTACTTTTTATTAGATGGTGCTTACTCGTTCGTCCCAGTATGTTACACCTGAGAATGGCGCATCCCTATCCAGTCAGCTGACCAGTTGACTGATACACCCACCTCCACTACACACTCCCCCACTCCACAGATCCACAGACCCAGATGCCTCCACCACCTCCCACATTCCAGTCCAGCAGGCCCCGATACTTCACCACCCCCTTCATCATACCTAGCCAGGCTTCCGTCACCCTCGACGAGAATCAGCTGCTCACTATGATCCAGGGTTCCTAACAACCCATCAGGAGCAGATGCCCTACTCTGCCAGAGCATGGAGCGTTCTGAGGAACGTCCCGTGGTCCACCACCTGTAGAGCACGGAGAGAGCGGGGACGATCAAGGACTTCATGGGTCTGAATCCCAAGGAGTTCTCAGGGACTGAGGGCATAGTAGTAGCAGATGACTGGCTAGATTCGTAGAGAGGAAGCTCCTAGGAGTCAGGATGCCGGGTGACTTCCAGGTCGAGGCAGCGGGATTTCTGCTGATAGACTTGGCAGGAGACTGGTTCCGGAATGATCCGTTATTTGCGAGAGGGAGAGCCACTTGGGATCAGTTCAAGACCCAGTTCAAGAAGAAATTCTTCTCGACCACTGCTAGAGTAGCCATGGGGCTACAATTCCAGAACATCCAGCAGGAGAACCGTTCTGTGGACGAGTATACGGCAGAGTTTAGTCGCCTGAGCCGTTTCGCTCCTAATGGTTGCAGATCCAGAGGAGATGACCCGTAGGTTTTGTCATGGTCTAGTTCCAGACATCGGCATTCTTTTAGTGGCGAACGGTATGATGACTACTATCAGAGCCTAGAGTTGGCCCGGAGCATTAAGGAGCATCTTCTGTCTAGCAAGAGGCCGGCTTCTGTACATCATGAGGGACCGTCCAAGCGTCAGGCTTTCCAGCAGAGAGCAGAGCCACCCAGCAGATTACCATCTTCCTACACCACATCATCAGACCCCGCCAGTTAGAGCCCCGGGACCCGACTCAGCAGCAGCAGCCGAAGGGAGCTTTTTGTGTATACTACAAGAGGCCACCATGACTCTCCGTCTGCAGGAAGAGGTTGGGTCAGTATTTGGCTTGTGGGTCTCCATCCATCAGCTTCAAGAGTGCCAGTAGCGAAGACTAGAGGACCGCTTCGACTCAGCAGCAGAGGTTTGGGCAGCATCTGCAGCAGCAGAAGGGACCTCAGGGGGGTTTATAGTCTAGCCCTCGAGCCGAAGCCGGAGCAGGTTTCGGAGCCAGATTACTTAGCTGACGTCATCACAGGTCATGTTTATTTGTATACTTTTCTAGCTGTATGTTTGTTGATTCTGGTGCATCTCATAGCTTCCTATCATTAGAGTTTATGCATAAACACCAGCTAGTAGCTACACCTACTGCAGAGATTAGTAGAGTGATGACGGGAGGAGGACCAGTGCCTATTAGATCTATCTATAGATGTTCTATTTTTATAGCCGGGAGAGAGTTCAGGGGACGATTCTTTGTGATGCCACTCCCCGGTTATGATATCATATTGGGGATGGACGCTTAGCTATGCCCATGCATCTATAGACTGTCATGAGGGTAGTATTTTGTTCAGTCCACCAGGCACAGCACCATTCAGTGTCAGGAGGACAGGGCCGGAGATCAGCCTAGAGCCGAACTGTTGTGCGATATTTGGGGATGTAGCACCGCCACACCCTATCATTAGGGAGTTTATGGATGTATTCCCAGAGGATCTTCCAGGGCTTCCGCCTGACAGAGATGTGGAGTTTACCATAGATTTAGTGCCGGGTTCATCACCAGTATCCCGGGCTTGCTATAGAGTGAATCCCAATGAGGCAGTAGAGATGAAAGAGCAGATTGATGACCTGTTGAAAAAGGGTTTCATTCGATCCAGTACTTCTCTATGGGGAGCACTAGTGCTCTTTGTGCCTAAGAAGGATAGTACAGTCCGGTTGTGTATTGACTACCGGGCGTTGAATGCCATCACCATCAAGAACAAATATCCTCTGCCCAGGATAGATGATTTGTTCGACCAGTTGAGCAGGGTGAAGGTGTTTTCCAGGATAGACTTGAGATCCGGGTACCACCAGGTGAAGGTTAGGGCAGCAGACATCCAGAAGACGGCGTTCAACACGAAGTACGGGCAGTACGAGTTTCTGGTGATGCCATTTGGTCTCACAAATGTGCCAGCTGTCTTTATGAACTTGATGAATAAGACATTTTACCAGTATCTGGATAAGTTCGTCGTAGTATTTATCGACGACATCCTGATATACTCGAAGACGCCAGAGGAGCATGCAGAGCACTTGCGGATAGTTTTGGGGATTCTGAGGCAGGAGAGATTGTTGCCAAATTGCCGAAGTGCGAGTTCTTTTTAGACCGAGTGGAGTTTCTCGGCCATTTGGTCACTGGAGATGGAATCTCGGTGGATCCTAGAAAGATTGCTGCAGTTGAGACGTGGAAGGCTCCGACGTCAGTTTCAGAGATCAGGAGCTTTCTGGGTTTAGCAGGCTATTATAGAAAGTTCGTCCAGGACTTTGCTAGGATAGTTGAACCTATAACGAAGCTGACGCGGAAGGACGTAGAGTACATCTGGTCAGAGGACTGCTAGGCAGCGTTTGAGGAGCTGAAGAGGAGGCTGACGACCGCTCCAGTTCTGACTTTACCTTCAGGTTTTGGAGGTTTCACCATTTACAGCGATGCTTCTCGGAAGGGGCTAGGATGTGTCCTACAGCAGCATGAGAAAGTGATTGCTTATGCATCTAGACAATTGCGGACTCATGAGAGGAATTATCCTACCCATGACCTAGAGTTAGCTGCGATGATCTTTGCACTCAAGTTATGGAAATATTACTTATACGGAGAGCGTGTGGAGATCTTTACTGACCCCAAAAGCTTGAAGTATGTGTTCACACAGAAAGAGCTGAACATGAGGCAAAGATGATGGTTGGAGTTGATAAAAGACTTCGACATCGATTTACAGTATCACCCTGGGAAGGTAAATGTGGTAGCAGATGTGCTGAGCAGGCATCCGATGGCATTGTACTTGATGATTGATCGGCATTTGCGGAAGGATCTGGAGAAGCTCGGTATCGAGCTGGTTCGGCCAGGATTAGTGATACAGGTGATGGCGCTTGACATTCAGTCAGGTTTGATGGAGCAGATCAGGGAGGTACAGTCTACAGATGAGAGCCTTCACAGACTTCGAGCCCAGGCATTAGCTGGATTGCTGGATGACTTCACGATAGCAGAGGATGGATCCTTGAGGCATGGCAGCCGACTGTACGTGCCAAAGGGAGAGCTAGTAGAGGCAGTCTTACAGGAGGCGCATCGATCGAGATATTCTATTCACCCTGGTGCTAACAAGATATACCGTGACTTGCGGGAACATCTTTGGTGGCACGGGATGAAGAGGGATGTATCACGTTTTATCTCGAGATGCCTAGTTTGCCAGCAGGTCAAGGCGGAGCGCCAGAGGCCAGCTGGTTTGTTGCAGCCGTTACCCATTCCCGAGTGGAAGTGGGAACATATTACGATGGACTTCATTTCAGGGCTTCCTCATTCCCAAGGAGGGAAGGATGCCATTTCGGTCATCGTGGACAGGCTGACGAAGTTTGCGCACTTCATACCCTTCAAGGTGGGGCTTTCCACCGAGAAGTTGGCAGAGCTATACATACAGCAGATAGTTCGCCTATACGGAGTGCCGGTGAGCATCGTGTCAGACAGAGACAGCAGATTCACATCCCACTACTGGAGGAGCTTGCAGGAGGAGTTGGGCAGTAGGCTCAAGTTCAGTACGGCGTACCACCCGCAGACAGATGGTCAGTCCGAGAGGACGATACAGACACTGGAGGATATACTGAGGACCTGCGTGCTGGACTTCGGAGGATCATGGGTGAGCCATCTGCACTTGGTAGAGTTTTTATACAACAATAGCTACCAAGCCAGTATCGGTATGTCTCCTTTCGAGGCACTTTATGGACGACGATGTCGTACACCGCTCTTTTGGGATGATATCGAAGACAGAGTTATGCTTGGGCCAGAGATGATCACGGATGCAGCAGAGAAAGTCGGGATGATCAGAGACAGGCTTAGAGTAGCTCAGGACAGGCAGAAATACTGGGCTGATGCTAGTCGCAGACCGACGGAGTTCGCAGACGGTGATATGGTGTTGGTGAAGATATCACCTACTAGAGGGACGATCCGGTTCAGACGAGGAGGGAAGCTGATCCCCAGATACATCGGGCCGTTCGAGGTACTTGGCAGGATCGGAGAGGTACCTTACAGGGTTGTACTTCCACCCAACCTAGCAGGAGTTCACGACGTCTTTCACGTATCTCAGCTGAGGAGATATGTTCCAGACCCCAGTCATGTGCTAGATCATTCAGAGTTGGAGGTCGGACCGAGCCTTACAGTTTTTGAGCAGCCAGTGGAGATATTAGACAGAAGAGAGAAGAGGCTGAGGAACAAGGTTATACCCCTAGTGCGAGTAGCTTGGAGCCGTCACTCCCCAGGTGAATCTACTTGGGAGAGGGAGTCGGACATGAGGGAGAGATACCCTTACTTGTTCGATCCAACCGCTGCGAGGGAACCACCCGTTCCCGCTTGATACCTTAGAGGTTAGTTTCGATCGCAGCCTTAGTCATTTTATTGCATTGCTTGCTATGTTAGAATATTGTCGGGTCTTCAATCCTTGTGAATTTCGAGGACGAAATTTTTTAAGGAGGGAAGACTTGTAAGCCCCTGTTTTTCAAATTTCAGTTAATTAAGTGTTAATTAATTTTTAATGTCATTTATAGCCTTAAAATAATTATTAGAATTTTTATAAATTTTTTTAGAATTTTTAAATAATTTTTTAAATGAGTTTTAAAATACAAAAATATTAATTTATAATTTTCTAAATTGTTTTAATATCTGTTTGTAATTTTCTAAATTGATTTGTAGTCAGTTTGTAATTAATTATTTGTTATTAGTTACGGAATGCAAATTCTAATTTACATTTAGAGCTGGGAGGACCTAACTGTAAATCATAAATCTAGGGGGACCTAAGTGCTAAACCCACGTTAACCCCCCCTCCCCACGACCGGTCGGCCACCTGGCCCGACGACCCATCGCCTTTCCCGGCCAACCACCGCCTTGACCGACATATAAAACCCCCCTCTTTCTTCCCCAGACCGAGCCCAAACCCTAAACCACCACCACTATCGCCCCCGACCACCCTAGACGTTCGTCTCCGGCAAAAACCCTAGCCGTAGCCCTAGCTCCGGCGAACGCTCGTCTAGCCCCCACGACGAGCGCCACCGCCCGCAACCACCATCCTCCGACGCGCGTCGACGAGCTGAGTGCAGCGCCACCCGAGCGCCGCCTCGCCGACGTCTCCTCCGACCGCCAGCACCCTCGAGATCCTCCTTCGACGATCGGACACGTGAGTAGCAGTTTTAAATCGTGTCGTGTAAGGCTCGTGTCCACATATGTTGTTCGCCGTGTCCTAGCGAGCACGAATGTGGAACTGGACACGTGAAACTCGTGTCGTACGTGTCGAAATCGACCCAGACACGTAAATACCTGTGTCCCTAACTGTCAGGACACAGGACTGTGTTTATATTTTTTTTTATCATTTAAACACTTAAAACCTAAATAAATTAACCTAATCCTAACCCTTAACACAAGCTTCGGGCTGACCCCCTGGTCAGCCCGACCCGACATAAAACCCCCCTATGCGCGCTGGCTCGGGTTCGAGCCCCTCTTTAATGCTGTTTCTTCTTTTTCTTTTTCTTTTTCTTTTTCTTTTCTTTTCTGGTTATATATATATATATATATATATATATATATATATATATATATATGTATATACATATATTTGTATATATATATATATATATATATATATATATATATATATATATATATATATATATATATATGTATTATTATACTGTATATATGTACTGTATTTATAATATATATATATAGATATATATCTATATATGTTATATTTAGTACCTTATTATAGTATATTTTTTATGTATATGTATATATATGTATTTATGTACATATATGTATATATGTATATATTTCTTGTGTATATATTTTTATAGTTAGTAAATTTATATATATATATATATATATATATATATATATATATATATATATATATATATATATATATATATATATATATATATAATTTGTATTTATATACATATATGTATATATTTTCATGTGTATATATATATTATTATATATACACTTTAAAATTAAGTGTTTCCTTATATATATATATATATATATATATATATATATATATATATATATATATATATATATATATATATATATATATATATATATAATATATATATATATATATATATATTTGTATATATATATATATATACATGAAAATATATATATATATATACATGAAAAAAAAAAAATATATATATATATTTGTATATATATATATATATATATATATATATATATATATATATATATATATATATATATATATATATATATATACTTTATAAATTAAGTATTTTCCTTATATATATATATGAACTTTTAACATATGTATGTATATTTTCACTATGCATAATTTTACCTTATCAAATATTAATATTTATTTTGTACTTTTTAACAATTTGTATTTTAGTGTATTTAAATTACTGCAACCATTTGGTGTCCAAGCCTAGCATGAATTTTTGGGTCCAAATGTGTTTTCACACATTCAAGTCCTGTACAAGTCATATTGGACTTGATTCATGGCCTTGGGTTCTGTATTTGAACTTTGGTTCAAATTATGTACATGGACAAAATACGCAGATAATTAATTATTTAATTTCAATTGTGTGCAATGCTGTTTTTGATTTTCTAAAAATACTTAAAATACTATTAAAATTCTGGAAAAATAGTATTTAGATACTATTTTAAGTTAGCAAATTTAGTATAATTTTTATAGTATTTTAATTACAGTTTTGCCACTAGTTTGGCATATGGAACCAAAACTCACTTTCTGTGTACTTAGGAAAGCTGATTTTTATAAAATACTTGTACTGGTTAATAAATTCCAGAAAAATTATAATAAATTTCTATAATTAACAAGGATCATTTTGGTATTTTATTTTATGTAAAACTAAGCTTTTTGTCTATATCAAAATTGTTAGAACACAATGGTCATTTGATTTATTTATTGATTAATTATGACTTGTAGCTTTTTGTGTTATTTTGAGTTTTAGCCGTGTTGGACCCCACCCCTCACTAGTGTAAAGACCCTAGAAAGTTAGTTAAAGTAGCGTGTCACCCCACATTGGTCTCCTATGCTAAAATCATCAATCTTGGCTAGGTGCCCAGTCACAAGTCGTGTTTTACCAATTAGTGTCTTAGCGTTCTAGCTTAGTGTAAAAACTAAGTTATTGTATTTTATTTCTACAGTGACGAGTTACCGGACATCCATAGCACTTTTATTGTAGTTTGTTTTGTTTTGCTTTGCTAGAGACAAGTACTTTCTACAAACTTTACATACTGCTATAACAATAAACTGTGATTTACCCACCATATTAAATGCTGATCCTTGGGGTAGCAAGTTATAACTTTACATGTTGTATTACTTTTAGTCTCCACCATGTTTATACAGTATTTCATATCTCTCACATGTTTAAATAATGGGTTAAGGAGAAACTGTTAGTATTGTACGTGAGCATGACCTCCTTCTCCGTATGTATTTACCGCGCTCGGTGACATTCTATATGTGACCTTGCCGTATGTTCTGATATCGCATTTGTGTATGGATATACACCGATGCCGTTCGTGCACGTATGTGCATACCAGAAAACTTGATATGTACCACAGTACATCCTGTTCACCTATTGACCGATTCACGTACATGCTACAGTTTTAAACTTTTTAAACTACATGTGGTTATTTATAAAATAACCAATTAAACCATGATATGCCATAATTCCAGTTTATTATATTCTTGTTCATGCTTCGAATATTTAGTTTGCTAGAATCAGTACTTGCTCCCGTCCTGACAGGATAATGTTGTAGGTGTCCTTACTAAGGAGGAGTTACTCTGCGACACATATTATGGAGTTACTGTCGAGGACCCGGCTCTGCTTTACGAGGATGTTCCTGCAGGGAACCTCGCCTAGTTGTCTTTTACTTTAGACTTTTGAGAGTAGTCATGTATTTAGGCTACATATTTTGTAACTGGACATGTATCCAGTTTTACATTTCAGATCACTTGTACTTTGGATATTTTACTATATGAGACTTTTTTGTGTTTGGAGCATTTATGACTTTTATTCACTTATAGAACTGTTAGCATATTTAGTCTTATCCTGTTGTCTTTAGAACAGCTTACTACGTTTTATATCAAACGTAGGCTGGGCATGACTCGGCCTGGCCCAACAATTTGGGTAGCGGGTCGTGACACTCCGACGCCCCCGCCCCAAGCCCGCCGCCCCCGCTGCCCCTATACGACACCGCGAGAGAGAGAGAGAGAGGGGGTTACCTTCGGGAGACAGAAAGGAGAGGACGCCGACGCCGACACCGATGCCGATCACCGAAGCCGACACCGGCGAGAGAGAGAGAGAGAGAGAGAGGAGAGAGGAGAGAGAGTGAATTTGGGGGAAAATGCGAAAAGTTTCCTCCGCCGTTTCATTTAAAATCTGGTATGTATATTTAGCGACGGACTAGCGACGTAGAAAACCCCGTTGCCCAGTAGTCGCCCTGTTTGATACTTGCCAACTGAATATCCGTCGCTACGTAGTCGAAGAAATGTCCCGCCAATTCTCTACACAATTCCCGCCAAATAATCGACTGAGTAGCGACGACTCCTGTTCCGTCGCTATATCTCCGACTACCTAGCGACGGATATGCGACCTTTCCTCCCCCTAAAATTGAAATAAAAAATGTAAAGGAGTGTGGTTGGTAATCCGTCGACGAGCTGCCACGAAGCCGTCGCTAACGCCGACTGAAAATTTTCGTCGCTAATTGTCCGTCGCTAATTTACTGTATTTTAGTAGTGTACTGACGGAAAGACATAGCCTTGTAGTTAGGCAGACGTCCGAGTGCGAAGTGGTAGGATTTGTGGAGGCACCACTCGCAAGTATCGGTTGACATGCATGTATATCAAGGACGCTTGAATACGTGCACGATCCGACTCGAGTGGTGATAGCGGGATTCGCTATCATGAGGCTTGGTTGAAATGCATGTATTTTGGGGACGCCTGGAATATGTGCACGATCCATACTAAGTGATACGTTGAATCAAGTGAGACTTGAGAAACATAAAAGTGTCGAGGATTTTGAGATCCTAAGTTTTGAAGAAAGGATTGAGGGTAGCACGAGCGTGGCTCGGATTTGAGAAACGCATAGGCGTAGTGTGTGCGAGAGTTCTTGAATGTTGAGTAAAGTGATAAGTCAATAAGTAAGTACTTAGCTAGTTGCGAGGACAAAACTTTTTCTGAGTGGTGTATGATGTAGTGTCCCATCCCGCTCAGTCAATCGGAGGAATAGGAACACCGACGGCGTACAGACTTATCCTTGCAACGGCTACTCGGAGACATCGCTCGGTCGAGGCGACCGCTCGCTCAGGTAGGGTAGTTTCGGTGAACTTGCCTCATCTTAGCCTTCACATAATAAATCGTATGTTTTCAACTTGCACAAGTAGGCTTGATAATAAAAGAGACGAATTCACATAGCCAAAGGGAATAATCCCGACGGGTCGAATTGAATTAGAATATGGAAAGGTCCAACGGCCGTCTTAGAGTTGGTGCACAGCGTGCTTTGAAAATGACACTCGGTCCTTCGTCCCGTGGCTTGGAAGAAGGAAAGTTGGTCTTCGGTGCAAAATCTAAGAGTTAGCCTAAGTCATAGGCGTCGCCCGCATGAATGCTTCATAAAGCATGCACGGTCCCGTCATCCAAGGCTTGGCATAGCCTTGGCTTGCCCATGAGTTAAGTTGCGTTGAGTGGCTTGTGACCTAAGTCTTGGCACCCGAGTGACTTGGTCGTTCAAGTTGGATGCGTGCACGGCACGATCCGTTGAGACAAAGCTTGACGCAGCCTTTGCTCGTTAAGTTGTTGCGAAGTTAAGTTAGGCAAAGTTATATCGGTTGACCTAAGACATTACAAGTACCATCCCGCTCTTTCGCGGTTCGTCCAAGTTAAGTAGTCCCACGATCTTAAGGCCCATCGACTTGGGTAGGAGTGTCGCGTAGAGCACGATTGGCTTAAAGCACGATGCACGGACTTAGTGTTTAAGGCAAGGACTATAAGTGATTCAAAGTGAGTTTTGAGAAAGGGATATCAAATAGGCATTCTTGAGTTGAACCAAATGATAGGGTAACAAGAAAGAAAATGCTCGCGACCGTGGGTCGTCGAGGGGTCTCAAGGAAGGAATGCTTGCGACCGTGGGTCATCAAGGGGTCTCAAGGATAGAAGTCTTGGTTTTGGTAGAGGAATAACTGTGTGAGACGTCAGTTTGTTTCGAGTCTTGCATGGTCATTTGACAACTTGTCGACAAGGGTGATGAATCCTCGAGCGGCAACCCTGGGCCATGGGACCGACTCGGCCTAGGAGGAAACAGGGTATAGTCGTACGTAAGGTTTTGGCACAGGTTAAGCGGGAACTTGCGACGGAGCTAGCTACTTACGTCGAAAGGATCCTAATTAACAAAACTATATGTCAAGGTATAGCTTGTGATGCTAGTGGCCAAGTTCATATAGATGTCGGCAAATAACGGCTATCCACGTGTATGTCTTTGGATTGAGTTGAGTTGAAGGTGTGTACAGTTAGAACACAAAGTTTGGGCCTAAGATTGGGTTTCAACATAGGCATTGTGCTTCGGCACGAGGTGTGGCATTGAGTCTTATGTTGTCGGCATATAAGTTGCATGGTTATGGTTGAGTTGTTTGAGTTTAAGTCAGGAAAACGCCGCAAGGCAAAGTTGTTTGAGTGACAATAAGATTCACGAGTCTTGATTGGGTCAGTTGGTGATCAAAGTAGAAAGGGCCGTAAGGCGGCGATATGGTTGAGTCGTACATAGTTGCGAGGCACGGCACAAAGGATTTGAAGCACGGTCACACGGAAATGGAGCTTTATCGCGTAGTTGCGTCTCTAATTTTAAGCCGTAAGGCAAACACGACTCGATAGGTCAACGTTGTTGGCACGAGAAGTGTCTTGAGGCAAGGTATGAGTTAACATTGTCGTTGCAAGCACGAGATGGTCTAAAAACACAAAATAGGCAAGGCGTCGGTCATAAAACTGATCCTAAGGCAAGAGTAGAAAGACAATTGATAAGAGAGGACTATGTTGCACAAAGTAAATCAAACGTGTTGGATATGTATGGGTGGGCGAGGAGCTCATTCCACCAGTACAGTTGAGTACTGACACCCATATAGTTTTCATGTGCAGGCACATATAGAAGCTCGTGGCGCGAAGCTCGCTTGGATGCGTCGAGGCACGGATTTACTTGGCGATTCGAAGCGTGCGGCCATATGGAGTAAAGACTTATACGGGACATAATGTATGGATGTCGCCTTCTGAAGCTTTCGCTGGATCAAGACATGTATTGAGAGATGAGAGAGAGCTGAGTGACTTGTAATATGAGCTTGAGTGAACTTGAGAGACTTGTAATCATGGCCTTGCGCCCATTGTAATCTTTGTTTCAACATCAATAAAGAGCTTGTTTTGAATAACTTGTGTTTGTTCTAATTTCCACTGCTATTCTTCAATGTCTCTGCATGGGACTTCTGTGCGACGACCTCGTCGCAGCCGCTGAAATCGGCCGTTATAGAACCCGCCTTGCACGAGCGCAATCTAGGCTCGTGCGACATCACGCCTTAGCGAGGACGATCGCTCCTACGGGAGCGAGGTATGACAGTTTATCCCTAAAAGGATTGGAAGAAGTCTCCTAATCGATTTTGGAGAATTCGAACACAGGGTTCTAAAAGGGTCTGCCGGAAGAGAAATTTGAATTTGAAATATTTCCACTAAACCCCCTTAACCATTTGTTTTTACAAACCCCCTCCTTTTGCTAAGGTAAAAAATAATAATATTTACATATTAGTATATTTAAAGAAACAAAATTTACACTAAAGGGTATAATTGGGTTCAAGGGTTTACACTGCAATAGGATAATATAATAGGATCTCATTCCAAAACTGTCTTGGAAACTCTTTTGAATTTATCCATCGTCCTTGAAGCTCAAAATTGAAGTCTATCAACTTCCTTGACCTCCTTGTTTTGGGTTCTCGTCATTCCCTTTTTCGGAAAGACAAACGCTCGTGCTTGGTGAATTATTCCATCATTGGATTGAACGTAGTTGATCGAGTATTATAAAAGGGGATAATTATTAAGAAAGGATCGGGTAGGTACCTCTATTAAGTAGACCGAGCAGATCAGATGGGTAATATAGGATTTTTATCGACAACTTAACTCTAGCGAGAGACTTTAGGATCAGTGGATTACAACCCTTCTACCCTTATCTATGTTAGATAGAGATATTTTAGGAGGAACCGAAGGGAACATATAGTAGGACTTCAGAGATTAGTTGCAGTTTTCCACTAGAAGTGGTAGTCACCCGGAGAAGACTAGTTGGAAGGAGCCAAAGGATCTCGTTATAAATAGAATAATTCAGCGAGCATCTGCTAGAGTTAACTTCCACCTTTACTCAATAGATAGGTGTAGAATGGGTAGGCGTATTCATGAGTGCTAGATGGTAGACTAGAAAGTGCCAATTGTAATCTATCATTTAAGAAAGGTTGATAGGTGATTTGTGGAAGTATGGCTTAGAGTTTAAGAAATAGACTTAGTATTTATATCCTTTGAGATTAGACCTACCTAAAAACTCGAGGGGTTGGAAACCTTATCTTAAGAAGACCGGTGGATCATACACATTGATGTAAGATACTAGGAATCCTGGAACACCTTGAATATAGGATAGTAGTGTTGGAAAGTGGTCATAGAAGTAGCCCTATGGATAGGTTATAGGGAACAAAGAGGGTTAGGACCTAGCGGACTACAATCTTAGTATGTAATACCATGATATTAAAGGTAACATCTGAGAAGACCATGTCACAGAAGTGAGCAAAGAGATTAGAGATAAGAAATTTTAGTGTGTTATAAGTTAGGTCGTGACTTTCAACGATTGGTTAGTCATAGCCTCAAGAATTAAAGGCTATCGTAGAAAACCTTGGTAACAAGGCCAACATTCTAGTAAGAGTAGAAGCTCGATACCCTTCATCTGACTGATCATTCGAAGCTCGGGATGTCCTAGAACCTCAGGTAGGGTTCGCCCTTGATCATGCCACTACCCTTTCAATTACGAATACGTTTTTGCAAATTTTTGCCCCAATATTTTTTTCATAACTAGTCGCCTCATTTAGGTGAATGATTATAGCCTATATCCCTATCCTAAGTCGAGCCACACATGGGATAAATCTTCACTCCTCGGTACCTCCGTAAATATAACATCCATATCACGATAGGTACCAGTCATTACCTACTCAAATTTTATTCATTAAGTCACTATGACTTAATGCTCCTTACGTATATTCATCTTGATTTCTTCCAAGAATGATTTCCTTATCCTTTTATGTAGTGCTACAATTTAGTTCCGATAACCCAGAATTCCATGGTAGCATGGTAGCTAGATTGTAGGGCCTCACAAATTTTAGGGCTCCCTTATATTTGCGAGTGATTAGGAGAATCTTCGTTCCAAATAAGTTAATAAGTCAGTAGTTTGTGACACCCACTTTCTAATCAGACTATTTAGTGTCTGCTACCTTGACTTTGATATTTGGAGCATAAGACTAGCTGTTACCTTCAAACAAATTTTATATACATGACCTAGACGAGTCCACCTTCAATTATGCCTGTCATGGCCCACTTAAACATGCCTCCTCTTGCACTAATTTTAAGACACAACATTCGGGCCTAGGGCCTCAAACTTAGCCACTTCTGCGATACCGTTGACCATTCTAACCTAAATAGGAGGCTCAACCTCGACTTAACCCTTTTGATCCACTATATGATTTTAGAGTCCAGGCTATTAAGCTTGGTATTAGTTGTAGCGCCTTAAGAAAATAGGACCCCCTTGTGGTAGATTTTAGGGAGTTTGTTATGAATAGAATGACCTGATAAACCATATATTTAGGGCTGGACCTAAGACAGTAAAGAACCATTATTTATGGAATTTTTCATTTGAAGAAGATATGATTCCATGTTTCACGAGACTAGGTAAATAGCTAAGGTGGGTAAAAATTTCGTGGATACTTCCCCAAGGAATAAGTTAGGTATAGTACGGTATGAAGCCTAACCCTAACCAGCAACCCTAGGGATTAATAGACTAAATCTTGCTACCTTTTGTCTTGAATGAGGCTTAGATTAGAAATAATAGATGAATTATTATCTAACGATAGTATTAAGATGGTTAGTAATATAGGAGTATTAGATAGAGTAAGAAGATCCAAGTAGAATGGATGATTATCTCTTGAAGTGACCAATAGCAGGTCAGGACTAGAAGGATGACCAACAGGTGTATGTAGAGGTCTAGTTCAGCCTCGACCTTTACCCCAAATAGGTATCGATGGTTAGGTATATTTTTAAGGATGGTATAGATTATTTATAGGTGGAAAGGAGTGGATCGCTAAGTTGAACTATCATGGAAGTAGGTGATGTAATTTATAGGAATATAGTATATAGTTTAAGGATTGATAGAGTTTAAGAGGAATTATGATCTTTCTCTGGGTAGTTATAGAAGAAGACTCAAGAGCCAAGTTAGAAGTTGTACCTCTAGATTTACATCCCTCGAGTGATATAGAACGTGTTGAAGAAGAGGCATATCATCTTGTATTGCCCTATCATTAGAGGAGGTACATTATGTGTTCCATGTATCACAGTTGAGGAGATATGTGACTGATCCTAGTCATGTGGTTGATCACTCTAAGATTACAGTGGGATCCAGTCTATCATACAAGGAGCAGTGAGTTAGTATTTGGATACAAGTGAGAAAATGATTAGAGGGTAGATGACTAGATTGGTTTGGATTGCGTGGAAGCACCATTCTCCAGGACAATCTACTTGGAAGCAAGAAGGTTCCATGCAAAACGTTATCCCCATCTATTTGTGGATTCCAGTGAGTTTTAGCTTAATTATTTTATTGTATAGATTTTTGCATGGTAGTGTTAATTTAAGATCGAGGACAAAATTTTCTAAGGTGTGTAAGTTGTAAGCCCCTAATTTTTTATATTATTTTAAATTTTATTTCTATTTATTTATTATAGATATTTAACTTTTTAAACTAGATTTTATATCAATATGACTATAGACGTACTTTTTTGTAGCTTTAATTTTTGGAGCACGAGACATGGCCCTCCCTCGAAACGTCTTTCATGAGTTTTGAAATAGACATGTTTACCTTCAATTTGGTATATCATGTCCCATCCAAATTTGTCCCATTATATTCTTTTGACTTTACACAACTTCAGATCAATTTAGGCTATATATATACTAAAACCTAAAATTCTTCTCTTCTCTCCCCCGAATTTTTGCTGCACCGCAGCAACTGCGGCAGCAGTGGCTGTAGACACCACCGACGAGACGCCACCCCCACGACCACCCTGGCCGCCGGATGGTGCACCCCCGCGTGCGCGGCCAGGTGCTCAGTCATGCGCAAGACGACAGCAACGGCGGCAAGGCAGTAAAGCCGCAGCACAACCGCAGTGAGGGCCTGGCGTGTCCCCGACGAACCCCCTGCCATGCCTCCATCCTCCCCGACACACGACACGGTCGATTCGTGCATTTCGCACAAAATTTCATCGTAACGTGCGCGATTTCGAGTCTATAATTATCTCATCGCAACAACTTTGGACGCATTTTTTTGACAATTCGACCGTTGGATCGTCGATCCGATTCTTCCATCTCAAATTCGGTATATACCTCTTCGTTCACCTGAAATTTTAACCGTTAATTCGATCGTTTGATAGATCAAAACCCGCGACCAAGTTGACCGTTTAAAACACGTTTATTTTGGAAAGATTCGTGGAGCCAACTTCGCCATGCTCTCGAGCTCGCCGTGCTCATCCCCGTGCTCGAGCTCGTGTTTGCCTCCGAAGCCATCGATCAGGCCAGGCACTGGCGGGGGTAGATTGGTAATTTAAGAGTTAGATGATGTAATGTAATTAGGATTACACCCGTTTTATGATGCAATTGATTTGAATATTGTTTGATGTAATGTAGTCAAGTTTGTAATTAGGATTACATTACATCGAGAAAATAATTGTCCAACCAAACATCGGAACTAAAATTACAACATAATGTCAATTACAATACGATGCCTAATCAGGTACACCAAACATGCTCTAAATGTTAAGCTCGAGTATCTGAAAATTAACAAAAATGTGTCGTTTGGTACGTGAATCTTTTTATTCTTGGACAAATTTAGGATGGAAAACTTATTTTCATGTTTGGTTTCTATCATAAAATTTATTTCCGAAAATTGTGAATGCCTGAGTAAATAATTTACCTAGAAAATATAGAAATCATATCCTTTAAGAATAGGTGGGTATAATTTTTTTGCCCAGGTAAGTTTTTTTGTTTATTTTTTTGTTTTTTGTTTGTTTTTTTTACATTTTTTTGTTTTTTTCATTTGTTTCTAAGAAGTTTATTTTATTGTTTCTTTTAATTTCTCTTTCATTTTTTGTATGTGAGTTTACTATAAAATGAAAAAAAAATAAAAAATAAAAAATAAAAACTACATCAATAGGAATTGTGTTACACGTCAGGCGAGTTTGGGTTACACGTCAAAAAGAGTTTGGATTACACGTTAGTGGGATAAATTGATAATTTAAGAATTAGAGGATGTAATGTAATTAGGATTATACTCGTTTTAAGATATAATTGATTTGAATATAGTTTGATGTAATGTCGTCAAGTTTGTAATTAGGATTACAATACATCGAGAAAATAATTGTCCAACCAAACATTCGAATTAAAGTTACAACATGATGTCAATTACAATACGATGCCTAACCATGTAAACCAAACATGCCCTAAATGTTAAGCTCGAGTCTCTGGAAATTAACAAAAATGTGTCGTTTGGTATGCGAATTTTTTTTATTCTTGGACAAATTTAGGATGAAAAACTTATTTCCATGTTTGATTTCTGTTATAAAATTTATTTCCGAAAATTGTGAATGCCCGGGTAAATAATTACCCATAAAATATATAAATTATATCCTTTAAGAATAGGTGGGTATATTTTTTTTGTCCAGGTAATTTTTTGTTTTGTTTTTGTTTTACATTTTTTATTTTTTCATTTGTTTTTAAGAAGTTTATTTTATTGTTTCTTTTAATTTCTTTTCCATTTTTTTGTTCGTGAATTTCCTATAAAATGAAAAAAAATGAAAAAACGAAAGTAAAAATGAAAATTACGTCAATAGGAATTGTGTTACACGTCAGGAGAGTTTGGGTTACACGTCAGGGAGACTTTGGATTATAGGTCACTGGGTTAGGTCCAGTACGGATAAAAAACTAATTTATAAGTAAAAAAATTATAATGTCAATATGATTTGAACCATGTTCTCTTGAATACTAACATACCATTTTAACCAACTACTTTAAAAAGTCACAAACAAAGATTACAACTATTAAATATATTTACTCATCAATCAAAAATATTATATTTATCTATATCAACTATATATTATAGGAAATATTTATATATTGACCAAATATGAAAAATATATTTTTTCAGAAAATTTAATTCCAAAGATTTGATTTTCGAGAATATAGAATTTCCGTCTATCTAGTATTCCGCATACCAAATGTCCTCAAAGGTTTATAGAGACAAAAGGATCGATCACTTCATGATTTTGAAATTCCTACTCACTTCAGAAAAAAAAATGGTGAACACTTTGTTTATGAATTTTAAAAAAAAAAATCAAAGTTCATAAAATCATTTCAAAATAAATATTTGCAAAATCATAATATATATACTATATTGGTATGCACATGTAGCAACATTATTCACTAGAGGATCAGCCGTAGGAATTTTGATTTTTTTTGTGCTCCACAGAAACAAGACATTTATTCTGATATGGTGAATGACAAATGATATGGTCTAAGAAATTACAGAAGAGAGGATTAATATTATTACATAAATGTATAGTCCACACACTCGATTGAGAGTAGTTTAATTGTCTTGGAATATAAGGTTTGAGGTTCTAAAGAGTTCAGTGTTTTATTAGATAATCTCTGAAATGATGAGGCTTACATATAAGATATCGTTTTGGGTTTGTAACGCCACAGTTCTAAAATATGTCGTACTAGAACGTACATGTCAGTCGTATAATAAATATACGTAAGCTGTAAATACAGTAAAATTACGACCAACTAAATCTCATCCACAAAATAAATGAATAAATATATTATAAATCAAATATGAATTTGTCAATGTACATGTAGTGGGTGGAGACAAATCTACTACCAACTTTAAAAGAAGGAAATAACAAAATAATAAATACAAGCAACAAAGATGATCCAAGAGCATGTTCTCTTCGATACGAAGGAGAAGACAACGATCTTGGCTGCAACTTCTGCAAAAAGTCAAGAAAACACACACACTTGGAGAAATTACCAATAGTACTCAGAGGAACGTAACAAGATACAGATAAATATGCCATATAGCTTAATATAAACTGCTCAATAATAAGTCAATCGGATTATAACATGGTCTAATACTCCACCTTTGAATTAGCGTATCATCCCCCAACTAAACAAGGACATGAGATGTCACCCTAATCCATGAAGTATCTTTCAATATCGTAATCCGATATAGTATCCGGACCACAACAAGGTTCAGTATTTTATCATCGAAGCAGTGAACCACACCTATAACCAAATAAGGACAATGTGTGGCAAACTAGTCCGCGACAAAATATTGTTCTAAGCCTCGATCAGGTATAAGTACACAAACCAAAAGTACCTATACCTAAACAGATAGGGTAGCCTAACCAGTCTATGTGAATGCAAGTTAAGAATAAACCTCCAGCGCATGGGCTCTCTGGCTAACAATGGGATCGACAACGTCAGTGGCCATCAGCAAAATAAAGGGGTCGTCAACCCGCATCTCCAACGGAGCGTAAGGTCACAAAGGTTATGTGCATGATAGACCATATGCTAAGGAAATATCCTCCCCACCCCATGCCTATATATGTTATATCCACAACACATGTAACCTCTATTAACTGCTAAGTCAAACTAATCATGCAATACTATTAGCGGTTAATCATGTCGCATGGCTTATACGTACCGTGGCCAGACAGCTATGCATGTTCGAGTTCTATATACGACTCGCAACTTTGTGGCACAAATGTGTCAAGGCCTATGAATGCAACACAACAAAAGGGTGGTCTCTTAAATCTAGGTCAAATGTGCATAGAAATAAACAAGTAAAGAAAAACAGAGTTGAATAGTGAATATCATCTACACATGATTTGAGAAGAACAATTTTATATTTGCAAAAAATAAATAATAAGTAAATGCATGCAGTATAATGAGCAAGTAAATAAACAATAATGGAAAGGTATCTTGCCTGGTGTGGCATCCGCTGTGGTACAATGATCATGATGGCTCAGATTTTTACTTCAGTGTTACAACTACGCAAGGCACGGACTGTTCCATCAAGTTCAGAACAGTCAAATTAGCTAGGGTCGATATAAGGAGGTTTAAAATTGACAAGAGATTAGGAATAATGGGATCAGTCACTGACATAATAAAAACTGAAGGAATTGGTGTAAATAATACATATACTATTTTAGAAAATATTTTATATTACTTGAAAACTATATTTATTACCCCAAAAATATTTTAAGTGTGCGTGTGTGTGTGTGTGTATATATATATATATATTAACAACATTACTAATCCATTCAAAAAAACCTTCAAATTTCTCAATTTCTGGACTGAGCACCCACAATTCTTGGGCATCGTGGCGGAAGCGTAGAATAGCGAGGACTCTCCCAACCCCCTCTCCCGGGTGAGTAACAAGCTCAGAGCTACTAGGAGTGCACTGTCCTATTGGAGCAAGCAAGCGTACGGGGATATCTTCCAAGCTGTCCGGGTCGCAGAGGACAATGTCACCCGCACGGAAGCCAGGTTTGCTTCGGACCGCTCCGTTGCGGCCAGGAGAGCCCTGAATCTCACCAAGGCCATGCTCAAATTCAGGATCAAAGTTGAGACAAAATTTTGGAAGCAGAAAGCGAGATTGAAATGGGATAGCGAAGGGGACAAAAACTCAAAATACTTTCATGCTTGCGTCAACGGCCGCAGACAGAAGCTATCGTTTCACCACATCGCCGATGACAACGCGGGACCATCAGGATGGACCAAGAGAGCATTCAAGTCGAGGCCACGAACTTCTATTCCAAACTCTTCTCCAAAGAGACGGTCCACAAAGACAACTCCTTCCTTGACAAAATACCCCTCCTCATTAATGCTACCGACAATGCCCAGTTAGATCGACCCCCCACTGCTCAGGAAGTGAAAGAGGCCGTGTGGGCGTTGAACGAGCATAGTGCGTCAGGCCCAGACGGATTTTTGGGGGTATTCTTTCGAACGTGTTGGGATATCATCAAACACGACATCACCGAAGCGGCTATCGCCTTCTTCGAAGGAGCCACTTACCCCAGAGCCATCTCTGCTGCCAAGCTGATCCTTATCCCTAAAAAAGACAACCCAGAATTGTTTCGCAATTTTTGACCCATCAGTCTCTGCACCTTCACCAACAAGATCATCTCCAAGATCATCGCAAACAGGATGGCTGGGCTTCTCCCCAAGATCATATCCGAGGAGCAAAGCGGGTTTGTTCGTGGGAGAAACATCCAAGACAATATTATGCTGGCCCATGAACTCATCACATGCATGAAATTTTCGGTGAGAGGGGGCAACATAGCCGTCAAAATTGACATGAAAAAAGCTTACGACAGACTGGATTGGCAATTCATGATCTGGGTATTCAGGGCCTTCGGATTCTCAGAAAACTGGACCAACATCGTATGGAGATCCATTAGCAACTCTTGGTTCTCTACGGTCATCAACGGCCAAACAGAAGGGTTCTTCAAGTCAGAGTGCGGGGTTAGACAGGGAGACCCTCTATCCTCCACCATCTTCATCATTGCAGCTGACGCCCTGAGCAGGAACCTTAACAACATGGTCAATATCCCGTACTTCCAGCACTATCACACATCCAGCGGATGCCCTGTCATCACCCATCTGGCCTTCGCCGACGATCTACTCATATTCTCTTCCGGGGATGAAGGAGCGGTAGAGGTGGTCCACAACACTCTGTAGAGGTACTCCAGGTGCTCTGGCCAGAAGATCAATCCCTCCAAGAGCGTCATCTACGCCCACCACAACATCAGGAGAGATCACGCCAGTAACATCTCCAACTTAACATCCTTTTCTGTTAACCATCCTCCGTTCAACTATCTCGGTTGTCCTCTTGTGTATGAGAAGTCCAACTTTGGCATCTTTAAAAAATTAACCACTAGAATCAGGAGGAAACTTGAAGGATGGCACAATGCAACCCTAGCCCCAGGCGGCAAGATGATCCTCATCAACCACGTGCTTACCTCCATCCCTATCCACACTCTGGCAGCATGCTCCCCGCCCAAAAAGGTTCTCTCCTCTATCGAACAGATCTTCTGTAATTTCTTTTGGGGGCACTGCAACGGCCAAGACAAGCACCACTGGGCCAGCTGGGAATCCATGGCTCATCCTACAGTCGTGGGAGGGTTAGGATTTCCCATACTCTCCCACATCGTCAAAGCATTCTCCATGAAACTGTGGTAGAAACTTCGTACGAGCAACAATCTATGGACCAAGTTTTTGAAGGCCAGGTACTTCAAGCACTTCCACCCTTCTATGGCCATTTCTAACAGCAGATCCTCAGCGGCTTGGCGCCATATCCTTATCGGGCGTGGTCTGGCGGAGCCCGTGATGAGACTACATTTGGGGGAGGGTGATTCGGATCCTTTCCTCGAGCGATAGGTCGGAGACAGCTTGATCCCGACCCTCGGGGAGACCTCAAGAAATAGTAGGATTAAAGACCTGTGGAACCCCTCCACCGACGAGTGGAACTGGAATAAAATTAAGGACTGGTCCGGTAATGAAACCGCTGATATCATCCGTCAGAACGGATTAAGTATCGGCAGTGAGGCCGACGCGCTGAGGTGGTCTGTCGAAGCCTCGGGAGAATTCTCGGTACGATCTGCGAGAGTCGCCGTTCGAGGTACCGGTCGTCCGTACCATCCCATTGCGCCCTATTGGCAATCCTGCATTCCTAAGAAGTGGTCCTTCCTGATGTGGAGAGTCAGTCATCAGACTAAAATTGCCAACTGACGATATCCTCAACACCATCGGAATTAATCAGCTTAGCCTCAGCATGCACTTGTTGCTCTGAGCGTCAGATTGAGATTATAGACCACACCTTTTGCCAGGGTAACCTGCACGGTAGTATTTGGAGGACCCTTAACCAGCTCTTCAGCATGGAGCCGAGTGGGGGACGCTTCACGATCTAGCGATCTCCTGGGGATCAGCCTCCCATGGCCACCAGATCGTCGCAGCGGCCGCCACGTGGACTATTTGGAAGAATCGCAACAAAACGAAATACGAAGGGCACCAATACACAACCGACCAGCTCATCAGAGAAGTCATCCGCCAATGCCGCAAAAGGAGCACCGGGTGCTCCCACAGCCCGAGATCATTCTGGTCGAAGCTAGACCTCTACAGTCCTTCTCTGGGCTGGGTCGACCGTAGGTTTTGGGACGCTATCCAGACTATTGAAGTCTTACCTTCCGTAGCTCGGCCTTGTCGCCGTTTTGTGGGCAGCACTTTCAGTTTTTTCCTCCTCTTGTCTGGTTCGCGCGTGGCGCGTTTACTTGTATAGGCTTCGGCATTTTGCACCTGATACATCAATAAAAGTCTCTTCTTAAATATATATATATATATATATATATATATATATATATATATATATATATATATATATATATATATATATATATATATATATATATGAAAATATCTATAAATTATTTTATAAAATGAAAACTATCTTTTTATTAGTCAAGATAATTTAAATAACTATATGAAAATCTAGAAGTATTTTATAAAATATTTAAACTATATTTATTTAGTCAAGATACCTTTAGATAAATGCTTTGGAAATCTAGGAGTATCATTTTAGGCAAAAATCTAAGAAAAATTCATATATATATATATATATATATATATATATATATATATATAAGAACCCCCTCCATTTATTAAAGACGGCTCAACGACCGCAGACTAGACCGTATACAAGGCGCAAATTGCCGAAGCCTATATATATATATATATATATATATATATATATATATATATATATATATATATATATATATATATATATATATATATATATATATAGGTTAAAACTATTTTTTTTTATAATAGATCAAAATACTATAGTAATATTTCTAGGTTCCCAAACCAAGTTTGAAATCGATGAAGGATCCAAGTCCCAACATATTGCCTTTTAGAA
Source organism: Iris pallida (assembly GCA_029216955.1). NCBI lineage: Eukaryota > Viridiplantae > Streptophyta > Magnoliopsida > Asparagales > Iridaceae > Iris > Iris pallida. The sequence goes on along the minus strand of JANAVB010036420.1, from coordinate 5,645,379 downwards.
AATATTTATATAAATTCTAATTACTAATAATAATAGCAAAATAATAGCAAATGATAATAAATATAAATGTGATAATAATAATAATAACAATGGCACAGACTCTCTTTCTCGTGTAATGAATATCTCATCTAAAGAGCCTCCCCTCTCATAAAGAGAGAAGTAAGAGAGAGAGAGAAAATAAGTCTAAATTTTTTCCTTCTTCCAGTGTGAAGAAGAAGTCGAGGTGTACAAGAAGAAGGAAGAAGAGGGAAAGGAGAGAGAGAGAGAGAGAGAGAGAGAGGAAGAAGAAATGAGCTCACTAGGGTCGACGGGGGAAGGCGGTCAGTAGTGCACGCGAGACGCGGAGGAGAGTCACCATGGTGCGGCGTACGGGGCTCAGCGGAGCCGCTGGCCACGAGAGGTCGACGTCAGGGTGGTGACACACTCGGGGAAGGGCGACGTTAGGCGTGAGCGCTCGTCCACTGTGACGTACGGCGGGGGTAGCATCGTCAGGCTCGGTTGGGGACTCGGCAGAGGTACGTGAGCGTGGTGGTGATGGGTGTGTTTGTGGAAGTCATGGTGGAGTTGGGTGGCAGTTGTGGTGGCGGTGGGTCTGTGGATGGCCGGAGGACGGGTGATTGTCGGCGGTAGGCGTTGGAGGGGAGTGGGGTTTGTCAGGGGCAGAAAGAAAGGCGATGGCCATGGTGGGTCGGGCGACTACGGTTAGAGGGTGGCGCGGCTCAAGGCGGCGTCAGGTGGCTGAGGTTTGGTGCGATGGTGATAGCAACGACGGTAGTTGCGGAGTCTTGGTGGCGGTGGTGTTGATTTTTGGAATAGCGGCGGCAGAGGTTCTAGGCGTTGGTGGCAGTAGGGTGTGGTCTTCCATGGCAGGGTGGCATGTCGGGGGTGGTGGCGGAAAGGTTAGGGTTAGGGTGTAGGGTTGTGTCATCGTGTCCGAGCTTGTCGGACACGATATGAAAGATCTGGGTTGTGTGTGTCCTATATGACACATAGTATCGTGGGGATCCGTGTCCAGTGTGTTGGATATGAAACAGATGTAATTGTAATGAACATACTAGTGGAAAGACACCCAGGGTGGTCACGGCTGAGACGAAAAAAGTTGGACATAGATACGATGTACAGACACTTTGGTGGAGAATTATTGGCTTATGGAATTTTCGTAAAAAAAGGGCAACGAGGCTCTCCCTATATAGGAGGTGGAGACTCCTAGTTAGATAAAGATTAGGACTATTTAAACACCCATTAGATAAATCTAAGATTTATTTAAAACCTAATTAGAATCTAGTTCAATAAAATTCAATCCCAAATTAAATCACAATAAATATTTAAACATAAAAATATCTTTTTATAACAATTTCAAATAATTTAAATACTTTTCCATAAATAAAAAAATAATAAATAAATTCTAATAACTTTTTCAAAAATTCATTTTTGAGAAATTTTGAGTTACCCCCCCACTTTGATTACCCAAATTAAGGGTGCACCCCACAATTTTGCATTAATGAAGAAATGCCCCCACTTTGGACGGAAACCGTCTAGGGCTAACGGTCAAAAGCTTTGACCCAAAAAATTTGACGAAAATACCCTTCTTCCCTGTGTGTTGTCTCCCTCCTCCACCCCACCGCCACTGCCCCCTCCTCCCCGTCGTCACCGCCTCTCCCCGCTGCCACCTCCCCCCTCCCCACCGCCGGCCGGCCGTTGCGACCCTCCTGCCCACCGCCGGCCACTCCGACCCCTCTGCCCACCGCTGCGACCCCCCTCCCCACCGCCGGCCGCTGCGACCCCCCTGCCCACCGCTGGCCGCTACGACCCCTCCTCCCGTCGTCACCCCCGTGCCCCCCGCCGCTGCGCTCCCCCCTTCGTCGGCCGACGTCGTCCCTCCATCTGGGTCAACATCGTTGGCAGCAATAGTCTCGCAGCAACAATGGCGCGAATGGGAGGGGGCAGCGGTCGGGGGGGACGGGGCGGGAGCGGGGGCGGGGGGGCGGCGGGGAGGGAAGGGGGGACGGGGAGGGGGAGCGACGGGGAGGGAAGGGGGGCGACCGGCGACGGGAAGGAGGAGGGGGGGGAAGCAGCAGCTGTGGCGGGGAAGAGGGTGGCGGCCGGCAGGGAGGGAGGTGGGGGGCAGTGGCGGCGGGGAGGAGGAGGGGGCAGTGGCGGCGAGGAGGAGAAGAGGGGAGAGGAAGAAGACAATGTGAAGGGTATTTTCGTCAAATTTTTGGGTCAAAGCTTTTGACCGTTAGCCCTAGACGGTTTCTGTCCAAAGTGGGGGCATTTCTTCATTAATGCAAAACTGTGGGGTGCACCCTTAATTTGGGTAATCAAAGTGGGGGGTAACTCAAAATTTCTCTTAATTTTTTTATAAAATATACATGATTATATTTTCATGCACCTCACACACAACTAGTACAAAATATCTACTATTATTTTCGAAATCGATAATATTTGTATAACAAATAAAATAGCTTTTATATAATATAAAATAATAAAAATAAAATTTGGCCAATCTAGTGCGACAGAATTTATATATTAAAATAAATAAAAACATTTACCTTATCTTATATCGAACCAAATTCTTTATTTTCCTCCATTTATAAAAATTCAGTAATAAAATTGTTGTAAAAATAATAATTAAATACTACGTATATACATATTAGTACTCGACGTATAATAATAAAATAAAATAAAATTTAAAAAAATTTATAGTGAAATTTAGGGGGTTTATAGGGTTTGATAAATAGATTTCCTTTCAAGTTAATCGATTAAGCTAATTCCAAAACCATATGACCCATGTGTTAGTCCATTGGTCATAGTCACACCTGATTTTGATAATCAACGTAAACTTTGTTTGATACACAGATAATACGCAGCTATAGGTAAAGAAAAGAACATCTACTTCCACACTGCTACCACTCATCGTCTTCATCAAACAATGACTACAGTTGCTGATCAAGACATTTTTTTCATATTTTATTTTATATTTTACACTTAATTGAGTCAAGGAAAAATGTGAGGTAGATCGGATTGGCAACTGGCTATGCTACATAACTCCACTTTCAAAATAGACTACCTATATACAAATATTCTATTTCATTCCATACTACCACAAAACCCAATATCCAATACCCAAAAAGGCTAATACCAAATATACCCAAAAATCAATCTTCATTAATATACCACAAACTGGTCAGGAAACTCAACCTAAGAGTTCGGCCCGAACTCTGCCCAAGTTCGGTCAGGGTTGTTCCTAAACGTTACTGGTCTATAACCAATTTTTGAATTATGTAAAATCTACATCCGAACTCACGCCGAGTTCTGCCCATAAAAATGCTATAAATAGATGAAAAGTTCCCATTCTAAATCACTCATTCATTCTTCTCTTCTCTATCTATTTAGAAGCATTCGTGAGCTTGACACTTTCATATTTAGCCTTTGACAACTCCTAGCCAAGCCAAGTTCCATTTTGGTTTGATCTAGATTTTGGTTCGAGTTTGTAAAGAATTTTTTCCAAAAATGTTCCAATTTTCAAAGTTCGCCTTATTTGAAGTTGCGAGACCTTCGAATAAAAACTCATGGTAGTAAGGACCTGCAAGTGCTTGGGATTCAAAACTTGTGCATAGTGGATTAACATCGACCAAGAGTACTCGAGACGGGAATGGTCCTCTCAAAGGGATACCAATATACATCGCTGTGTTATGAGTTTGCTTTTTTGATGCTCTTTACTTACGTATTTAATTTTTTTATATAGTTTGTTATCATCTGCCTATCACATATCATCTATGACACTATATATATTTGTAATCTGATAATTATCTTTCTGCTGCACATACGTACTATATTTACCCCATAGAGAGGTGCTCAACATTTCTACAATTGGTATCAGAGCATGTTATATACAAATATAACACTCTAGAGAGTATATATGGCGGCCGTGAAATCTATATTCACCGGTGAAGGGTAGTCCACAAATAGATCCCCACTATTTGATGGAACAAACTATACTTACGAAAAACACGAATGAGTTTCTTCCTGAAACCTCTTGCCTTTGACCTCTAGTCTATAGTCATAGATTGTCACGACCCGCACCCGCTTTTCGAGATGCGAGTACGTGTCCAAGTCCAGCCTACGCCACAGTGTCGACGGTAGTACGTTGTCTAGCCACAATGTTTATATCATATAAAATATAACTTTATTGCTCATTCACATTTCTACAACATTTACAAGATTTATATTTAAACGAATACCACATCTCACAAAATCTATTACAACACTAGTCTCTATGTTTGGCCTCCAAGACATCTCTAACTCCACACGAAGGAACCCAAGCAAGAGAGTAAGTCAGCAAGGATCTATCAACTGAAAAAATGTATCCAGTCAGGATTGGAACAAGCACACATATGACAAGCTATCCGAGACATAATTGAAGTCATAAAACATGAAAATATCATATGAGAAGTGAAGCAGGAGAGTAGACTAGTACATGTCATATCTAGAAATAAAGTGTAAGGATACAACATGATATATCGACTAGAACTAAATATGAAAAACGTAGTGACCTGGCAAGTGTGAAGATATAAGATGAACAACTGAAAAGGAAACAAGACCTAACTACGTGTGTTAAAATATCAAGTTCGACATGTGAACGGCTAAGGGGTAAATACGGGACCCTGCACGTGTCATGTACAGCTACTATCAGTCAAGATTAGACATTTTGGGGATAGAAAGGGTAGTTCATATGTTTACTAAGATATTTCTCCGTCCAGCTAATACTCATGGAATCAAGTCGCAAGCATGACAATCAAGAAGTATAAATAATCCATGATACTAATATCCGTGTAACGAGCGTGTTAACAAGCAGAAAAGACATATATATAACATGTAAATGAAACTATTAGAATTGAAAGCAATCAATATATGTACTTGTCTTGAGTTGGTTGCAGTTGACGTACGGTATGATTGTGTTAGCACAAATAGTCGTAGATGCCAAAAATACGCAAGATGATCTCAATTGATGAGACTGGCATCTAAAATAAAAACAAAAAATAAAATATTTTGGAAAATTATTGAGAAAAATATATGATGTGTACTTTTTATCAGCATTCTGAAACTTCAAACGGATCGTGATTCCGATTCTTGGTTCTCCCAGAATCTCGAAAACACCGAAATGTGTCAAATTTTGGACAACTGACACTCCACGAATTTTCCAGCAAATTAGGTTAAAATTATTTGAAAATAAATTTTATATTCAAAAAATATACCTCGAGACGGTTACAACAAAAAAACCGGAGGTCAAACGGATTCCGGAGTTGGAAGTTATGGCCCTTCGAAGTTGGTAAAACATTTGAAAAGGAAGGCTGAATTTATGACGAATTTGGGATAATTATGACGAAAAAAGAGAGAAATTTTGGAAAAGAAGGTACGAGAGATGATTTTATTTTATAGGTTCAATATATATAAATAATGGAAAGCAATTAGTGAATTAGGATATGATTAAAACTCAATCAATAAAGATATGATTAGGATTACCAACTAATTTGGATAGGAATATGATTAGTTCAAATAAGAAATAATTTATCTAATACTAGATAAGATTCAAATAGGATTAGAATTTCTAACGGACAAGTCTCTCCATAAATTTAAATCAAACAAATTATTTAAATCCAAATCGTATGAATTCAAATTCAAATCTAAATCCAAATCAAATTCAACATAATAACTTTAAGATAAATTTAATGTTTATCAAAGCAATTTAAATCATATAATAGATAAATCGTTAAATCAAATAATATTTCAATTCTAGATTAGATAATTCTTAATGCCACAATTAGTCATCATAAGTATTTTAAATAATGTTTGATGTTATCAAATAAGGTAAAATATATTTTATAAATCTAAATCTTATTCAAAATAAGTTACTAAATCTTTTATTGCTCCAAAAATAATCATGATTTTCAAACTATTTTCGAAACCGATATTTTTTTTTGAAAATCCAAACATAATAATAAATAACTTTATAATTTCAATAATAAAATTTCAAGAACAAATATTTATTAAAACTAAATAGTACTTTCAAACCGTTAATTACAAACTACATTTGAAATACAGAAAAAATAGTAAATATCTTTTACAAAGTTTCAAAAATAAATTACTTTCAAACACAATAAAATATAATAATTTTTTTTGAGAAACAGGGGTTACATAGATGGCTACAAAAAGCCACCCAAAATAGTGATTGATGGTAATCTTGTAAACAAGCCACATGATAGATACACAGATCTGAAAAAGATACAAGCCAGTCTTAAAGCAAGAGCGATCAATGCACTATTTTGTGCCACTGACAAGACTAAGTTTAATAGAGTATCTACATGTGTCACATCACACAACATTTGGAAACTTCTTGAGGTTACTCATGAAGGTACTTCACAAGTGAAGTAATCCAAGATAAGTAGATTGATACAAGAGTATGAGACTTTCAAGATGAAACCAAATGAATCAATCACACAAATGTTTACACGTTTTCTTGATATTACTAATCCTTTATCATCTCTTGGCAAGGATTACTCAAATCAAGAAAAGATTCGCAAAGTGCTCAGGGGACTAACAAATAACTGGAACTCGAAAGCTACTACGATCATAGAAGGAAATGATCTCACCATAATGTCGCTGGAAACACTTATGGGCAAATTGATGACTCATGAGCTAGACTTAAAAGACTTGGAAGAATCAACTCCAAAAGAAAAGTCTATAACTTTCAAAGCTCATGCTAAAAGAGTCTCAAGCGAAGACACGGACGATAAAGATTTAAATGGTGAGGAACAAGCTCTTCTTGTAAAGAACTTCAAGAAATTATTGAGGTTTAAGAAATCAAACCGAAAGAAGAAAGATTATCAAGAAAACAATAAAGAAGCTGTAATGGTTGCAAGAAGGCTGGACACATCAAGAAAGACTGTCCAATAGCCAAGAAGAGCAGTCGATACGACCGATCAAGCAAAAATTCAACAACTGGTCGAAAGTATGCAAATACTAGCATCTGCCATGAGAGCGAGGCCAGTGAATCAGAAGAAGAGAAAAGACACAATAGCTCAGCAAATGTCTGCTTAATGGCATTTCATCAGGTATCAAACAATCCTCTATATGATGACTTTAATTTCGATGAACTCTCTGTTGCTTTTAGCGACCTACTTGACGAACACAAAATATGTTAGACAAGTACAAGAAATCTCAAAAAGATATAAAAGTATACACTGCCAAACTGGCTAGATTGTCTAACTTATTGCAAGAAATAAATAAGACATCTACCACAGGTAACATGGAAGAAATATCTAACATTAAGCTAAGTCTTCATGAGGATCAATACACGATTGAACAAAGAAAGAAGGACTATACAAAAATGCTTGCTCTATATGACTCTGAGAAGAGATTACAAATGGACACTGAACAAAAGTTGAAAGATATGACTGAGAAATACATAGCAGCTTGTTCAATCTCTAAAAAATTAGAGATAAAGTTAGGCAAACAAGTTGTTCCTGTTACACTGCCTAAGATTTGTTCTATTACAAAACATATACCAAATAGGACACGATAAAAGAAAGTACGCAAGCAACATGTTCCACATAATCATGCTTTCACTTACAAGTATCCATGTAAGACACAAAAGACTCGTCTGCACTGAAACAAAGTACACCCACTCTAGAATTATATATACCTACGTGGCACATATCAAAGTACTTTATAGGTAGAAAGTTAGTGGACATGATAAATATATATGGATTCCCAAAACTAACAATGTTGGACCCTCAAAGAAGTGGGCACCAAAGGTCACATCTACTCGTCTTATAGGGGGCCAACCCTCTCATGTTAGAAGCAAATGGATACTCAATAGCGAATGTTTGCGGCACATGACAGGTGACGCATCTCTATTCGCGATGCTATCTATGAAAAGAGAAGGATATGTCTCCTTCGGTAATAATCTGAGAGGTAATATTATAGATAATAGTACTATTGGTATTTCTCTTTCTCCAGAAATAAAATACGTTTATCTTGTAACTAAATTAAAAAAAAAACTTTTTAAGCATTAGACATCTTGTTTATAATGGTTATGGCATTAATTTTCTTAAAGATAAATATTATATATATTATATATCCACTGGTAATCATGTCTATGAAGGAATCATGGAGGATAATATTTAGATTTTCTTTATAGAAAGTACTAATAATGTAGGTAAGTGCCTAGTAGTCAACTAGGATGAAAGTTGGCTATGACACATGAGACTAGGACACGCAAACATGGATACCATTTCAAAGCTATCAACAAAGAAATTGGTAAAAGGACTACCAGAAATATCATTCAAGAGAGACATATTATGTGCTGATTGCAAAAAAAATAAAGCAACTAGATCCTCATTTAAATCCATCAACATTGTAAGTACTTCTTGACCTTTGCAGTTGATGCACATGGATTTGTTTGGACCTAGTAGAGTCGTCAGTCTTGGTGGTAAGCTCTACGTCTTTGTTATTGTTGATGATTTCTCTAGATATACATAGGTTTTCTTTTTATTAAACAAAAATAATGCACTTTTTGAATTTGAAATTTTCTGTAAAAAGGTTCAAAATGAAAAAGGTTTCATGATTACTTGTATTTGAAGTAATCACGGAGGCAAATTCATAAATTTTGATTTCAAAAAATTGTGTAAAACAAATGGTTTTCCTCATGAATTTTTCTGTCCTAGAACTCTCCAACAGAATGATGTTGTGGAGAGGAAGAATAGCACTCTAAGTGGTATGGCTAGAGTCATGCTAAACCAACACAATATACGAAATATTTTTGGGCTGAAGCTGTAAGTATATCTTGTCATGTTTTGAATAGGGTTCTGGTTCGACATATAGCAAAGAAGATACCTTATGAATTATGGTTTAATCACATTCCTAATATTTCATATTTCTAATTTTTCAGATGTTGATGTTTTATCCTGAACACTAAAGATAACTTGAGTAAGTTCGACTCGAAGGCAGACAAAGGAATATTCGTTGGATATGTTGCCAATAATAAGGGATATAGAGTTTTTAATAACATATCTATGATTATTGAAGAATCGATTAATGTTTCATTTGATGAGCTCAACAGTCAAATAGCAAGTGACATCGATGACGAAGACACAATGAACACTTCTAAAGCACATGAAGATACTACTGCTGACAAAGACTATTTGGAGAGTCTACGAAAAAAGATAAAATTCATGGTAGATCATCCAGAGTCCCTTCTCATATGTGATATATCAAAGGGAGTAGGTACACGTTCTTATACTAGGGATATAGCTTCTAATGTTGCATTCATTTCTCAAGTAGAACCTAAATCAGTAGCATATGTATTTTTAGATAAATTTTGGATTTATGTCGTACAAGAGGAGCTAAACCAGTTCAAGAGCAACCAATTTTGGAAACTTGTTCCTAAACCTAATGGTCAATATGTAATTGGTACGAAACGGGTGTTTCGAAATAAACTAAGTGGGGATGTACAAGTTCTATGCAACAAATCACGTCTAGTGCTCAAGGTTATAATCAAGAAGAAGTAATTAATTATGACGAGACTTATGCTCATATTGTTAGACTAGAATCCATTCGCATGCTTTATGCATTCACATGCTTTCATGATTTTAAACTTTTAAATAGATGTGAAAATTGCATTTATAAATGGTTTTATAAAAGAAGAGGATTTTGTGAAACAACCCTCTAGCTTTGAAGATTTTTAATTTCCGTATCATGGTTTCAAGTTACATAAGGCACTCTATGGACTCAAACATGCCCCTCGTGCTTGGTATGATCATCTAAGTTCTTTTCTACTTGGAAATGGTTTTTTCAAAAGGGAGAGTTAATACTACTTTGTTTATCAAATCTTCGAATGATGATATTTTACTTGTGCTGATTTATGTTGGTGGTGTTATATTTGGTTCTACTAACGAACATCTATGTTAAGAATTTGATAAGTGTATATAAAGTGAGTTTAAGATGAGTATGATAGAAGAGCTGAACTACTTCCTCAGACTACAAATCAAATAAAACTCTCAGGAACCTTCATCAATCAAGCTAAGTACACGAAGGACTTGCTAAAGAAGTTTGACTTCGACAACGTAAAGCCTATCGAAACTCCTATGGCTACATCACTAAACCTGATCTTGATGAAAGTGGCAAACTAGTCGACCAGCGTAAGTATCGAGATATGATTGATAGTCTATTATATTTAATTGATAGTTGACCTGATATTATGTTTAGTGTTTGTACTTGTGCGAGATATCAAACAAACGTAAGGAATCACACTTATGCACAGTTAAGCGTATTTTTCAATACCTCAAGGGTACTTCTACTGTCGGCTTATGGTATTCCAAAACTACATCATTTGACCTAATTGGATATTCTGATGCTGACTTTGCTAGATGCAAAGTGGGCCGTAATAGTACCAGTGGTATGTGTCACGACCCGGTCCCAATTTTTTGGGTCGAATCGGATCATGCCTAGCCTGCACCGTTGTTGAGACGGCGGCAGTAAGCTGTTCAGTAGCAGGTAACCATACAACAACACTATATTTGTCACAACTAAAAATTCAAAAATTTAAAACTTTATTAAACTTTTACAATGAAATGAAAGTTACAACTTAAACCATTTTCTACATACATCAAGAAGAAAAGAGAACTCTAGGCAAACAGCTCATCAGTCTCGAAATTCTCGTCTTGGGATCGCAGAACAAAACCTCATCAGTGATACCTAAAATGTTGGGTCTCCAGTCAAGAGGGAGCAAAGTACAATTCATGCTAATTTAACAATTGAAATAATAATAGAATCATGCACTTTTAAATAGTTTTGAAAATCAACTAAGCAGTTACAGTTTTAAAACAGTTACAGTTTCTGTGATGTGAATAGGCAATGAATATGACCGGCTTGGGTTGTACAGTTGTATCATATTGATACGATATGGCTTATCCCCGTGTGTATGAGGGGTAAGCTAACACAGTCAGTATACAGTTTTGGATGTGGTCATACTCATTACACTACTCCCCCAGTCCCCAATAGTTACAGTAGTTACAGTCAGTGCTCTCAGAGAGAGTTCTGTGTTGCATCGTGGTTTAAACTTGCATTAAAACGATTACTAAATAATTGTAAACTAACACAAAATGTACTTGCCTTGTATTAGATGACTGGAAAGACGAGTTGATACCGAGGAGGAATGTCAGGTGTATCTTCGAGTTCCTACAGTTGAGAACTCGACTTAGAACCGTTGTATAACCAAGCTAAGTGTGCTAGTCGCAATCTCTAGTAGAAAGTCCTAGTCAGGTTTTAAGTTGTTATTAGGCTACAGCTAACGTTTACGTCGCAAGCTACGTGCGTTGATTACACCGGTTAATTTGATTATTTGGAAATATTAACAAGAATCAATTATCTTTGGAAAACTTTGTGCTTTGTAATATATCTATAAAATATAGTTTCTTCCAGTGACAAATCATGAACTAGTTATCCTACTAATATTTTATCCATTTATTTAATTCTTAATTAATTATAAACGAGAAAAGATTACGTTCTATCTACGGTTATACATCCAATCCAAACCACCCAAGATCAACATCAACCACCCTGAAAAGAAAGTAGAAATCTACGCTATGCAATACAGGGGCACAACTAAACATCCTAGAGTTATGGGCTTATGCCCTGTACAATTCTTTTACACAAAATAAGAGAAAATGATTTAGTACCTAATTAAAAATGTGCAGTAAATAATTATCTAAAATAAACAACTTAAAAATAAAATAATTTAAATCAAAAGTTGGAGTCTCAGACTCGGTCCATCATCAAATCTAGCTAATACCTCAACGCCCGGTCGGACCGGTGCGTTTGCATTTCGCTAGGGCCCACAGACCGGTACGGTTGTCGCCCAAAAATCAGTTTTAAATTCATTTTCCGAAAACCAATTTGAAATCCAAATAAATAAAGTTTTTGTAAAAATTTGGACAGCATTTCCTCTATTTCGGGACAACCCAAAACTGGGAAATGTGCCAACAAAATCCTGCAATTGTTCCAACCAAAGAATAATCCATTTTTATACCGAAAATATAACCACAGAAATAATTTTCCAACCAACAGAACCTTCCCGAAATACTCGGGATCCCGCAATCAAACCAACAACATACAAATCTCAGCAGACAATATCACAGAAATTGCTAACGTAGCTAACCGAAACTACCACGTAGCTAACCGGATTTCCGAAGGGGAAATCGGGGACCGATATCATCATAGACTACCGAGAATAAACACAACGGGGCAGAGAATTTATACCTCGGGGTGCTCGGCTAGAGCTCTCAGATGATAATAAAAGAATAGAAGAAATCCAGCAGCGACGTCAACGACAAAAACGTCGTAAATCCAGAATAGGGCACACTGGCCAGAAAAACATCGCGAAGAGCAGTGCTGTCGGCGGACAGCAGCACTGTCAGCAGCGTCGAGAGAAACAGCCGCCGAAAAGACGACGGAAAGGCGCACGGGGGTGCGCCGGAGCAAAGCCGCGCGGGGCGGACAGATCTGGACAGCGGGGTTCCGCTGTGGAGGGCGCCGGAGAGCAAAGGGGCGCGGGGCGGTTGGCCGGGGCTGTCGCCGGCGCTCGGGGACGGCGGAGATCGCGCGCGGGGTTAGGGGGCCGCGGATCTGGACGGCGGGGAGGGCCTCGCCGTGGTCGGCCGACCGGCGGGGGAGGGCGCGGTCGGCTTGGCCGGCGTCTGGACAAAGGGGCGCCGCGAGGGAGGCTCGGCGGGCGCGGGGCACGGGCAGCGCGGTCGGGCTCGGCCGACGTGGGGCTTCCGTCGGTCGGGGTCGGAGGAAATGGGTTTCTGGTGGAGAGGGTTTGGAGAGATTAGATGAAGGAGATGAGAGGGGGTTTTGAGAACAGAGAGGAGAGAGGTTGAGAGAAGCTGTGGAGAGATGAGAGAGTTTATTTCTCTGTGAGGGAGTGGGGGAAAATGGGAAGAGTAATAAAGGGAGAGTTATTAAAGGAGAGTTGGTGCAGTTGATGGGTTGGGAGTTATAAGGAGATGGGAATGAATGCTGTAGTGGTGAGAGTTACGAGTGAAAGAAGAGAAAGGGTTGTGCTGGTCCAACGGGACAGCTCAAAATATTATATATTTTTTTTAAAATAACTATTAGCCAAATCAGATTTTAAGAAAGAGAGGAAATGGATTGGGTTCGGGTTCAGGCCTGGGTCTGGGTTCGGACTCGGGTCTGGGTCTGAATTCAAAAATCCATGTTATTTAATAAATTTTCGAAATCATTTTAACACTCAGAAAAATATAATAATAAAAATAATAATAATCGAAATACTAATAATAATACTAAAACACTAATATTACAAAATATGGGTTTCACAATCTTCCCTCCTTAGAAAATTTCGTCCTCGAAATTAAAGGCAAGGTAAGAGAATCAAACAGGTACGGGTTCTGCACGCGTAACTCAGGTCCAACAATAAGAATTTTTAAGGCAGTCGTGGATGAGACGGTGTAGGGACAAGTTTCATTTATGATATCATCCATGTAGAAAATACAAAAGCGAACCAAAGTACACGAGGTTGATCAGACCATCATGCACCGGTCCTGATTAGACAATATATTAGTGGGTGCACCCAATAAAATACTGTCACGATCAAGCTTGATAAAGAAATAGCTTGCAAAACTAGGCTAACTTAGCAGTATCAGTCAAGTTTAGAACGAAAAGATAAGGAATAGGAGTTTACGTGATGGCTCAAATTCTGATCTTCTTCTCACCTCTGACTACGCTTGCAACTGGTTTCTCTGGCACTGAAAGGTTGAGTCCAATCTTCAGCTTTGAATTATCCAATATGGGACTCGAATCCGGAATGTAACGTCTGAGCTGTGATACGTAGAAGACGTTGCACACTCTCAAGATTAGCTGATAGAGCTAACCGATACACTACTTCCAACTCGTCTTAAAACTTCAAATGGCCTGATGTACCTGGCTCAACTTTCCTGCTCTGCTAACACTGATCGTTCCTCCGGTAGGAGAAAATCTTCACAAAAGACGCTATCTCCTTCTTCAAACTCTACTGATTGACGTTGCTAACTTGGTAGTTATTGTATGGAAACTCTACCAATTTTAAATGATCTTCTCCAAGACCCTCCAATTTTCAAAACACAAGATCTAACATATCTTCAAGCGTCTGAATTATCTTCTTTGATTGTCCGCCGGTTTGTACTCCATAAATCCGGTAGGGGTGCCTCTCGTACAATGCTACCAACTTCTCGGTGAATAAACTAACCTTGAAGGAAATAAAGTGTGCTGACTTAGTCGGTCCACTATAATCCAATTGGTGCCCTTCCCTCCTTAGGAACAAGGCAATCCTTACTCAAAGTTCATTGTTATATGCTTCTACTTCCACTCCGAATTGTCCAGCGGCTGCAACAAACTTGTTGTTCTCTTGCTAAATTCCTCATATTGACAAATTCACATCTAATCCCATACCTGGAATTGTTCTTCTTCATTCCATAACACCAATCAATGGAGGCATATTCCGATACATCTTATTATCTCCTGAATTTATGGAATACTGCGACTGGTTCATTTCTTTCATCAACTCGCTCTTCCGTTTGTCAGCCGATACGCAAAGTCTCGCACAATTCTTCAGAATTCCAATGCTGATCAATTTAGAAACCCTCAAGTGTTCCTGCCAACACTTGATCTCTAAGCCTGCAAAGTGCCTCATTTTGAAACTACGTTCTCTTGATTTTTGTCCCTCAGCCTCGAACTTTATCAATACTGAATCAGCATCCAGCTCCGTCCTTCTATCTCCAGGTAGTATAACCTCCAGTCCAAACTTCTCGATGTCGGAATGGTACTGCAAGTTGATGTCAAAAACCTTCATCTGCTTCAACCATCTTCTTAGTCTAACATTCAGCCCTTCCTGAGTGAAGACATATTTCAGACTTTGGTAGTCTGTACATATTTTCACTCCCTTTCCATAAAATCATGCTTCCATAGCTTCAAAGTAAAGATAATTGCAGCAATTCAAATTAGGTGTGGGATGATTCTTCTCATGAGTCTGTAGTTGCCTACATGTGTAAGCAATTACTTTCCCATGTTGTTGAAGAACGCAGCCCAGTCCTTTTCCAGAGGCATTACTGTAAATTGAAAACCCACCGGTTCCCGCGGGTAGCGCAAGGATTGGTGTAGTGGTAAGTCTCTTCTTCAGCTCCTCAATGCCGCCTGTCAAACTTTCATTCAGATGAACTCTTCATTCTTCCAAGTGAGCTTCGTCATCGACTCAGCAATCTTGGCGAAGTCCTTCACGAACTTCTGATAGTAGCCGGCCAAGTTCAAGAAACTTCCGAATTGAACTTGGGGTATACCACTCTTCAACAGCAGCTATCGAAATTTCTTCTCTTGACGACATGGCCAAAAGTCCACCTTGTCAAAGAAAATCCATGTTCAGGTAACTTACCATAAAACTTCTTTTTCCTCAAAGTTTCCAAAACTTCCTCAGGTGTTCTTCATGCTCTTCTTCAGTCTTCAAATATATCAGAATATTATCTATGGAGAAGATAAATGATTCAAATGCTCATGAAAAATCTCTGTTCATGAGATTCATGAACACAGCAGAAGCATTTGTCAGTCTAACGTCCTGACCACAGAAAACTACACATACTTGGTGTTTGAACGCCGTCTTGGAAATGTCCTCTTTCCTGACTTTGATTTGATGGTAGTCAAATCTTAAGTCAAACTTTGAAACACCCTATTTCCACACAACCAGATCAAACAGATCCTCGATCCGGGCAGAAGGTACTTGTTCTTTAGTGTCTGGTAATCGATGCACATCCGTTGTTCCATCCTTCTTGGAAAAAAACAAGATAGGTGTTCCCTAAGGTAAAATTTCACCCTGAATATATTCTAGAGCCTGCACTGCTCTGGTCCTTCATCTTCTAGATTCAGGGGTATCCTTCCTAGGACAAAAGTTCTGCTCTAACTTGGTTGGAGATAACTAAGGCTACATCATTGACGTTCTTCATGTCTTCTCTCGTGATATTCATCTGTTCCTGCTGAACTTCATCTTGAGCTTTCTGGAACTCCAGGATTTCTTGAAATAGGACAACCATTTGGAAGATGTTTGCTGGTACTGGTGGAGCAACAAAAATGAATACTCCACCAAGGAAATGCAACTCAGTCTGAGATGAGGTAGGAATCGCCAGTGTAGGGAAAACTTCACTGGATGCACTATGAGAACGGTCAAACAGCCGCGAGGGAAAAGACCCTGGGCTTGGTTGAGGAGATGGGGTATGATCCGGAGATAACACCTCATCGCCAGCAGGATTTGGTCAACGGTCATTCTTTGGAAGGTTTAGGACGCACACATAAGCAAGGTAGCCTACCGATCTATAATCAAGTAAAAATATTTATTTATATATGAATCGGACCTATGTCGTGACAAATCAATGTTCTAGTATTCTAATTGTTTCTAGGTATGTTTTCCTAAGTTGTTGTTTGGACCTGCATGGGCCACCACTAAAAACATGTCACGACCCAGTCCCAATTTCTTGGGTCGAATCGGATCATGCCCAGCCTATACCGTTGTTGAGACAGCGGCAGTAAGCTGTTCAGTAGCAGGTAACCATACAACAACACTATATTTGTCACAACTAAAAATTCAGAAATTTAAAACTTTATTAAACTTTTACAATGAAATGAAAGTTACAACTTAAACCATTTTCTACATACATCAATAAGAAAAGAGAACTCTAGGCAAACAGCTCATCAGTCTCGAAATCCTCGTCTTGGGATCGCGAAACAAAACCTCATCAGTGATACCTAAAATGTTGGGTCTCCAGTCAGGAGGGAGCAAAGTACAATTCATGCTAATTTAACAATTGAAATAATAATAGAATCATGCACTTTTAAACAGTTTTGAAAATCAACTAAGCAGTTACAGTTTTAAAACAGTTACAGTTTCTGTGATGTGACTAGGCAATGAATATGACCGGCTTGGGTTGTACAGTTGTATCATATTGATACGATATGGCTTATCCCCGTGTGTATGAGGGGTAAGCTAACAGAGTCAGTATACAGTTTTGGATGTGGTCATACTCATTACACTACTCCCCCAGTCCCCAATAGTTACAGTAGTTACAGTCAGTGCTCTCAGAGAGAGTTCCGTGTTGCATCGTGGTTTAAACTTGCATTAAAATGATTACTAAATAATTGTAAACTAACACAAAATGTACTTGCCTTGTATTAGATGACTGGAAAGACGAGTTGATACCGAGGAGGAACGTCAGGTGTATCTTCGAGTTCCTACAGTTGAGAACTCGACTTAGAACCGTTGTATAACCAAGCTAAGTGTGCTAGTCGCAATCTCTAGTAGTAAGTCCTAGTCAGGTTTTAAGTTGTTATTAGGCTACAGCTAACGTTTACGTCGTAAGCTACGTGCGTTGATTACACCGGTTAATTTGATTATTTGGAAATATTAACAAGAATCAATTATCTTTGGAAAACTTTGTGCTTTGTAATATATCTATAAAATATAGTTTCTTCCAGTGACAAATCATGAACTAGTTATCCTACTAATATTTTATCCATTTATTTAATTCTTAATTAATTATAAATGAGAAAAGATTACGTTCTATCTACGGTTATACATCCAATCCAAAACCACCCAAGATCAACATCAACCACCCTGAAAACAAAGTAGAAATCTACGCTATGCAATACAGGGGCACAGCTAAACATCCTAGAGTTATGGGCTTATGCCCTGTACAATTCTTTTACATAAAATAAGAGAAAATGATTTAGTACCTAATTAAAAATATGCAGTAAATAATTATCTAAAATAAACAACTTAAAAATAAAATAATTTAAATCAAAAGTTGGAGTCTCAGACTCGGTCCATCATCAAATCTAGCTAATACCTCAACGCCCGGTCGGACCGGTGCGTTTGCATTTCACTAGGGCCCACAGACCGGTACGGTCGTCGTCCAAAAATCAGTTTTAAATTCATTTTCCGAAAACCAATTTGAAATCCAAATAAATAAAGTTTTTGTAAAAATTTGGGCAGCATTTCCTCTATTTCGGGACAACCCAAAACTGGAAAATGTGCCAACAAAATCCTGCAATTGTTCCAACCAAAGAATAACCCATTTTTATACCGAAAATATAACCACAGAAATAATTTTCCAACCAACAGAACCTTCCCGAAATACTCGGGATCCCGCAATCAAACCAACAACATACAAATCTTAGCAGACAATATCACAGAAATTGCTAACGTAGCTAACCGAAACTACCACGTAGCTAACCGGATTTCCGAAGGGGAAACCGGGGACCGATATCATCATAGACTACCGAGAATAAACGCAACGGGGCAGAGAATTTATACCTCGGGGTGCTCGGCTAGAGCTCTCAGATGATAATAAAAGAATAGAAGAAATCCAGCAGCGACGTCAACGACGAAAATGTCGTAAACCCAGAATAGGGCACGCTGGCCAGAAAAATGCTGCGAAGAGCAGTGCTGTCGGTGGACAGCAGCACTGTCAGCAGCGTCGAGAGAAACAGCCGCCGAAAAGACGACGGAAAGGCGCACGGGGGTGCGCCGGAGCAAAGCCGCACGGGGCGGACAGATCTGGATAGCGGGGTTCCGCTGTGGAGGGCGCCGGAGAGCAAAGGGGCGCGGGGCAGTTGGCCGGGGCTGTCGCTGGCGCTCGGGGACGGCGGAGATCGCGCGCGGGGTTAGGGGGCCGCGGATCTGGACGGCGGGGAGGGCCTCGCCGTGGTCGGCCGGCCGGCGGGGGAGGGCGCGGTCGGCTTGGCCGGCGTCTGGGCAAAGGGGCGCCGCGAGGGAGGCTCGGCGGGCGCGGGACGCGGGCAGCGCGGTCGGGCTCGGCCGGCGTCGGGCTTCCGTCGGTCGGGGTCGGGGGAAATAGGTTTCTGGTGGAGAGGGTTTAGAGAGATTAGATGAAGGAGATGAGAGGGGGTTTTAAGAACAGAGATGAGAGAGGTTGAGAGAAGCTGTGGAGAGATAAGAGAGTTTATTTCTCTGTGAGGGAGTGGGGGAAAATGGGAAGAGTAATAAAGGGAGAGTTATTAAAGGAGAGTTGGTGGAGTTGATGGGTTGGGAGTTATAAGGAGATGGGAATGAATGTTGTAGTGGTGAGAGTTACGAGTGAAAGAAGAGAAAGGGTTGTGCTGGTCCAACGGGACAGCTCAAAATATTATATATATATATTTTTAAAACAACTATTAGCCAAATCATATTTTAAGAAAGAGAGGAAATGGATTGGGTTCGGGTTCAGGCCTGGGTCTGGGTTCGGACTCGGGTCTGGGTCTGAATTCAAAAATCCATGTTATTTAATAAATTTTCGAAATCATTTTAACACTCAGAAAAATATAATAGTAAAAATAATAATAATCGAAATACTAATAATAATACTAAAATACTAATATTACAAAATATGGGTTTCACAGTATGTGTCATTTTCTAGAAAAAACTCTAGTCTCTTGGTTTAGCAAGAAGCAAAATTCTGTTACATTTTGAATGACTGAAGCCGAGTATATCGTTGCAGGTCGTTGTTGTGCACAAATTTTGTGGATGAAGCAAACCCTAGTAGACTATAATTTGCACTACACTAAATTTCCATATATTGTGACAACACTAGCACTATAAATCTGACTAAGAACCATGTATTTCAATCACGTACCAAACACATTAAAAAGACTATTAATGCTGATCAAGACATTTTTCATATTTTATTCTGTATTTTACACTTTATTGAGTCTAGGAAAAATGTAAGGTAGATCGAATTGGCAACTAGTTATGCTAAAAAACTTCACTTTCAAAATAGCTTACCTATCCATAAATATTCTACTCCACATTCCATACTAGCCAATACCCAATATCCAATACCCAAAAAGCCTAATACCAAATACACCCCAAAAGCAATCTTCATCAATATACCACAAACTAGTCAGGAAACTCAACCTAAGAGTTTGGCCCGAACTCTGTCCGAGTTCGGTCAGGGTTGTTCCTGAATGTTAATGGTCTTCCTGAAGATCTGCAACCAATTTTTGTATTACAAAAAATCTGCATCTGAACTCATGTCGAGTTCTGCCCATAAAAATACTATAAATAGATGAGAAGTTCTTATTCCAAATCGCTCATTCATTCTTCTTTTTTCTATCTATTCAGAAGTATTCGAGAGCTTTACACTTTCATATTTAGCATTTGATAACTCCTAGCCAAGCCAAGTGCCATTTCGATTCGATCTAGAGTTTAGTTGGAGTTTGTAAAGAAGGCTTTCCAAAAACGCTCTACTTTTCAAAGTTTTCTTATTTGAAGTTGTATCCTTCGGATAAAAATTCGTGGTTGTAAGGAGCTGCAAGTGCTTCGGATTCAAAGCTTGTGCCATACTGGATTAAATCGTGCAAGAGTACTCAAGACTAGACTAGTCCTCTCAGAGGGATACCAGTATACATCGCTATGTCATGAGTTTGATTTTCTGATGCTCAATTTTTTTATATAGTTTGTTATCATCTGCCTAGCAATTATCATCTGTGACACTACATATATTTTTTAATTTGGTGATTATCTTTTTGTTGCACATAAGCACTCTATTCACCCCTCTTTAGAGGTGCTCAATATTCCTACATCATGGATCGATTCTTCTTGGTTTCAAATCATTCTCCAAAATGTTAATAGCCACAATGCAATTAGTGCCTAGTTTGCATAGTTGTCGGATTGATTAAACTTTTTCTATGCTCAAATTTGGTGGAGACTGTTAAAAAGGTTCAATATTTAAAGTTAATCTATTCTTATCAACTCAAACTTTTAGGAACATCAGGCAACTAATAGAGAGCCACCCATATCACAAGTGAAATTAATCTTTATTTTATGAGATTAAACTATGGATTTATTTTTTTGTGAGATCTCTAGTAACCCCCACGTTACAAAAATATAAAAAAATAGCGACAAAAATATCCGCCGCTACTTCAACAAAATTCATCGTGAAGGAAGAACATTGATGGACAATAGACAAAAAAGATTCGTCAGTATACTATGTTACTAAAAATAATTCGTCTATGCGATGTCACTAAGAGGACGGACCATCGACGGACATACGACGCACATTCAATGATGAAATGGCGATGAATTCCTCCATCGCTAGCTTAGCGACATACTTGTGACACACCTAGCGATAGTTTTGTAACATATGTAGCGAAGAATGGTGACATATCTACGGACAGAATGACGATGGAAACATCTTTCAGTAGTGTAGTAATGGAATTATGACATAAGCATCGATGGAATCCGACATAAGTAGCGATGGAATAGCGACGCCATATTCCATTTGCTAAACCATCAGTAATGGGATTATAGTGACAAAATTTTGACATACATAGCAATAGAATGATGACATATCTAGGTTCAGAACGATAGCGAAAATATCTGCCACTAGTGTAGTGGCAAAATTGTGACATATACCAATGAAAATTGATGACATATTCCTTCGCTAAACCATCGCTAATGGGATAAAAATGTATTAGAAACTTATATTATCCCTTTAGCGACGGTTTGGTGACATAAATTTTCATTACTATTTTTTCTTTATAAAATAAGTTCATGATACATTTTTATCCCATTAGCGATAAAACATTCCATCACTAATCCATCACTACTGGGATAATATTTTTTATATTCTACGTGAAACTGATATTGTAGACAATATGTAGTAAACAATAAAAATACCACATGATCCAATATAAACAACAATATAAACAAATGAATATGTTAAGATAAATCACAGAAAAGCAAATTAACATCACAAAAAAATACAGTACAAAATGATCCCAAAGAAAAGACTAAATAATAATACATTATAAGATCTCAGATAAGTAAAGTTTTTAGACATAAGAATATAAAATATTGCATACTATATAAAACTGATAAAATAACTAAGAATTGGGCATGGGCTCGTATTGTTGGCTGCACAAGAATGTTGTGAACATGTCATGGATGGTATTGTAGCATTTGCTTCCTAAAATTGGGCAGTGGCTGGTATTGTAGCATTTTCGTTCCTAGAATTTATTTTTTATTTTGGAGTATGATAAAATTTGGTCATATATGGTTACTTGGGTCCCTAGATAGTCCCAAATATGCTATTTTATTATTTAAAAAAACTAAAATTTTTGGTAATTTTTAGATAATTTTAATTATAGTATTATTATTTTTAAAGAATTCTAGGATCTACTGTGAGGACACACATGGTTATATTTGTGGCCAAACATTTTATTTGGACTCTAGAACCCTAAAACCATTTTCTTGAATTTTCTAGAAACTTTTAGGAAATTTTGGGATTTATTTGGTGTTAGATTAAATTTTATTGAGTTTCTATTTTTTTAAATAAGTATTTAAACAAATCTGGATTTCTTTTAATTCAAATCATGATGGAATTTCTCCAAACCAATTATTATTTTATAACTGCATTTAAATACATCTAATCCTATTGGTATCATATCTATAATAATTTAAACAATGTTTTATTTGAACTAATCCTAATCATATCCAAATTAGGTAATCATAATCCTATCCACATTAATTAAATTCTAATTATATTTAAATTAGGTAATCTCTACTCATTATATATACCTATTATGAAATAAAATCATCTCTCATATTTTCTTTCCCAACATTTCTTTTTTTTTTTCCGTCCAAAATAGCCCAAAATTCGTCATAAATTCAACCTCCTTTTTCAAAGGCTATATCAACTTCGAAGGGCTACAACATATAATTTTTTAGAAATTCATATGATTATCCTGTATTTTAATTAATTCATAGAACTCAGTTCTGGTCGATGATTTATCGATTTGGTCAAGGTTAGCCATAATGGCGATAACTTTTGGCCAAATCATGATTTTCTGACACGGTCGATTCCAGTACACTCGTGGATCTAAAATCTAATAGGATGCACACTCAAGTCATAGATTTTGTGTTATTTGACTACTTAGTCAATGATATGTCTCAATTTACGTACCACAGATCTCGAATTTGGAACCGTGACTATTTTTGGCCAAATACTTGTGTTTAATTTTTATTTTGGATTATAATTAGATTAAATTAGGATTTTAGATGATTTATTTTAGAATAAAATTAGATTAAATTAGGAAGCCTATTTCATATAGTTTTAAAAGTAAGATTTTTAGATCTAACTTGTCATTATTCATGTAACGAGGTAGATCCGACTTACGACGTCTTGATTTTGTGACTTCATCATCTATCATAACAGACAAGTATCATTATGACCTATGTTGCCTCTATTTTCTATTACATGTATCTTTATATCGTCTTTTCACTGTTACATCTTTATAATTTATGTTGTCATTTTTCTTGATTCATTATGATTACTACTTGTGCACGAGAGTTAGAATCGTTAGGATATATATACATGTTTATGTCTTACTTCTTGTTTATCATGTTTACTATTTATCGTATTGTTAATATCTTATCGTAATAAACATGAATCATAAGTGAGTCAGGCGGAAGAATACAACAAGTAAGCATATGGCCAACAAATTGAATACAGACTCCCTCTATATTGATTGCACAATATCAGTCATGCACCATATGTATGACTGACGGATATCCCAAACCGTCTACATACAGAAAGTTAGTATTCTAAAACATAGTACACATGACTTGGTCAAGTTTCTATATTGTTTATTGTTGGTCTCCCATTGAGTCTATTTCATACTGTTATCATTTCATAGTAGTACTCTTCTTATAATATCATGCCATGCCTATAGTTTAGCTTCCTTTATTTTCCTTATTACTGTTTCTTCATGTATGTATACAATATTGTGTAATGTAGTGTTATAGTGATCTTGCTCCAATCCTGATTGGATAACAATTTTTTAGCTTTAGACGATGTAATCTATCTCGAGGCCTACGGTAAGTATATTGGCAACACTGACGTCACTGGCGTACCCAATTCCAGCACTGATGCGAATTATTATATTTTCTTATGCATTCGCATTAGTTAGTAGTTATAGCTATGGATTCTAGTTTATCTATTTTATTTTTCTGCTACTGGTTTATTTTCCAGACTATCTGAGTTGTAGTGGATTATTTGACGACTATATTTAGTTTATTTGTTAAGACTATTGGATATTATTTTTGGGGAATTGATGGCTTAGTTGTGGATGATATATGCGGATTGTTCTTATTGTGGACCATTGTTGTCATAGACAACGTACTATCGTCGATGCTGTGGCGTAGGTTGGACTTGGCCATGCACTTGTTTCATAAAAGTAGGAGCAGGTTGTGACAGTTGTGAACATGTCACGGATGGCCTCCGAAATGACATGAGCAGTGCGAGAAGATGTAGAAACAATATGAGGAGCATGATGAGCAGGAGGAGCATGAGCAATATGAGAAGGCATCCTATCTGTAATCTTTCTCATCGTCCTCCCATGATTCTTTACGACACTGCATCTTCTTTTAGCCAGGTGGAACATGAACAACATGAGCAGCAGTAGCAGAATATGCAAGTTGAGGAGATCTAGAGTATACCGACGGCTGTGATCTGGTACTATACATGCTCTCGCCATTTTCTTTCCCAATTACATATAGCCACAAATCGTTCCTTTCAACGGACGTAAGTGGCTGATTATTACCAGTCTTCCTCTAGAGCTATATAATATTTTTACATACACACACACACACACACACACACACACACACACACACACACACACACACACACACACACATATATATATATATATATGCCCCAAGCATTTATTTGTGTGTGAGATAAAATGCGGGCCTTCAAGCTGGGATTGTGGCCTTGAGGCCGTGTTTGTAGGCCTTTGGGCCAGGAGTCTGTTACATAATTACCTCTTTCATATATATATATATATATATATATATATATTGAACGCAGAAAAGAAATAATTGGGGGGGGGATCCCTAACTCCTATAAAAGTAGGGAGACAAAGCTACCTACTGGAGCCTAAGGAAGCCAAAAGACTAAACAAAAGAGCAGAAAAGGGAAAAGTGGGGGGGGGGATCCCTTCGACCATAACCGATAGGCTACGGTGCTCTGCCTCGGGTGCTCTTACCCTTGGAAGAAAGTTTAGGAAGGAGGTTTCTTTGTGAAGCGGCCTTTGTTGGAACGTAAGACACGTGTCCCTCAATAACATGATCCTCCTTGGGCTGTGAGGAGTTGGTATTCCCCAAGAGGTCCGCGACAGCCCAGGTAGATGTTGGAGAGTATAGGAGCCAATAGAGAGATGAGGGTCCCTTTGGACACAGTCCACAGGGAGGTCCTTGCCAAAGTTAGATTTGGAGGACACCTCTGCTTGGTAAGTGGGATGGGTGCCCTCCATAGATGGTTGGAGGGGCTGTATGTTGACCTGATAGGAGATGGACTTCCAGGACTGATTGCCCATCCTAGGGTGTATCCCACTGCTGCACTATGTCCCTCCAGTACTGGTGACAGATCCAGCATGTGAATTTGAACTGGAGCCTACCTCAGGTATCTGAAAATTGTTAGGGAGGGGGAGTGAAGAAACGATGGTAACAATAGCCTCCGATATATATATATATATATATATATATATATATATATATATATATATATATATATATAGCACAAGAAACTCTGGGCTAAAATATATATATATATA
Source organism: Iris pallida (assembly GCA_029216955.1). Classification (NCBI taxonomy): domain Eukaryota; kingdom Viridiplantae; phylum Streptophyta; class Magnoliopsida; order Asparagales; family Iridaceae; genus Iris; species Iris pallida. The sequence continues at coordinate 5,619,666 of JANAVB010036420.1, read as the reverse complement.
TATATATATATATATATATATATATATATATATATATATATATATATATATATATATATATATATATATATATTTATATATAACGCAAGCAACTCTGGGCTACATTGTCAGACACCCACCTCCACCTCCACAACCTCCCGTGGTTGTGCGTCGGCGACTTTAACACGCTCTCGCGCAGAGACAAGAAGTCTGGGGGCCGCCCACCCACTACACAGGCCATGAACGACTTCAAAACCTTCATCTTCAACGAACACTTGTCCCCACACCCTTTCTCCTTTAGCACATTCACGTGGTGTAACATGCAAGAAGGTGCCCGTAGACAATATTTTCGTCTCGATCGAGCGCTAATCGACAAGCACTGGTCCGAGATGGGCATCATTACCAACCTCTCACACCTCAACTCCACTTAATCGAATCACTCTTCCCTCCTGATCGAGATCAGTAGCAACTCCAACTCCGTTAAGAAACCTTTCAGATTCCTGGACTTTTGGAGCTATCACTCGCAATTCCGTAATGTCGTAGCCTCCGCCTGGAGATCTTCGAGCAACCCCGACCCCCTAGTCCGAGTGGTGAACAATCTAAAAAAGACCAGGAGAACGCTGTCGATTTGGAGCAGAAGCATCTTTGGCAACATTTTTTAGGCGATTAAGTTGGCGGAGGATGATGTTACCCGAGCGGAGCTCCAGTACGTCGCGAACCGCTCAACGGAGAACCGCACGACGCTCAACCTCACCAGAGCCCTCCTCAAATCCAGACTGAAGGTCGAGACCGCATTCTGGAAATAGAAAGCCAGACTAACCTGGGATGCAGAAGGAGACAAAAACTCCAGCTTCTTCCACTCTTATGTCAAAGGCCGCAGGCAACAGCTTAACCTTCACCAAATCACCGACGACAATGGAACTTTACTCAAAGACCAGAGGAGCATCCACGAAGCGGCAGCTAATTTCTACACCAAATTATTCTCTATAGAGATCATCGCTAAGGATGAGGAGTTCCTGGCCAAGATCCCCAACTTGATCAGCGCAAGAGAGAACGAGCAGCTCCTGACCCCCCTTCCCTGGATGAAGTCAAATCCGCTGTGTGGGAGCTCGACGAACACAGCGCTCCCGATCCTAACGGCTTTTCCGGGGTGTTCTTTCGATCCTGCTGGGACATCATAGAACACGACCTCTACGAGGCCACCGTCGCCTTTTTCAAGGCGCCAGATACCCTAATTCCATTTCCCGCGCTAACCTCATCCTCATCTCTAAAACAGACAACCCAGAGACCTTTCGTGATTTTTGTCCCATCAGCTTATGTACCTTCACCAACAAAATAATATCAAAGATCATCGCGACCCGCATGTCCGTTCTCCTCCCCAACATCATTTCCGAAGAGCAAAGCGGTTTCGTCCCAGGTCAGAACATCACCGACAACATCCTTCTAGCGCAGGAAATGATTACTTACATGAAATTCCCTGTCAGGGGGGGAATTGCTATCAAGCTAGACATGGAGAAGGCCTATGATCGCCTGGACTGGCAGTTCATGATTTGGGGTTTTCAGGGCATTCGGTTTCTCTGAAAGCTGGATTGATGTCATCTTCAGATCCATTAGCAACTCCTGGTTCTCAACCGTCATCAACGGGCAAGCCGAGGGCTTCTTCAAATCCAGCAGGGGGGTTAGACAGGGGAATCCCTTATCTTCTACCATCTTCATCATAGTGGCGGACGCGTTTAGCAGGAACCTCAACAGCATGGCTAACACCCCCAAATTCAATCACTTCCACACCACCACTGGTTGCCCCCTTCTTACCCACCTAGCCTATGCTAATGACATTCTCATCTTCTTCTCTGGCAACATCAGGTCGGTCGAGGTGGTCCATCGAACGCTAGAGAAGTATACCAGATGTTCGGGGCGGAGGGTTAATACCAACAAAAGCGTCATCTACACCTACCACAAAGCTGACAGGACCCACTCAGCGAATCTATCCAACTTAACCTCCTTCTCCACCGCCTATCCTCCATTCTCCTACTTGGGGTGCCCGCTGGTGTACGGTAAAGCGAACTCAGGCATCTTCGATAACCTAGTGTGCAAAATTAGAAAGAAAATCGAGGGCTGGCACAACGCGACCCTCTCTCCGAGCGGTAAGATAATTCTGATCAAGCACGTCCTTTCTTCCATCCCCATCTACACTCTGGCCGTTTGCTACCCCCCAAGAAAGTTTTATCATCATTAGAAGCCCTCTTCTCCGACTTCTTCTGGGGCCACTCTAATTAGAAGGACAAACACCACTGGGCCGGCTGGAAAATCATGGCCAGACCTACGATCGAGGGAGGACTGGGATTCTGTAAACTGTCAAACATCGTCGACGCTTGCTCTATGAAGTTATGGTAGAAGCTTCGCACGAAGACTTCTTTATGGACCAAGTTCATGTCGGCCAGATACTTCCGATACTCCCATCCCGTGACCGCAGTTGCTAACAACCGATCGTCTGCATCCTGGCGCCGCATCCTTCATGGGCGTCACCTCGCGGAACCACACATCTGCTTGCAGCTCGAAAATGGGTGTTTGTCGATGTGTCACGAACGCTGGCTCGGAGATGTCGCCATCCACCGAACCCCTAGTTCCCCATCGAACTGCGCGATCCGTAATTTATGGGACCCGGTCTCGGGCTGGCGATGGGAGAGGGTCAGAGATTGGCTTGGTCCGGAGACTGAGGTCAGACTCACAGCCACCGCGGTGCAACTCCTTGATGCTCCCGATGCCTGGAAGTGGTCTCCCAAATCTGACAGACTCTTTTCGTTGGCTTCGACCAAGGCGGTTCTTAGAGGTAGCGGAGTGCCTTCCCCGATAATTGCCTCATTCTGGTCTTCCTGCATCCCCGCCAAATGGTCTATTTTACAATGGAGAGCATATCGCAGGAAGCTTCCGACCGACGACTCCCTGTCCTCCATCGGCTTCAGCCTCGCATCGAAATGGCACTGTTGTACCTCTTCCCGTACAGAAACAGTCGAGCACGTACTGCTAACCGGTGACCTCGCTTCTCTGTTATGGGCCAGCCTCTCTCACCGTTGCAGGCACAAGCTCCAAGTTGGGGGCTTCAACGATCTCCTCGCTAGCTGGGGCCACTCCCATGGACATCAGATCGTCACATCCACCGGCATTTGGGTCCTTTGGAAGAATCAGAATAAATTCAGATATGAAGGTCACCAATTCAACCCCAACCAGCTGATCAGGGAGACCCTTCGGCAAATCGCAAAGATTAGCAGGCGATGCTCACACTCCGCGGACTTCGTTAAGTCGGCTCTGTCCTAACCCTGGGCTTGGACCACGACCGGTTTTTGGGTCCTGCCTTCTTTTGTTGTCTGTAATTCTGCTCACGCAAGATACGCTTACTTGTATAGGCCTCGGCGTTTTGCGCCTGATACATCAATAAAGCTCCGTTCACCAATATATATATATATATATATATATATATATATATATATATATATATATATTCCTTATCCAATGAGCACAAACACTAATTCAACAAATGATCACATTTATTTGTGTCCGTAGGACTTTATCCAAATTAAATCTAATGGTTGAAGATTATAATATTTTATTTAAGAAAGACTTATAATTTATTGACAATTAAAAGGACATGGATCATAATTTGACAAATCAAATATTAATTAATACTTATTTCTTCTGGCATTCTCGCTTGTCCATCTTCACATGTTGCTTGATGGAAGCGCCGTTTTCAAGATGGACAATATAGAAACCTTCGGATACCATCACCAGATTATATCTGATATGACAAATAAAGTTGAATGGTACTACATAAGGATAAAAGATGTCGATCAATATAGTTGTCAATAACTTATTTTGATCGATGAACACTCGATATTTTAACATAGGGAGACGAACGGACATATAATAAGAAGGAGCCCATAAACTTAATTTGGGATTAGGAAGGTAGTGCAATAATTGCTCTTTAGTAGATCGAGCTATTGTTAACAGGCATGTGTTGTGTGTTCGGATTGAACACGGCATACGTACATCCGTTAGAAGACATAACCCTAATTTCATATCATGGTCCATGTTGTAGCATATATATATATATATATATATATATATATATATATGATGGTCAAAGAATAGAGAATATATATATATATATATATATATATATATATATATATATATATATATATATATATATATATATATTCTCTATTCTTTGACCATCATATTCATCAGAAAAGAACAACTTTCTCCGAATTCGTTTTTCACGTAACAAATTATGTTATACAAATCAAAACAAAGAAAAGTTCTGCTTTTAAACCAACTTTGGGCGCATAGACGGGGTCTGCACATGTGTTCATTGGTAAGGCATTTGCTTTCTGACCTACTTTACATGCATGGGAATTACCTACGCATAGGTCTTTTGTGAAAGACTTTGATGACAGACCCACTTCACACATTGGGAAGCTCTGCGCATGGGTCTGTTTGTTTATTAGGGATGTGTGTATTGAATCGTCTACGCATAGCATCTAGTTTGTAAAGCTTTCCATCAGATTTGTGCATCAACTTGAATGGTGCGTGTTCTTGAGCACTCCTTGGTCAAAGCGCCTTAGACCTCTTTAACTTAATACATTAATGCATAATAAAGGAATGTTTTTTCCAACTCCAAAGTCCTTGTGCATAGGAGCATTGGAGAAAGAAATTATTGAAGAAATAATCTCTCTCCACTTGCATGCTCTGATTTTATGTGCACCAGTTGAGCAGCATAAATTTTCTTCCCAGAGTTAAGTTGATTATTTTGCGCACTTTGCTAGATGCGCACATGTTATACAGAATTACTCACACTTGGGTTGCGTTTGGTTCATTGTAATGTAATCGTAATCGTAATAGAATTGGGTTTGTAATGTAATTGAGTTTGTAATGTAATAGAATTACAATTACATTACTATGTTTGGTTGAAACATGTAATCAAACCATGTAATGTAATGTTAATTGCATTCATGTGTTTGGTTTACCATGTAATGTAATTGAATTTTTAATTTAATATTTTTTAAAATACAACATAAAATTTAAAAAGTTGAACAATACAAAATTTCAAAAATTTAAAAAGAAAAAAAGAAAAAAAAATAAAAATAAATAATAAAAAAGGGGAAAAATGGTTTGTTTTCTGCTAAAAAAAAGACCAAAAACGAAAAAAAAAGACAAAAAATAAAAAATATCAAAAATGACAAACGAACAAAACAGAAGGAAAAAAAAAAACCAAAATTGAAAAAGCGATAAAAAAGAAAAACGACAAAAAAAAAAGATCAAAAATATGAAAACCATAAAAAATGACCAATAATGATAAAAAAATGACTACAAACAAAAAAATTGACAAAAAACAACAATAAATGAAAGGAAAAAAAAGACGAAAAACGACCAAAACAAAAAAAAAAGGACAAAAAATTAACAAAAATGACAAAAAAGAAAAAATGACAAAAAAAACGATAAAAAAGAGCAAAAAAATAAAAAACGATAAAAAGGAACAGAAATGACAAAAAACGAAAATACGAAAAAAGACAAAAAATAAGAGGAAATTAAAACGAGCAAAAAACGACAAAAAGATTAAAAAACTTGCAAAAAAATCCGAACAAAAAACTTACAAAAAACGACAAAAAAAATGGTCAAAAACGTACAAGATCGACAAAAATCGATAAATAACATGCAGAAATGGCAAAAAATATGCAAAATCGACAAAAAACGATAAAAACGTAAAAAATTGTCCAAAAACGATAAAAAAAAGGGTAAAAAATGAACAAAAACGACAAAAAAAGGGCAAAAAGAACAAAAAAAGGGACAAAAACGACAAAAAAAAAAAACCAAAAAACGAACAAAAATGACAAAAAATGAAAAAAAACGACAAAAAGGACAAAAACAACAAAAAAAAGGACAAAAACGACAAAAAAACAAACAAAAACAACCAAAAACGAACAAAAAATGACAAAAAATGAACAAAAACAACAAAAAATGAACAAAAAAAAGGACAAAAACGACAAAAACCGAACAAAAAAAAACCAAAAACAACAAAAAAAGGACAAAAACGACAAAAAAATAAACAAAAACAACGAAAAACGAGCAAAAATGACAAACAAACGAACAAAAAACGACAAAAAAGGACAAAAACAACAAAAAAGAGACGAAAACGACAAAAACAACAAACAAAAACAACAAAAAAACGAACAAAAATGACAAAAAACGAACAAAAACGACAAAAAACGAACAAAAAAAAAGGACAAAAACGACAAAAAATCGAACAAAAATGAAAAAAAACGAACAAAAATTACAAAAACGAACAAAACGACAAAAAACGAACAAAAAAGGACCAAAAAAACAACAAAAAAATGACCAAAAACGACAAAAAAAACAAACAATAACAACGAAAAACGAACAAAAATGATAAAAAAACGAACAAAAACGACAAAAACCGGACAAAAACAACAAAAAATGACAAAAAAACGAAAAAAAAAGGACAAAAAACGGACAAAAACAACAAAAACGGACAAAAAAACAAACAAAAACAACAAAAAAACGAACAAAAAGGACAAAAAACGACCAAAACGAACAAAAACGACCAAAAAACGACAAAAATAAACAAAAACAACAAAAAATGACCAAGAATGAACAAAAATGACAAAAAAACGAACAAAAACGACCAAAACCGAACAAAAATGACCAAAAACAAACAAAACAACAAAAAAAGGACCAAAAACGAACAAAAAGACCAAATTATAGCATACCAACCTTCCGCTTAAGTTGTAATGTAATTGCGATTACATAGGTTTTATGATGTAATTGAGTTTAGAAGAAACTGATGTAATGTAATCAAACTTGTAATCGCGATTACATTACATCTAATTTTTTTTTGTCCAACCAAACAACCGAGTTAAAGTGACAACGTAATGCCAATTACATTACGTTGTCCAATCCCGCAAACCAAACGGGCCCTTGATTCCTTGGCATCGTACGTAGTATTTTCTACTGTCAAGACTCGAGTGCTAGACACTCTTCTCTCGGGTGTGGAATGCGACTTTTTGCCTTCACACTAGTAGAGCCAACAATTTTGTCCTTTGCAGCATGGACCGAAGCAGAAACTACGTTAGCAGGCGCAAACAGAGAATTATGTACCATAAAAGCCTTCACTTTGGTATGAGCGGCCATAGTCTGTAGAGGATAAAAATCAAGCTGCGCCGTCCACCAAAGTGTGCAATCATCAAGTGGCGCCAAATCATTATGTTGCGTCGGATCATCAAGTTGTGCAGTATTATGTTGCGCCAACATCAAGTTGCGCAGGATGTAGGTTGCGCGAGCACCACTTGACACACTTCCTTGAGAAGCTGTAATGGCATCATCATTACCTGACAAACTAACAGCACAGAGATTAAGGAAAATCCGTTCATATCCCACGCAACGCGGTGCTCGAGAAGATTTTGTCAGCATGTAATTAATGCTGACAGCTGGTTTGCGCAAGTTATTTGGTCTTACAAGTTGGCACTACTTGATCAATTTTTAACAGGGTGACGTGACACGCAAGCCACCAACTTCACAGAGCGTGCTAACTACACTGCCCATGACCACGCACATCTCAACCAAACGATGCCACGCGTCCATAGCAGTTGGTACAACCGCTTGCGCAAGTTGCTACATTATGCCACGTGCAACCTGATGAAGCTCGCGCAAGGTGATCAAACATTGTTCAGAGCAGAGTAACGTGGCGCACAAGCCACTAACTTCGCAGAACGTGCCCACTACACTGCTCACAACCATGCACATCTCAATCAAATGATGCCACGCGTCCACAACAGTTAGTATAACCGTTCACGCAAGTGAACAGGAGGCGCGCAGCCTGAAGCGCACGCAACCCAAAATAAATGCTAAATAGTTATTTCAAGAACTCTATAAATAGAGTTTCAAATCCATCTTAAAGCATCAAGTGTGATCATAATCTCTTGCTAAAATGCTGCTTCATTCTCCAGAGGCTCGTGTCTTCGATATCACATCGTCCAAGGGATAAAGTGATCGTCTTCTGATCAGATTCCTATAGTTGTACTTCCCCAAAAATTAATTGTACTCCTGCACTCTTTCTTAGTTTGTAATAAAACTTTTGTTATTTGCAAACAAAATGGCGACTGCTGGCGATGACTTTCTCCTCTGACGAGAAAGTGACAACTCAATGTGATACCGCATCAATTGGCAAGACGCAGAAGACCCTGGTCGTTTAAGTAGACCAAACAGCCTACGAGGCCATGATCAATGTTGGGGGTGCCAAGCGCACTGCTGTCGCTGTTAAGAGCAAGACGTGCTCCGTTTGGACTCCTAAGTCCTCGACGGTACAATCTCCTGCCTCTGTGCAACTTACGCCCATCACTGCCTTAGCACAATCTAAAGGAGATAGTCTTTTGGCTAATCCCTCCACATCTCCAACTCTGAAATTGAAGGAGATTTTGTCTCGATACACCGCTGTCCAAAGCAAGGGAAAGCGCCCTCTGGCCTTTTCTTCTCTAGAGCAACCTGCACCTGTTATTGCTTCTGTGAAACTTGCGCCCATCACTGCCTTGGCACAACCTAAGGGAAACAGTCTTTTGGCTAATCCCTCCACTTCTTCGATTCTAAAATCGAAAGAGACTTCATCTCGATACACTGCTGGACAAAACAAAGGAAAGCGTCCTGTGGTCTTTTCCTCTCCGGCGCAACCTGCGCATGTTCCTACTCTAGCACAACTTGTGCGTGTTCCTTCTCTGGCGCAACCTATGCCTATTCATGCTCTGGCGCAACCTGCACATGCTTCTGCACTAGCGCAACGTAAAGAGAAGCACTATTTAGTGACTACCTCTTTGCTACCAAACCAGAAGCTTGATGAAAAATCATTAAATCAGGAAAAATACTTTTTAGCTTTTCCTCATTCTGCTCGAGTCATTGACTGGATGGAAATTACTGCTAATTCGAACAAGAATCCTACTCTCCTTAACAGAGACAAACAAATCTCTGCCAGGAAGATGGTTTCTATTCAGAATGAACTTTTCACACAAAAGGGTATTATGCCTACTCCAAAGAGAACAGGGCAAGATCTACCGACCTTACACATCTCAAGGTCCCGACAATGCAAACTGCTAGTGTCTCAAGTGGATGCACAAGTAACACCCCTGTCAGACTTGCACACCTATATCAACATATGCCAATCAAGGTCAACTTCAGGAAGACACAAAATGCAACCTATATCAGTTGCTAACTTTCACCAGAGGAAGAATGCTAAGGTGAACGATCCTATGACTTATGCTAAACAACTTAGCATGTCCTTGTACACTCAAGGTACAGGACACCTCAGGAACAGGAATCATGTCCCGAATATCGTCAAGGACTATATTCCTGCAACTTCTTCTCGTCCTGTTAGTGACCTCCATGAACTCTTAATACAGAAGCGGAAGGTTGCAAACCTATCATGTCCAACGATGGTCAAACAGCAACAACATCATTATAATCACCACCATGAAGTTGTCAACAAATGCTGCTATCAGTCAGCCAAATGGTCCGTCTTTGACCGTTTGAATTATGTTCAGACTCCTGAACCAATCCTAGTGGACGAAGATGAATTACTCTTTGCTCCTGTCAACATGATATCTCGAAGCACTGGGGGTGGAAAACGTCCAAGACGTAATGCATCCTGCAATCCTAGTCAGCAATACTTAGATCGGATTTATGAATCCAATGAAGGAGTATATCAATATACTATATCAAGAAGCCGAAAAATAATCGGTCAAAGGAATCTTTCTTCCGACCAAGACACAATCGATCATAGGAATCTTCTTGATTCTAACCAAGATTCCTTCAGTCAAAAAGATATCCCTATCACTTATTCTGGGGTTAATTCTTTATGTGACTTTGATGTTGACAACGAAAGTTCTGAAAGGACCATCCTTTCTACTAGCTCGTCTTCAAGGGCTAGAGAAGTGACTGCTTATGCCGTCACAAAAGATCAAGATACTTCTAGTTCTTCCAGTCAAGAGCAGAGAATTCCTGCTTTGGAGGCTAGTTTGAAGAACATGGCTGAGATGATGACAGGCATGCATGCTGTAATTATGGCACAATATACAGTTCCACCAGTCGCGAATCTGATTTTGGCTCAGGAACCTGTAATAACATCAGTTCCCACCAATATTGATCTGGGGATACAATCTCCTCATACCACTTCCATTCCTGCGTAGGCTATTCCAAGTCAATCTAGTACCGGGGGTGGTGCTTATCATGCTGTACCCCCTCCTAACACATTGAATCAATCCACTACTCAACAATCAATGAGAGATACTAATGAGGCTGTAAAACTTTTACGTTCTCAATTTGAGGCTTTCAAACAGAAGAATGGCTTACAGAAGCTTGGGATTAAATAGCCCTATCCCATAGAATGGAAAGAGGTTCAATTTACTCCTAAGTATAAACCCCTACTATTATGCTGTTTGATGGCAGCACTTCTTCAAGTCAATACCTCAATCACTTTGAAGTAATGACTGATCAACTTCAACCAAATGATGCTCTTCTTACTAGAGTATTTGTCGGCTTTGTAGCTAGTACAACATATGATTGGTATCGTAGTTTACCAGATGGGTGTATAACCTCTTTCGCTGGCTTCAAACAAATGTTCTTGAAACGATTTTATGAGGGAACTAACGACATGACTATGTCTGCTCTCATCAAAATAAAACAACAATATAATGAAACTGTTGAACGTTTTATTGAACGATTCCGTTGTGAAGCACTCAAAATGCCTCTCGGAACCCCAGATGCTTTGACTATAGACACTTGTAAATCAAACATGTTGCCTATAATCAGCATATGGACAGGAACAACACAGTTACAAGATTAACCTTCTTTCATAATGAACGCCAAAGCGACAGAAGAGAGCGCTGACAAATTCAAGCAATTAGGCATTGAAATACCTAATCTTGACAAAGATGAATGCGCCACACCAAAAAATAATGGCCGTCAAAACAATCGCAAGTGCAAGAAGACTTTAGCCATTAATCTCAAAGGCAAAAAGCCCTAGCCATAAATGTAAATCAGCCAACATCTACCCCAACAGTACTGTAGAAGCATGGAAAATATGGGGTTCATGTGGATCATAACTGACCGTATGAGTACCCTGGAACAAATTGACCCGCGTAAAGAAGAGCCGCATGACAGACTCAGTACGCCCCCTGCGGCCCATCTCCACTGACTTTTGAGCCGTAGAGAGAATAGTTACTTATGCGGCCAAGCTGATTAATCCTTCTGATAAAGCTAACTCTGGTATGATAAAGTTGGCAAACTCTGGCAAAGACTAACTACCCAGACAACTCTGACGCTCTGAAAAGAAGATAAGACATGATTAGATTGGACAGGCGACCTGAGCCACATGAAACTTATGCAACTCAATCCATGAATTTCATGCGGCCAAGGGTAACTACAATTCGAGCTGCACGAGCTTTATGTGGCCCAGAATATAAGAACCTATGCGGCTCAAAAGTCTCCAAGCTATATGCGGACTAAGGGACTACCGTATGAGTCTTATGTAGCCCAGCATGGCCGAACTCTAAAGGGCCTATATGTCTCAAAATGACGCAAGCAGACTGGTCCTATCTTGCGATGAGACACATGGCAGGCTGACCAAGTCTCAACTACCCAGATTCACTACAATAAATTTTCAACAACCCCTACCAGCTGGCAGCCTGAGATCGAGTCTGTGCGCTGTGAAAGACACGTGGCCATGTGGCCCATCATGCGGCCCAAAAAGTTGCTACTGCAGAAAATACTATAAACAGTAGGGTATTACACCCAAGCAAATGGTTGGCAATCCAAGGCTGGTAACCTACGAAAGGCAATTTCTTCGAGAGCAAGGAACACGTCAAATAGTCCAAGGAGTAAGGTAGAGTTGCTATACTTTTCCGAGCCACTACCATCACCCCCAGAATCAAAACTAAATAATTGTACTTAGATTGTCTCCTAAGCTTTCTTTCTAGGCTTTCTCTTGTACAAGCGAGTTTGCAATCAAGTTCAATTCATCTGTAATTTTGTTATACTTGATATTTATTGGCAAATACGATGGCGACTCTGCTGGAGACATCCTTCTCCTCTGTTGAGAAGATGGTGATGCAATCTGACGCATCCACGCTCGGCTCCATGCAACAAATGCTCGTGGTTTGATTTGACCAACGAGCATTCGAAGAAATGCTCTCTAAAGGGAGCGCCAGCCCATCACAGAAGCGAGCCAAACCAAAGAGAGCCCAGATGTTGAAGCGCAAAACTGTTGCCCTCGACCAGATTCTCGAAGAAGCTCCTTCTGCGGCCCAAGACGGTGGTCGAGACTCTCCTACGACCTTGCTTCCGACCGCAGATAACCCTACTGTCCCCAAATCCAGCAAAAAAAAATACTACGATGCTGAGTTTTTGGGGACACAAGGGAAATCCATACGGACGAGGAAGAGGCCGTATAAGAAAGATAGGCAGATGACTCATACGGCAGCCAACTCTGGCCGCAGACAGACCGCCCATGCGGCAGTAAACTCTGGCCGCAGACAGATTGCCCATGCGAAAGCCAACTCTGGCCGCAGGAAGATCGTCCATACGACAGCCAACTCTGGCCGCAGGCAGATGGCCCATACGGCAGCCAGTCCTGGCTATAGACAGAGTGTCTCATGCGGCCCTGTCAGAAGTTCTGTATTCGACCATCTCTCGTGTGGGCCCGACTCAGTGCAGCCCATTGAGAATTTGGGATGTATCAATCAGGACACTTTTTACTATACACCTTCGGGTACTAAGTCAAAGAAGTCTAGGGTATTGCGGGCCCAACAAGCCCAGTCAACTGTTCAAGTTGCTGACTGTCAGCGGGCACCATTAACTGTTATATGGACGCCTGATGAAAAGTTGTACAGAACCACCGGCGTCCAGTCCCCCAGGGCTAATAGACAGAGTGGGTCTCAAAAGTCTTCCTCAAACGATCGAGAGCAAGTGCTTTTACTTGCCTCAGATCAGGAAGAAAATATGATACCTATGCACCCGTGTGCTCGGGATACCCGAGTCAACAAATAGGAGGCAAAGGTAGATCAATCCACTACAGACTTGCGAGAGGTAATTACTCACAAACTCAAGGAGAAGGAAGCAACCTTGGCATGCGATGAGCCCCTCTCGGGACGTCGTTGTACCCAAGTCATTATCAAATGCTGCTGCGATAAGTCGGCAGCACCTGAAGATCGGCAGTCCATTTTCCAACGACTGCAGCAGCCAGCACCCTTCCAACAACAACTTCAGAAACAGGTGCAAATTCTGGGAGATGAGGAATTTCCTGTCGCCTCCTGTAATTCAACCCGAAAGTTTCTTTCCGACAAGGAAGAAAAGAAGACAGGCTCTTCCAACTCGACAATCTCCGCCAATATTGCAAGAAAACTCTCGCTTGGAGGACTGCCACCGATAACCACAAGGGGTGTCTGCCTAGGCACTCGATCCAAAAAGAAGCTTCCAACACCTGGGGTGCATCCTTGACCTTCCTGGGGGTAGATGAGGCCGGGGTAGCATTTCCCTCAAAGTATGCGACAACCCGGTGTTCCAAGAGCCTACACAAGGGGTAGCGATCCACTGGAATTGCGCAGCAGACATGGAGGTTCCATAGGATGACCGCCCTCGCCAAGACGATGTGGCTTCCTACACAGGGGGTAGCACCCCTCCCGAGTCCGAGGAAGAAGACATTCTGATATTCCTTAACAATTTTTCGGTACGGGGGTACGACATGGAGAGCACCTCTGCTACGATTCCTTCCACCTCTACCCTCGTACGGACAGTTTTTATGGCCGACGAGGATCATGAAGCGCCTACTGACCGACAACGTCTAGAAGTACTTGAAACCACACTCTTGTCCTTGGTCAAGTCAGTAGACGAAATCAAAGCTGCCTTGCCGAATCAACCAGCAAGGACGCCTGGACAAACAAGCTTGGGACCTGCAGTCAATACGGACTCCAACACGATCGCTCCTTCTTTGGATGACAATCTACTAGGAGCCTCCGCTACTTCAGCTGCAGATGAAGCCAGGGAAGCAAGGAGGAAAGTCCAGGAGCTTCGAGCAATGTTTAATGCCCGAGATTTCTCCTGGGACCTCAGAATACGCCAGTCGTATCCCGTTGCATGGAGAGATGTGCCTTTTCTACCACGGTACAAGCCATTTCATATCGATTCATATAACGGGAAGACCTCTGCTGGTCGGTACATGACTTAATTCGAGGTCACAACCGACCACTTGTCGCATAGTGACGCCAACCTCACACAATTATCCATCGGAGCATTGAAGTGGATAGCGTTCGACTGGTATCGCAACCTTTCTGACAACTGCATCTACTCTTTTGAAGGCTTCAAGCATATGTTCCTAGAACGATTCTACGAAGTGGGATATGATGTGACAATATCATCCCTTATGGACGTCGTTTAGGGGGAGATGGAGCTGACAAGGAACTACATCGAGCGGTTTTGCCAAACTGCAATGAGATTGCCCCAAGGCAATCCCGAACGCTCCTTGATTGAAATCTGTTAGAAGAAGTTGCTCCCCGCAATCAGCCTCTGGATGGATGAAGATCAGTTCTGGGATTGGACGACCTTCATCATAAGCGCCATCAATGCGAAGGCGAAGTTAAAAAAGGCACGCCAGTTGGGATTACACATCCTAGACGGAGAGGTCAAAAGCAAACATCCTGGTACCGCCTCCAATAACAACAGCACTAACGGCACCTCCAACAACCGAGAAAATAAAGGCAAACAGGCCCCGGTCGCCGGTACGACCAAGAAGCCTGAACAAAAACAGGCAAAAGCTCAGTGACCCCAGGTCAATTACTCATTCGAAGATAGTCATGTCAGGCCTATCTTCGACATGCTCTTGCAAGGGGACAAGATCCAACTCCCTCCACCAAGGCGCGAGCCCCAAGCGGCAGAGATGGAGGACCCAAAATACTGCTATTTCTACCGCTATGTTCATCATGCCACTCAAGACTGCTTTCAATTAAAGCGGTACATCCATAATCTTATCGACTCCAAAGCTCTGTCGCTAGACTTTAAAGAGGTTACCGTGGCGGCAAACATGGTGTCAATTCAGTTCGACAACTTCCCTCCAACAAGTACTTAAGACGAGGTAATACCTATCCTTCGAGCAATGATAGAGGTTACTAATCTTTCCCCCGTCCGGGACCAGACGACTGGCTTGGTACCTCTCACCACGTCAGGAGCAGAGATCATGTGGGTGCACCCTAACTTAGTGCCCGAAATGACCCAGGCGGCATCATCTTAAGCCAACAAAAAGAAGGGCAGGAAGTCCAGATCCTGCCACACAATTTCAACCGAAGCTGAGGAGGCGGCGGCTATTGTTACCCGGTCTGGAGCACAAGTCCACCCCACTCTGGGTAATTCAGTTGAAGACCCTCAACCTGCAATCCTGCCCGCCACTGATATTCTGGGACCATCTCAGCCTCCATTGGCAGACAGGGCCAAGCCGAAGGAAACCCGCTTCGACATGCCGCTCCGTAAAGATGCACCTCAAGGACTGGAGAGATCTTACAACTTTGACATATTAGCACAATTGGCTAATACACCGGTAAAGTTATCATTATACGAGCTCCTAAGGCTCTCCATGGATCTTCGTGTCGTATTGAGCGAAGAGCTCCAGAATGCTGATGCTTACTTAGCCCAGGTCAAGCCTATAGGGGAAGACTCGTCGGCAGATCTCCAGGGCAGCAACAGTATGGATACAATACCCAATATCGTATTCACCCCATAGGACATGCTGATCAAGACCAACATCCATGATCGCCCCTTGTACTATATTGGATACATAGGCGACGTCAAGGTGGATCGGATGCACATCGATCCTGGCTCGTCGATATGCATCATCCCCAAAAGCTTGCTTCAAGTCCTCGGCATCCCTATGCACCGGCTAGCAGCAACCAACACTTCTATTAGCGATTTAAACCCAGAAAGGAGCCATCCCCTAGGAAAGATCCGATTGAAATGTCAGATCGGCGACCTGAGGACAAAGGTTACCTGCTACATTATAGATACAGACACGTACTACAACATCCTCCTGGGACATCCATGGATACATGACTATATGATCGTGCCATCCACCCTCCACCAATGCTTCAAGTATGTCAGTAAGCACGGCTTCGTGAAGACTGAGTTCGCCGACATCAATCCCTTCAAGGGGGTTAAGTCTTATTATTCTTCAGAGACGTGTCTATATGATGAATCCATGAAACACATAACTGACGAACTGGAGGCCATCACAGGGCCAGATGAACCCTTGAGAATTCATCTTCAGGCCCGTAAACCGTGCAAAGCCATACCCTTTATCGCAACTTTGCATAAAAAGGTGTCCGATTCCTCCACCCCAGCTACACAGTTGGAGCCGATGGTCATCCGACTCCCAAGGACCAGCCAAAAATCCATCATAGGGCCGATGGTGATCCGATTATCAAAATCCAGTCAAAGGCGTCCGGAAGACGAAAGGCCCTCTGGGGAGCCGATGGTGATTCGATAGCCAAAATCCAGTCAAAAGCAATCGGAAGACACAAAGTCCCATGTCGAGCCAATTGTCACCCGTCTTCCTAAGACGAGCTGGCAACCAAGTGTCGATCCAACACCCTCAGGCAAGCCAATATCACAAGCTGAACCATTGGTGGTCAAGTTGCCCAAGACAGTGCCCCAACGTCCGGTCACGCAGGAAGTAGCTGAAGAGGATGCAGAACTCGCAAAGTATCTGGTTGCAAAAGTGGATAGTCCCTCTCCTGATAATGTAATCCCTATGGACAAAATTCCTTACTTCATCAATAAGAGGCTGCCATTGAACTGTCCTGAGTGTAAAAAACTCAATCTGATGTATACTACTGGACTCGGTTGGGATAATAACATGCACACACAGGTGACAACCGTCCATACCGCAAACTGACTTGCTCCCATTAAAGATGCCTACTTCCTAGTCCTAGGCAGAAGAGAAGGGGATCACACGATCGTCTTTGGCCGAAAAGAAGGTCCTCAACCCTTTATGCCTCAAGAGTATAATCTCGAACCCGATACTAGGAGACTACAACTCTACCTGTATAGTCCCCAGGCCAAGTACTTCATGCAAAAATAGGGGTACGACATGGAGGCTACCCCAGGTCTGAATTACGGTACCGGTCGACGATCGCCTCTGCAGTTGTTAACTCCGTCTGGAAAATCTCGGGATTACTACGGCAAGTCCAAATGCGGCCTCGGTTATGTTACACCAGCAACAACGCCCGAGAGCTTCGATGAGGAATACGAATTGCATTCTCACTCATCCGAATCACCTACATATGATTCCGATGACTGTATTGGAGATCTGTTCAGGCAGACATTATCTGTCAACATGGCATCCGCTGACATTGAAGAGGAAGAAGAGGATCTACTCGAACCTCTTGAATTAGAGCCTTTGGTCCAACAACTGGATGCACAATGGGAGAAATGCTTTGAACTTCGTGATCCTCCCACTGAAGATGAGGTCATAAAAGTTAACCTCTGTGATGAATCCTCTCCAAAGCCAATCTTCGTCAGTAAAAGCCGGACAGACGGCGAGCGGGAGTCCTTGTTTTAACTTATCAGAGAATACATCGACGTCTTTGCCTGGAACTATGAAGACTTGCCAGGGTTAAAACCCGAGATCGTACTTCATAAGCTCAATATTCGTCCAGATGCGAAACCAGTCAAGCAACTGCAACGGTGGTTCCGTCCAGACACCATGAACTCCATCGAAGCGGAAGTAAACAAGCTTATAGCTAACAGTTTTATCCGCGAGGAGCAGCACCCAGACTGGATAGCTAATATAGTACTAGTCGTCAAAAAGAACGGAAAGATCCAAATCTGCATCGACTTTCGTAATTTGAATACGGCGTATCCTAAGGATGAATTCCCTCTTCCCATTACCGACGTAATGATTGATAATACGTGTGGCTTCAAGCACATGTCCTTTATGGATGGCTTCTCAGGATACAATCAAATCAAAATGTCTCGTGACGATGAGAAGCATATGTCATTTCGAACACCGATCGGTGTGTACTGTTACACAGTCATGCCCTTCGGCCTGAAGAACGTCGGTGTCATATATCAACGAGCTATGAGCGTCATCTTCAGAGATCACTTGCGCAAGACGGTGGAGTGTTACGTTGACAAAATTGTCGTCAAAAGTCGCTCCAAGGATGATCACTTACACGATTTGAGAACAGTGTTCGACCTTATGCGAGCGCATAATCTGAAGATGAATCCCACAAAGTCCTTCCTGGGTGTGTCCAGCAGGAAGTTCTTGGGATTTGTCATTACTTCCATGGGTATTCACATAGACCCCGATAAGACAAAGGCAATCCTGGAGATGAGTCCACCGAGGAACCTCCGTGAACTCCACAGCCTTTATGGAAGACTAGCTTACATCAGGAGGTTCATATCTAACCTCTCAGCGCGATGTCAACCCTTCACACAACTGATGAAGAAAGGCATCTTTTTCATATGAAATGAGGAATGTCAATGCGCCTTTGATGACATTAAGGAATACTTGACGAGTCTGCCAGTTTTGGTAGCTCTGGTTGCCGGAATGCCTTTCCTAGTATATGTACGAGCAATGGAACACTCCCTCGGTGCCTTGCTAGCACAAAATAATGATGCAGGACACGAACAAGCCATCTATTACCTAAGCTGAATAATGGTAGGACTGGAGCATAGGTACACCGCCGTAGAGAAGGAATGCCTTGCCTTGGTGTACGCCATTCAGAAAACACGACACTATGTGTCAGGACAGACCATCTATGTTATCTCGCGAGTCAATTCCCTCAAGGTTCTCATGACCAAGCCAGGCGCACTCATTTCTCATCTAGCCACGCGGGCGATACTGTTATCTTCCTACGACATGATCTTCGTTCCGTAAAAGGATATCAAAGGTCAAGCCTTGGCTGACTTTCTGGCGGCCCATCCAGGCTCAGAAATAGCCAGAATCTATGAAGAAATCCCAGATGAAGTCATTGACTCAAACATGACTTCACATGAAGACGTTTGGCAAATATTCTTCGACGGTGCTTCAAGAACGGGGCCCCAAGGTGATATCGTCGCTAGAGTCGGGATAGTGTTAATTTTTTCCTCTGGATTGGTGGTCAACCGAGCATATTCTCTCACGGAACCCTGTTTAAAGAATGTAGCCGAATATAACGCTTTGGTCATTGGGCTCCGACTAGAAAAAAAAAGTGGGAGTCGAATACCTAGAAGCATATGGCGACTCGCAGTTGGTTGTCAATCAAATCTGAGGCTCGTATGAATTTCGTAATGCGGATCTGATTCTCGATCATTAGACAGCAATTGCTATCATAGCAACTTTGGAGGGGTTCTTTATAGAACATGTTCCTAGGCTCCAGAATATTGAAGCCGCTAACAAGCCTCGCCGCTTCTTTGGCGGTTCCAAATTATGTTCATCATCCAGTTGACGTTATAGGCCACGAGTTGATCTATCCCAAAATAAACGTTCAACTGGATACGAGTTACTCCGCCTAGATAACCAATGATGTACAAGATTGGAGACTCTCGTTCATCAACTTTGTAGTTTACGGAATCCTGCCTGAGAATGTGAAAGAAGCAACTTCAATCGGAAGGCGTTCTCTCAGATTCTTTTATGACACAAAAACAAAAATGTTATACCGATGATCTTACGACGAACTACTGTTAAGATGTCTGTCAAATACAGAAGCCAAAGAAGCCTTACGCGAGGCTCACGATGGCATTTGCGGGGCTCACCAACCAGGCTCAAAGTTGTAAGACCGTCTCTGTCGGATGGGTTACTACTGGCCTACGATGGTAGCAGCGCAGTCGATTACGCAAAGAAGTGGAAGGCTTGTCAGATCTACACAGACTTCATACATCTGCCATCTGAGTTCTTACACCAAACAGTGGCTTCTTGGCCATTTGAAGCATGGAGAATGGACATTGTTGGCCCAATTACCCCGCCGTCATCCAAAGGGCACCGGTTTATTCTCGCAATCACCGACTACTTCTCCAAATGGGCGGAAGCTGTTCCATTGGCAGAGGTAAAGATATCAAACATGATCAATTTCATAAAACATCACGTCATTTACCGTTTTGGACTGCAAAGGAGGATCATTCATGACAACGGCCCGCAGTTTGCAAGCCATGCCTTCTATCGATTCTGCGACAAGAATCGAATTCAGAATGTGGCTTCAATGGCCTACAATCCATCAGCTAATGGTCTGGCCAAAGCCTTTAACAAGACCATATTCAAGCTTTTCAAGAAGTTTGTGTCTTCAAACAAGCACGATTGGAATAAAAAGTTGGGCGAATCCTTATGGGCGTACCGTACTACGAGTCGAACAGCTACCAAAAATATACCATTCTCTCTGGTGTACGGGAGCGAGGCAGTTCTCCCATTGGATACTCAGATCCCCTCACTTTGTGTGACCCTTACCTATCAATTAACATCAGACGATAACTACCGCCGACGGCTACAAGAATTGGAAGCTTTAGACGAGAAACATTTGCAAGCTCAACAAAGCATCGAGCTCTATCAAGCACAGATCTCTCGAGCTTTCAATAAGAAAGTCAAGCAGAGGACATTCCAAGTAGGCGATCTTGTCTTGGTCGTTTGTAGACCGATGGTCATGACTCACAAAACCGTCGGCAAATTTCAGCCCAAGTAAAAGGGTCCATACATCATCGAGACCGTATTCTCCAACGGCACATACCGGCTCGCAAAACAGAACAGGAACTTGCTCATGATGCCCATAAGCGTCAAATTCCTAAAGAAATACTATGTTTAAAGGACTTGCTGGTACTCCATCAAAACCATTAAATCTTTCAAACTATCGAGTTATGTACACTAAGTACCGTTGAACTCATACTCTATCTCCCTGAGTGGCGAGTCATGTACGATAATACCGCTGAACTCACACTCTATCACATCTCCCTAAGTGGCGAATCATGTACGATAGTACCGCTGAACTCACACTCTATCACATCTCCGTAAGTGACGAGTCATGTACGATGATACCTCTGAACTCACACTCTATCGCATCTCCCTGAGTGGCGAGTCATGTACGATGATACCTCTGAACTCACACTCTACCGCATCTTCCTGAGTGGCGAGTCATGCATGATGATTCCTCTGAACTCCCACTCTAATGCTTTACCTCACAGGAGTCTGCCCAGTTTATCATTATCCCTGAGCAAACTTCTGGTCCTGATTATCGTGTGTCACGTCCATATTACCTCTGGTACCGATAATCTTTTGACTTAACACCTGTACCCAATCCGGGATAAAGGACATGGTGTTAAGTCTATAAAACCTATCACGTCCATATTACCTCTGTTGGTTTTGTCTCAAAAATCTATTACTCGCACCACCAGTGCGCAGAAGAGTAATAGGTCCACCAAAGATTATGTCTGACTATCGTGTGTCACGTCCATATTACCTCTGATATCGATAGTCATCCGACATAACACCTGTATCCAACCCGGGATTAAAGACACGGTGTTAAGACCATAAAATCTATCACGTCCATATTACCTCTGTTGGGTTTTATTTCAAATCTATTACCCGTACCGCCAGTGCGCAGAAGGGTAATAGGTCCACCAAAGTCATTCTAATCTATTACTCGCACCATCGGTGTACCAAAGAGTAGTAGGTCCATAAAATATCATTTAAATCTATTTGCTTGTATTTCCAGATGCACAAAAGGGCAATAGGTCCACAAAAAGTCCTCCAGTGGGATGTCATTTATCAAACACAAATGCTGTATTAGGTCCTCTAGTATAAGCACCACAGATACTATAAATAAAAAATGGAGTGAATGTATTCTGTTTATTCAAAATCAGTTATATTCATAGGAATACATCTCCAGTAAAGGATTACACTGATTCCCGGAAATAGCAATTACATGGCAACCCATGGAACCCTGCAGTCGAGGATCATAGTTGTGTTGAGGCATATACCATTCTTTCAGCCATTTCGTATACGAAAAGTCTATTTTATTAAGGTCTTCGGCGGGGGCAGGAGGGTCAGAACTCTCAGTGCTACTGCCCTCAGATTTGGGCTCCTCCTTTACAGCAGTCTCAATCTTGGTAGTAATTCCCTTCCTGATGGGCGCCAGCTCTTTTTATACCTTAATTTTTGGTATCACCTCCTCCTTAACAAATGGTGACTCTTGTTTGATGAAAAAAGGCAGCATCTCCTCCTTCACAACGGTCTCAGCCTTCGGCATAGATGCTGCAAGAATCAAGGAAAGAAAATAGTCATATAAAAACAAAGTGAATGGGCTCATTTTCAGTTATGCGGCCTAGTCAGGCAGAGCCTATGCGGCTCAGTTATAAGGGGAACACATGTGCTCAAATTAAGTAACACATGCGGCCCAGCCAAAACAGATCCTATGCGGCCCAGTTATGAGGAATGCACATGCAACTCAGTCTTAAAAAGCACTTATGCGGCTCTGTTATGCAATGTTCATGCAGCTAAACCATGAAGCATTTATGCGGATTAGTTATGAGATGTATATGCAGTTTAGTCATGAGGCATCCATGCGGTTCAGCCTGGTAGCGCTCATGCGGCTCAAGTTTGAGGCATCCATGAAGGTCAGTGGTGCTTATGTGGCTCAACCCATACGGCCCCATCATACAAAATGTTTGTAGTCCCATGAGATGGAGGATATATCGATCACGCCCAAAGTGCAGAGGTAATTTATGACAAGCCCGTGCATAAAATATGCAGTATGGCCGTTCAAATTTAAGTCACCACTTTTCTACCGTCCTTACCCATGATAGGGGTTGCACGTCAGGATGAACGAGAGGAGAGTCCGCAGCACACGACGGAGAGGCGAGCCCCTTTTCTTTGGCCGTGGCATCAGTCGACTTGGAAGCTTTCGGATCCATGGCTAGCCGGGACAGAAAGAGGACGAAGATGATGAAGACGAAGGAGAAAAAGTTGAAGGAAAAAGCTCTCTCTGAATGGCCCATATTTATAGCTCTTTAAAATGGAAACAGATGAACGCCGCTTCGATTCTTGTATCTATTAAAGATAATGATAACATTTGGGGATTTTTATCCTTAATAACCGTCATCACCGCTTCGATTCCCATATCCATTAAGGATAATGATAACGTTTGGGGATTTTATCCTTAGTAACCATCAGCTTGATCTCAGAAAAAGAGCCCAAATCAAAAAACCAAATCAAGGCATTAAATGCAGCAGTGACAGCTGGCACAAGATCTACCTGCGGCCCATAATGTCCCTGCAACATGACGTCTCTCCTAACTCGAAGAATTTTTCTGCGGCTTGATATACGTCCATGCTTCTTATTCAAAATATTCCGAATTTATAATTTGAAAACTTTGAAGGGAGTCTTGTAAAAGTATAAAAAATATGGCATTCATGCAGATCACAACTGACCGCATGAGTACCCTGGAACAGATTAACCCGCGTAAAGAAGAGCCGCATGACAGACTCAGTACGCCCCCTGCGGCCCATCTCCACTGACTTTTGAGCTGCAGAGAGAATAGTTACTTATGCGGCCAAGCTGATTAATCCTTCTGATAAAGCTGACTCTGGTCTGATAAAGCTAGCAAACTCTGGCAAAGACTGACATCCCTGACAACTCTAACGCTCTGAAAAGAAGATAATACATGATTAGATTGGACATGCGACCCGAGCCGCATGAACCTTATGCAACTCATTCCATGTATTTCATGCGGCCAAGGGTAACTACAATCCGAGCCGCATGAGCTTTATGCGGCCCAGAATATAAGAACCTATGCAGCTTAAAAGTCCCTAAGCTACATAAGGACTAGGGGAGACTGCTACTTGAGTCCTATGCGGTCCAGCATGGCCGAACTCTGAAGGACCTATGCGGCTCAAAATGATGCAAGCAGACTGGTCCTATCTTGCGATGATATACGTGGCAGGCTGACCAAGTCTCAACTACCCAGATTCGCTACAACAAAATTTTAACAACCTCCACCAGTTGGCAGCCAAAATTGAGTCTTTGTGCGCTGTGAGAGACACGTAGCCACGTGGCCCATTATGCAGCCCAAAAAGATGCTACTGCAGAAAATACTATAAATAGTTGGGTATTACACCCAGGCAAATGGTTGAAAATCCAAGGCTGGTAAACTACGAAAGGCAATTTTTTCGAGAACAAGAAGCGCGTCAGATAGTCCAAGGAGTAAGGCAGAGTTGCTATACTTTCCTGAGCCTCTACCGTCACCCCTTAGAATTAAAACTAAACAATTGTACTTAGATTGTCTCCTAGGCTTTCTTTCTAGACTTTCTCTTGTACAAGCGAGTTTGCAATCAAGTTCAAATCATCTGTAATTTTGTTGTTCTTGATATTGAATGGCAAACAAGCACCACCACAATAGGCACCACGTCCAAAAGAAGAATACTCTTTCGATGAAGATGATATCATGAGTATCTTTGATTACCTCATCAAGAGCAATAAACTCCAACTGCCATAACCTAAATAGCCAGATGAAGTTGGTAAGACTGACCATCCTAAATATTGTGTTTACCACAGGTTTATTGGACATCCAACTCGAGCATGCTATCTGCTCAAGGGTAAAATTCAGGAGATAGTTAATTTCGGTGCAATCACTCTCCAGCAAGATGAGAAAACTTTAACGACAAATGCCGTCTCTTTACAATTTGGAGATTTTCCAGCTCAACTTGTACAGGATGGTGTCATCCCCATCCCAAGAACTACTCTGGAGATTGTTAATCTTCCACCTGCACGAACTGATGGTCTTATCCCTCTATCTACTGATAGTGGAGAAATTATATGGATCCATCCAGATTTAGTGGCAGACTTTGAAACACCATCTTATTCCACCAAGTCCAAGAAGGCCACTAAAAATAAATTATGTCATATGATTTTATTTGGTGAACATTGTCTTCCACCTCTAACTGCTACCTTTATCTCGGTAGCAGATAATCCTTCTTCTTTTTTTCCACTGATAAGACGACATTGTCAAAATCAAAAGCCAAATACCAACCAGCTTTCTATCTATATAGCCCACAATCTCGTGAACTTATGACGAAGATGGGATATGATCTACAAAAGGCCTCTTGTTTGAATCATGGAAATGGATCTTCTGTACCTCTTTCTCTATGTCTTTCTCGTAAACAATCTCAGGTTAGTTTGGGTTACTGGACAAACTCTCCATCTTGTCCAAAAAAATCCAGGCAAAGAGTTGTAATATGGTATCCTTTGAACCTGTATCCGAAGAAGAAGAAGTCTTAGCTGGTACCAGGTCTGGAAAACCTTACCTAAGAGACTTTTCAGAAGATCAAGAAAACCCTGCTCCAGTTCTAGAGGTTCCTCAAACACCATCTTCTCCTGCTGTCAATGATCCATCAGCTTCATCACCTTTAATAGAGCCAACTCTTTCCAAACCTACAGCTGACAAAGGAAAACAGCCTGTCCATTTTGATAAAGTATGGAAGAAGACTCCAACTTTGGGACTTGAGAAGCCGTATAACTTTGATATACTGGCTCAGCTGGCTAATACCCCGGCAAGATTGTCAATTTTTGAACTACTCCGTCTTTCGAGGAAGACTCGAGAAACGTTGAGTGACGCTTTGACGCAAGCTGATACTTGTCTAGCACTTCTCAAGAAGCTAGATGCTGAGCCTATAACATGCCTTCGTTGTCATAGTGTGATGGAACTTGTGCCAAACATCACCTTTACACAAGATGATATACTGTTGGAAGATAATCACCATGACCGACCCCTCTACTTCACGGGATATGTCGATACCATGAAAGTTGATCGTATTTTGATCGATCCTGAGTTTATGCTTAGCATTATGCCAAAGACTCTACTAGATGCATTGAAGATTCCTGTACACAATCTTTCAACAACCATCACAACAATCTTGGGATTCAATTCTGGAAGAAGTGAACCTTTGGAAAAGATTCGCCTGAAAGTTCAAATAGGCAATCTTCGTACAAAGGTTACTTTCTATGTGATTGATAATCACAGCTCTTACAATGCTTTGCTAGGAAGACCCTTTCCGTATGAGCATAACATTGTACCATCCACTTTACATCAATGCTTCAAGTATGTGGATGTCAACGGAGAAGTCCAAAAGGAAGTAGCCGATTTAAATCATTTTAGGGGCATTGAAGCATATTTTACGGACTCTCGGATGTACAAAGAGGAGTTTATGAAAGTTGTATTGGCGATGGATAGTGAGAAAGATCAGAAACATACTTCAAAAGATGTTCTCATGATCCCAGTCAAAGGACGTGCTACCCGTCCCTCTTCTTCTCAGACATTGACTATACATCTTTTCTCTCATAACAAACAGCCTCCTGCTATAGAAAGGGAACAAAAGGAGCCTACCTCTTTTGAGCCTCTTGTTATCGATCTTCGTCGTAACAAACCTTCTCCTTCTCCTCTGGTTATCAACCTTACTAAGCCATCTGCTAAGGCTAAGAATCATGTTGTAAATGATGATGTACAAATCAATAAAGTAGCATCTCCTTTACAGTATACTGATGTCCGTTATTATACTCGATGTTATTTAAATATGTTAGATAACTTTGAACCACTTAGCATAGGAGCAGTTGAAGCTTCCCAAAATGAAGTATTGCTCGAGCCAATGCATGACTCCTTCTTCCTAGTTCCTTCCAGGAAGAAAGATGAATTTCCTATACTTTTTAGTAAGGGAACAGAACAGAAGATCACGCCCGACAGTGAAGAAAAAAATCATGATAATGGAAGACTTCAACTACGTCGTTATAGTTAGCAATCAAAGGACATCATTCAAAAGATGGGCTATAATTTTAAAGTTGGTCTCAACGGCGGCAGAGGAAGGCGAACTCCTATTCGTATTCCTGCTCCAAAAGGAAAATCACAACAATACTACAGCAAAACAAAATGAGGATTAGCTTATGCTTCACCAACTCCTACTCAGAAGCCTCCGAATCCGATGAAGAAGAATGATCTAAATCTTCTGATTCTATCTCATAGGATTCAGACACCAGTGTAGGGCACGTCTATCGCATGACTCTATCTTTCAATATGGTGACTGCTGAGTTCTCGAAAGATGACAAAGACTTTGTCAAAGCTTCTGAATCTGATCCATAGGCACAAAAGATGGATACTCAATGGGAGCTTCGCTTTGATCAACGAGAGCCGCCTACTGAAGATCAGTTGGTTCAAGTCAATATTAGAGATAAAATTTCTCCAAAACTGGTATTTGTCAACAAAAGCCTCCCTGAAGCAGATAAAAAAAACTAATCCAACTCATTAGGGAATATATTGATGTATTCGCTTGGAGCTATGAAGACAAGCCGGGGTTGGATCCTCGGATTGCTACCCACAAGCTCAATATTCTGCCAAATACGAAGCCAGTCAAATAGCAACAACGTCAGTTTCGACCCAACATGATGGATGCCATAGAAGCTGAAGTCAAGAAACTCATCGCATGCGGTTTCATCAGAGAAGAACAACATCCGGACTAGGTGGCTATTGTTGTCCCAGTTTTGAAGAAAATAGAAAAAGTTTGGGTCTGCAGCGACTTCAGAGACCTTAATGAAGCCTGTCCCAAAGACGAATTCCCTCTTCCAATCACTGATGTCATGATTGACAATACTTGCAGATTTGAACGTATGTCCTTTATGGATGGATTCTCAATATACAATCAAATCAAGATGCATCCAGAAGATAAGAAACATACATCTTTTCGTACTCCTCTTGGAGTCTGTTGCTACACTGTCATTCCATTTGGTCTTAAGAACGCTGGTGCAACTTATCAGCGGGCCATGAGTACCATCTTTCATGATCATGTACGAAAGACTGTTGAATGTTACGTTGACGATATTGCTGTCAAAAGTCGTCTAAAAGAAGACCATATTCAAGATCTGAGAACTATTTTCGATCTAATGTGCCAATATCAACTCAAAATGAATTCCACCAAGTCATTCCTGGGAGTCTCTAGTGGCAAATTTCTCGGATTCGTCATTACCTCTAAAGGTATATACGTTGATCCCGAGAAGATTAAAGCCATTCAAGAGATACAGCCTCCACGCAACCTAAAGGTGTGTCTTTTATTTGGACTGAAGAATGTCAACAAGCATTTGAAGATGTAACGCCCCAGTCCCAAAATACACAGGACCAAGTACGTGAACATGCCAGCTGCACATATACGAAGAACACTCTAATATATGGAATCTTCATATATGCATATAAGCTGTAAATAAATAATCACAGGCCATAATAACATATCTAGTCTCATCACAGCTCAACACAGAAGATAATAAAGTCCAAATAAATAAATAAGAGTATCAAAAGAGAGCCGAGTGAACATACTCACTCCAAACAGCTATAAAAATAGTCTCACAAGATCGGAGTCCAACCTCAGCAAAATAGAAAGAAAAAGAGGTGTAAAATAATGTCTACAACTGTCTCAGATAAGAAATAGACTAGAAGTCATAAGGCACTGCCTCGTCATCAATGTAAGATAGCTCCAATGCCGCTCCGTACTCCTGTAGAAAATCGTCTAAACCTGGAGAGATAACCAGGTCCTCAGGGGACATAGCAAGATACAAGAAAATACCATGCCATATAAACTGTGATAATATAATAAGAGAGAAAGGTATGCATGCAATCGGGTTCCTGACCATTCTACTGTGAATATGCAGTTGAGATACATTCCTTCGACGTATGAGCCCTGGCTGAATATAGGATCCGGTATAGTCCCCTCTTGGGCACCAGTGACTAAGAGCATGTCGTTGAAAAACGACAGTGGCCAACCAGAGAGGCTCATACCCGTATCTCCAACGGAGCTTCCGGGTTACAAGAAAAGTGCAATCGAAGCCCATACGTCAGGTAATGTTCTCTCCACCCAATGCCTAGTATCATCATCTCTATGACTGACATGTACCTCTAATAACTGCCAAGTCTTCTAGCATGCAATTCTATTGGCAGTTACCCCTATCCGTCGCACGCTCCAAACGTATCGGTGGCCAGCCGACTACACCGAAACGTGTCCTACATGTGACTCACATCACGTGATACAATAAGTGTCAAGGCTGTATGAGGTATACCAATACCTCAACATCAATGGGTGGTCAATAAACTAAGTCAATGCAAAAGAATAAATAAAGCAAGAAAAATGACCGATGGAGTCGTTTGCACCCAAGTGTGACTTGGACGCACAGTTTAAATATCACAAAATAAAATGCTGAAAATAACAACTAAAAATAAGAATATAATAATCACAGAGTAAGGTGGCAAGGTATCTTGCCTGGTGGTGCAAAGTGGCAAGTCCAAGAGTAGCAAGTGTCAGCACCAAAACTCACAAATCACAGATGACTCCAAACGCTGAAACAAACATCGAAAATGATCTCGGTGAAGAAGATATACCTAGGAAACGCCTGTCCAAAAGTTAAATTCTGGAATAGGGGCAAAATCGTAATTTTGGGTCAAAACGATGTCCGCCGTTGGACCCGCTTTGTACCGAAACACGTGCCAAAGTCTACGATCTCTAAAGTCGTCAAACTATATGTCTACGATTTTAGTTTGAGGAGAGAAACTCAACGGTATGTCCAGTTTTGGATTCCAAGGAGCCGTGTACAAAATCGCCCGTTTGAGTGGGTCGCGGGCCCGCCAAAATTGGGTTCCGATTCGACCTTCTCAGAATCAAACCAAACTTGGCATGGAGGACCAGAATTTCGATTCGGACCTGTTGGCGCAAGTTTCGTCTTGATCCGACGACTGTAAACGAAGTTATGGGCAAGTTTGCAAAACACCGATATAGGGTATCTCGACGGATACGCGTTGGTTTCGTCGCGCACACACAACGAAATCGAGTCCCGTCAGTTCCCACACGTCGGTAACATCCATACGCGCCTTTCGATGCATATAGTGCACGACCACGTCACCCGGTTTGTCGGAGCGTACGTCGTATCGTGGAAATTTTCTGAAATTAACACTTTAGAAAACAGTTTTTCGCCCAACTTTAACACTGATTTAATTCTCGCACAGAAAACGAAATTCAGATCTACAAAGTGCGTTTTCATCATGGTTATGTTGTCTTCACATGTGTTCAATTAGTTTCTGAAAAATCTTGACACACAGTTCAAAATCTGGCTTCTAAGTTGTGGT
Source organism: Iris pallida (assembly GCA_029216955.1). Taxonomy (NCBI): domain Eukaryota; kingdom Viridiplantae; phylum Streptophyta; class Magnoliopsida; order Asparagales; family Iridaceae; genus Iris; species Iris pallida. The sequence goes on along the minus strand of JANAVB010036420.1, from coordinate 5,589,475 downwards.
TTGGGACTGGATTAAAACTCTGTTTTCAACAGTTTTTGGGGCAACTTTGCCTCGATTTTTCGAGCAATCCCCTAGGGTTCCCAGGATTCTATCAGAAGGGGATTGGAGGGGTTCATATGGGCTACGCACAAAAATTAATAGTTCGGGAAATCATCGAGCGTGCGTGAAGAAAAGTGGGTTGGAAGAAGGGTACCTCGCTGTTCGTAAAACTGAGAACGTATTGGAGTGCGGTCATCTTGGGCTCTCCGGCGGTGTTTGCGCGGTGGTGCGGCGCCGCCAACGGCCTGGGTAGCTCGCCTGGGGTTCGTGGTGAAGTGGGCTTCAGGAGGAAGAAGATGTCCGGAGGGCTAGGGTTTGGTTTCGTGGGATTTTATATACCACTGCCGACTTGATTGCTATTCTTATTAGGAATAGAGTTGGCTTGGGTTTGCTAAAATCTACGGGCTCGGGTGCTAAGTGTTGCAGCTGGGCTGCTAAGTTGAGGTGGTATTAGAATTAAGGGGGTCGACATTTAATGGTTGCAGCTACTGCTGCTTGTTAACTTGCATTAGTGGGGTCGGGTTAATTCCCCTAGCAGCTGTAGCTACGCCCATTTGATTTTAGGGGGGAATCGGGCTGAGGTGGACCGGCCCACGTGGCTGGTCCCCTTCACTCTTTTTTTTCAAACTATAATTATATATATATAACTATATATATATAACATATATATATATATATATATATATATATATATATATATATATATATATATATATATATATAAAATATATATATATATATATATATATATATATATATATATATATATATATATATATATATGAATAAAATTCTAAAAATCCTATAAATCTTTAATACGTAACAAGGGATTTTTAATAATTGAAAACTATATTTTTTTTAGCAATTAAAAAAATATATCTAGCACAATCATACATATACTATATATCTATAATTACGAATTTACCAATTACCACATAAATTCCTAATGATATCAAAAAATTTATTTTTAAAACACTAATATAATTAGAAAATATTGGGAGTTTACATCCTACCCAACTTAAAGAAAATTTTGTCCTCGAAATTAAACTAAGGTCGGGGGATCAAATGTAATGCAAGAAAATATAATAGCACTTAAAATGCAAGACATACCTTCGTTTTCGAACAACTGCGGGTATCGGATGTCGTCCTCGCGCTCCCAAGTAGACTCCCCTGGAGAGTGATGCTTCCATGCCACGCGAACCAATGGAATAGATTGATTCTGTAACACCGTCACTCGGCGATCGAGGATACCTATTGGTTGCTCTTCGTACGACAAACTTGGTCCAACTGTGATCTCGGAGTGATCAAGCACATGATTGCTGTCCGCCACGTACCTCCTCAGCTGAGATACATGAAATACGTCATGTACTCCCTCTAGCGACGGTGGCAACGCCAATCTGTAGGCGACCTCTCCAACACGCTCCAAGACATCGAAAGGCCCGATGTACCTTGGACTCAACTTGCTACGTCCTCCGAATCGAATCGTGCCTCTCGTGGGGGATATCTTCAAGAACACATGGTCACCCTCTTTGAACTCCAAGGGTCGACGACGATTATCTGTCCACTGCTTCTGACGATCCTGCACTGCTCGCAGGTGGTCCTGAATCTTCTTCACTGTCTCCACTGTGCTCAAGACCAACTCGGGACCCAATAGCTGTCACTCTCCTATGTCGCTCCAACAAACAGGAGACCAACACTTCCTACCATACAATGCTTCAAGCGGAGCCATATGAATGCTCGCTTGATAACTATTGTTGTAGAAAAACTCAACAAGATGGAGATGGTCCTCCCACGAACCGCCAAAATCAAGCATACACGCTCTCAACATATCCTCTAGCGTCTGAATGGTACGCTCCGACTGGCCGTCTGTCTGTGGATGGTACGATGTGCTAAACTTCAATCGAGTGCCCAAAATCTCTTGCATGCTCCTCCAAAAGTGCAAGGTGAATCTCGAGTCACGGTCCGACACAATACTAACAGGCACACCGTGCAATCTCACGATCTGCTCCATATACATCTCCGCCAATACCTCTGTCGACTGGCCCACTCTAAAAGGTAAGAAATGGGCCGACTTCGTAAGCCTATCAACAATCACCCATACTGCGTCACGTCCTCTAGGACTCCGAGGAAAACCCATGACAAAATCTATAGTAATGTGCTCCCACTTCCACTCGGGAATGGGTAGCGGCTGTAATAATCCGGCCGTCCTCTGGTGCTTTGCCTTAACTTGTTGACATACTAAGCACTTGGCAACGAAACGAGCTATCTCTCGCTTCATTCCATGCCACCAATAATACTGTCGTAAGTCACGATACATCTTGGTCCCTCCGGGATGAATAGAGTAAGTCGAACTGTGAGCCTCTGCCATCAGCTCCTGCCATAGATCTCCATTGGAAACATAAATACGATCACCATATCGTAATGTCCCATCGGTATGGATCCTCAATCCTGTCTGCTCTCCTGCTTCAGTCCTCTCTTTTAGCCGTCGAAATCTAGCATCATTAGGCAATGCTGCCTTGATGCGCTCTACTAATGATGATTGTACCTGGAGGTTGGCTAATACGTGTAACGCCCCAGTCCCAAAATACGTAGGACCAAGTACGTAGACATGCCAGCTGTATACATACGAAATACATGGACCTCGTATGTATACATAAGCTGTAAATGTAGTAATCCAAGACAACTAAATCTCATCCACAAAGATAAATAATGATATAAATCAACTTTGAGTTTGTCATATACACAATCGTTGGGCGGAGACAAAGTCCACTACCAACCAAATTAAATAGAGAAAAATATACAAGAAAAGAATTTAGCAAGCGAGAGCAAGTGACGAATCCAAGAGTAATCATCACGACGGAATAGAGCGCAAGTCATGGCCTTAGCTAGAGCACCTGCAAGAAATCACGAAAATACACACCTGGGGAAAAACCAGGTCCTCAGAGGGACGTAACAAGACACATAATATCATGCCATAAACTGAATAGTAAGAGCTCAATAGAAATATGCATGCATAAAGGTTCCTAACCATTCTATGTGATATACGCCTTGAGAAGACAACGTTCTACGCAGGAGCTTATAGTGTTCAGCATAGATGGAGAGAGAGTAATAGTAGGTAGCGCTCATAAGAGGCACTATCAACTATGGGCAGAAAGTAGTTCTCATATGAGAACTATCGGCCCCGGGGCAGTAAGTAGCGCTCATCCGAGACACTATCGGCCCAAATCTATATGTGTACTGAACATGTAGCCCCTACGCTAATAACTGTCTTTCCTCCTCCCCATGATACTCTATATGTGTCGACTCCACGATACTGTTTAATCCTTAATAACTGCCAAAGTCTTCTACACAATCTATTAGCAGTTATATCTTAACGCATGCGCACGGGGGATCAGCCTACACGCAAGTGACCTCTATATGATACTCACAACTCTCACACACAACTCGTGTATAATCGTGCCAAGTCAATGAGACACACTAAATTTGACGGTAGTCCCTTAACTCTAAGCCAATTTTATAAAATATTGTAATTTGCATCTACATATAATTTAGAAAGAAATAACTGAAAATAAATAAATACGACATGCATGATATTGAGCAGAAATTTAAACAGTAAAGGCAAGGTGTCTTGCCTGATGAGTCGCCTAGTGTGGTGCCGAGTGCGGTGCAATAATCCTGCAAGTTTCGATTGTCCAATAGCCAAAGTTGATGGGTAAGCGTCCGAAATTTATGAGAAAAAGAAATGCACGATTAGTCGTGATCAAGGGGATCATTGAGGAGAATCTGGGGAGGTAAATACGTATACCAATTTTTTAGAAAGTATTTATAACACTTGAAAAATATTTTGTTTGTTAAATAGTTTTTAATTAAAAATACATATTTTGAAAAATCGAAAATCGTTTTTAGGCTACAAATTCTAAGTTTATCAAAATAAAAGTTATGGTTACAAAATCTATATCTTCGTTAATTAGAAATTTTTTTTTTAAAGGAATGCTATAATTTATTTTATAAGAGGCTACATATTTAAATATTTATACATATTTATTTCTACTCTTTTTAATAGGAAAATAATATCCTTAATAATATTAATAATATTAATAATAATAATAATACTAATAAAAATGATAATACTAATAATAATAATAATAATAATAATAATAATAATAATAATAATAATAATAATAATAATAATAATAATAATAATAATAATAATGAAAAATCATTTTAGTAATCAGTAATGATAATCAATATATTAATACTAATAATATTATTAGTAAAAGTAATGATAATAATAATAATAATAATAACCTTTATACTCCTCCCCCCCCAAGTCTACAGAGAAGAGAGAGAGAGCAAAGAAATGGGAAAGTGAGAGAGAGGTGAGGGTTTCTCACCGATTTGGGAATCGGCGGCGACTTCGGCGCCGGAGAGAAGTGAGGGGGCGCGGTGGCGCGAGGGGGTTTCGCCGACCTGGCGGAGGCGGAGTACGGCTGGTGCGGGCGGAGAGTAGAGTCGGCGGTGGTGGCTCCGTCTCGTGGAGCGCGCCGGCGGGGTTTGGCCGATGGGGGCGCCGGAGGTGGCTCGGCGGAGGAGACCAGGTGGTGTGCGGAGTTCGACGGAGGTGACGATGGGAGGTGGCGCAGCCGCTTGTGGCGGTGCACTGGATTTCCAGGGGGCGGAGCACCGGGGACGCGAGGGGAAGTCTCGCCGGCTGCGGAGTTGGGCTGTGCCTGGTGGAGTCGGGCGGACGCACGCCGCGAGCGCCGGCGGGAAGCGGGGCGGCGGTCGCTGCCGGGATTGCGACGGGGAGCGGTGGTTTGGGACAGAAGGCGGCAACGCTGGAGGGAGCGCCAGTGAAGACAAGCGGAGCGGTCGATCGACGGATGACGCGGCTCTCGGCGCGGTCGTCGAGCGGCGCTAGGAGTGGTGGCGACCCGAGACAGCGGTGGCGCATGCCAAGATCGGCAGCGAGCGGAGCTTAGGCACAGGGATCATCGGAGGCGGCGCTCGACTGGAGGTTCGGTTTCGTCTCCCCTATTTTCTGTGGTTTTGGGTTTTGGAAAAAAATGGCGATGATGACGACGGTGGTGGTGTTGGCTGTGATGGCCGGATGAGAAGGAGACGGTGGTGGTGGTGACGGGAGTCGGAGATGACGGAGGAGGAGATAGGGGTGATGGCGGCAATGGTGTAGTTGGCGAGCGGTCGGGGTGCTGATTACAGCGAGGGTTAGGATAGGGATAGGTTGTCTTGGTGTCAGCGTGTCCTGTAGGACACCGAACATAGGAGAGGATTGATGGATGTGTCCGGGATTGTCGGACACGTAGTAAAAATGTATATGTAAAAGAAAAATAGTGGAAGGGGTCGTCGACACGGACACGATGCACATGGTGGTGGTTTGTGGAGAATTTTGGAGAAAATTTGTGGATGACAAATAATAGGGAGGAGTACCTGCCTATTTATAGGATGTGGGAATTCCCCTTTGGATAGGATTGTGGGGGTTTTAAATCCCCATTAGATAAATTGTAATTTAATTTAAAATCAAAATCCAAACCAAAATACAAATTCAATTTAAATCAAATTTAATTCTGTTAGTTTAAAAATCAAATCAATATCAAATATGGATATTACTTTATTTATTTAAATCATTCCATAAAATTTAATCGAGATTTTAAAATGGCCAAAATATTTTCCAAATATATTTTTCAAAAATACCAATGAATATAATTTCGAAAATAATAAAATAATAAATATTTTAAATAACTTATCGAATATTAAAATATCAATATTAAATAATTTCGAAAATTATAATATATATTTAAGTATTAATAGGAAATATTTCCAAATTACATTTTTACTAATTTGGATAAAACATATTTCGAAAGTAATCATAAAATTCAAATCTTTAAATACCTTCTTGCTAAATTATTTTTAATAAAAATAATTATTTATATATTATTTTGAAACCACCATTTATAATAAAATCAAAAATTATTTTTCTAAAAATACGTTACTCGCACATATTCGCTCTCGACGAGAAAATACGAAAATTGTAAATTCGCGCGCGACGTACAATACAACTACGCGACGTAAAATACAAAAAAATTTTAAATCAGTACCAAAAATAATAAAAATACAGTAGAAATCTAGGGGTTTTACATCCTACCCAACTTAAAAGAATTTCGTCCTCGAAATTAAGAATTTGTAGGGGGGGTGAGAAGACATAAGGGGGTATCAGTGGGGAACAATCAATTATAAGGCTCAACAAAATCATGTCGCAAGAAGTTGCGATTTAGATCATAGAAAAATAATACAAGTATGGTCGTGGGTAGTGAATGAGGGTCATAGTAGGGCCGAGAAGAAGGACGAGTAGTTTAGAACGAAGGTATAGCAACATCGAGTGAGAATGGTCCTAGCCGATAGGTAGGCTGGAGGAAGTTCTAGTATAACGCTTTCGCCGTCCTAAATAGGTGAAGGCGAAGGAATATAGGAGTTCGAAGGAGGCGTTTATCGAATACGAATACATGATTCAAGGACGACCGAAGATTTCAAAGGAATTGCCAAGACAGTCGCGGATGGGACTCTAAAGGACAAGTTTAGCTGTGTCCCCATCCACGTAGAATAATAGACAAAAGCGAACCCAAGTGCACTCGGTTGATCAGACCATCATGCACCGGTTCTGATTAGACAATATGTTAGTGGGAGCGACCCAATAAGATACGTCATGATCAAGCTTTGATAAGAAAATATGCTTGCAAAATTTATGCTAAGTTGGCATTAAGAATAGTCAAAGTAATAGTAAGGAACCATGATAAAGGAGAATTAAATGGTTCTAGATTCTTTAAAATCAAGTCTTGTCCAAGTCCTTGGTTGGCTAGACGGGTTAGGTCCTCTAGATTCTAGGATAAGCTTGCTAATAGAGGTCACTAGGTCGAGAGGGGTTGCTAGTTCATAAGGTATTCTACCCAACTTAAAGAATTAAACTAATGGTGTGATAGGTCCAACAATCAAGATAAAATGCAAGGTGAAGCATGTAAGGAATTAGGTAGGACAAAATTGTATATTGGGTCGAAAGAATGGAGTCGAGGTCGAGTCTCATCTCAAGTTTAAAAAGTATATTGGTTTCACGGTAGGGATTAGAGTACAGTCATTTTGACCCGAAAGTCGCAATATGAAATTAGAGTACAAGGAGACAGGTTTTAGTGGCACGTGATATACCTACATGAAGGTGGGCTCGTGTAGGTCTTGCTTGCGAAAGTTGTTGGAAGAAAAAGTCTAGTGTTGTGCTCCAAATATTCAAGTCACGGTAAAGGACACAAAAGAATTTAAAATAGAAAGTGGGAGTTCAGGAGAATAATTAACGCACGAAATAGTTGACAAGGTAAAAGCATGAAATAAAAATAACTTAGATTCTAACAAATCAAGGTAAAATAATTTAGGAGTACAGTTTCTAGGGATATGATAGCCACTTGACGGGGTATGATCAAGGAACAATTCAATTATTTCTCAAGTTTCAATGGTTAGAAAGTCATGACAAAATCTAGATTTGAGGGAATATCGAGGGAGTCAAGATTGGAGTATAACCATATGATCTTGGAGATGACTAACAACACTTGTATGTACACTACTATCATGGTCGTGAGGGACATGGCAATTAGTATGGAATACTCCTAACTCAAAAAAAAATTTAACTGGAGTTTCCTCAAAAAGTCTCTTAATAAAAAATTTTAGAAACAATAAACCACCAAAATTGTATTTACTCTAAGCTGCCCAATTAGATCATAGCTAACAATTTAATTTCCTTTAATAATCACAAAGTAAACTTTTACTATGTTACAACTAACTTTTTCAAAATTTAACGTTTAAAATCCAACTATTTAAAGCAAGGGTTCATAATTCACGAATCCAAAAAAATTTCATAATAATAATAAAAAAAAAAAAAAAAATTTAAAACCCAAAATTTTCAAACAACTCCAGAAAAACTCTAGAAAAACTCTTAGCGTATTAAAAAGCAATCTCAAAATTGAAGTTCAATATTTTAATGCGCTTATCAACCATAACCGAAAACATGATTTTAAAAAAAAAAAAACGTTCATTTTTTTTTTACCAATTTATTGATAATCCTAATCAAAACTTTTAACTCAAAATCTAAACAGAATTGTAAATCATAATCACAGGACACAAAAATTCTTCCTCAAAAATTATTTTTATAACTTCCAAAATATTTTAAACTAAAATTTTAAAATCAATGCTTCCAGTTAAAATTTGAAATTTAAGAAACATACTAATTGTAAGTTGCATGACAAAAATTTCTACTGCTACATTTAAAATCCAAGATCATTTTCAAACCAAATTTATAACCGTTCCAAAGGCGTATAACTATAACTCAATAAATCATAAAATATCACGACTTGAAAATCAAATCAGTTTTATATTTGCTCAAAGACGTATAGCTATAATCCAATAGATCATAAATATCAAAATTCAAAAATAATTCAATTGTGCATAGATTCCAACTATTTTCCTGCAGTATCAAAAATAAAATAAAATCCTATCAATCCTTTGATGATCACTACATAGAAATCTCAAGATTACAATTTCCTTTGTTATCCTATTACAAATCACTAATAGGTAAATCACACATTTTTAAAAAAAATGCCTTTTTAATTCGATTAGAGCCTTAAACGTATTCCAATTGCCAATGTAACCCTTCTAGCCATATGGTTGACCAATAAGTACATATAGTACTGTAGTCATCTTTCTAATTGTCACTAAGCACGAAAGTAAGAGTTTACAGTAGAAGGAGTCAAGCAAGATGCAAATCGAGGAGGGCGAACGAGAGTTCAAAATTTGAAGTCAAGAAAGGATGTCAAGTAGATGGATGAGATTCCTAGATTCTAATCCTATATTGCAGGCCCACATCGGTACAATTACGTAACTGAAGTGACAAACTTGGACCTGCATGGGCCACCACAAAAACATGTAACGCCCCAGTCCCAAAATACGTAGGACCAAGTACGTAGACATGACAGCTGTATACATACGAAATACATGGACCTCGTATGTATACATAAGCTGTAAATTTAGTAATCCAAGACAACTAAATCTCATCCACAAAGATAAATAATGATATAAATCAACTTTGAGTTTGTCATATACACAATAGTTGGGCGGAGACAAAGTCCACTACCAACCAAATTAAATAGAGAAAAATATACAAAAAAAGAATTTAGCAAGCGAGAGCAAGTGACGAATCCAAGAGTAATCATCACGACGGAATAGAGCGCAAGTCATGGCCTTAGCTAGAGCACCTGCAAGAAATCACGAAAATACACACCTGGGGAAAAACCAGGTCCTCAGAGGGACGTAACAAGACACATAATATCATACCATAAACTGAATAGTAAGAGCTCAATAGAAATATGCATGCATAAAGGTTCCTAACCATTCTATGTGATATACGCCTTGAGAAGACAACGTTCTACGCAGGAGCTTATAGTGTTCAGCATAGATGGAGAGAGAGTAATAGTAGGTAGCGCTCATAAGAGGCACTATCAACTATGGGCAGAAAGTAGTTCTCATATGAGAACTATCGGCCCCGGGGCAGTAAGTAGCGCTCATCCGAGACACTATCGGCCCAAATCTATATGTGTACTGAACAGGTAGCCCCTACGCTAATAACTATCTTCCCCCCTCCCCATGATACTCTACATGTGTCGACTCCACGACACTGTTTAATCCTTAATAACTGCCAAAGTCTTCTACACAATCTATTAGCAGTTATATCTTAACGCATGCGCACGGGGGATCAGCCTACACGCAAGTGACCTCTATATGATACTCACAACTCTCACACACAACTCGTGTATAATCGTGCCAAGTCAATGAGACACACTAAATTTGACGGTAGTCCCTTAACTCTAAGCCAATTTTATAAAATATTGTAATTTGCATCTACATATAATTTAGAAAGAAATAACTGAAAATAAATAAATACGACATGCATGATATTGAGCAGAAATTTAAACAGTAAAGGCAAGGTGTCTTGCCTGATGAGTCGCCTGGTGTGGTGCCGAGTGCGGCAAGGGATACTTTTGCTCCACTCAGTTGGTCAAATAGATCGTCTATACGCGGCAAGGGATACTTGTTCTTCACCGTCACCGCATTCAATGCTCTATAGTTAATGCACATGCACACTGTTCTGTCTTTCTTAGGCACAAAAAGAACGGGTGCTCCCCATGGTGACGCACTGGCACGAATAAATCCCTTCTCTAATAAGTCATCAATCTGCGTCTTCATCTCTACCAACTCCTTGGGTGCCAGACGATATACTCGAGATGAAATAGGCTCGGCTCCGGGAATAAGCTCAATAGAAAACTCAATATCTCGGTCAGGTGGCAGTCCTGGCAACTCCTCGGGGAATACATCCTCGAACTCGGTGATATAAGGTGCTGAGGGGTGTCATGCATCATCATATGAGTCCCCGATGTGGGTGTATCACAACTATCTCCGTCTTCTTTGGTGAACTCAAACTCTGCCGCATTCGGTGGTCTAAAGATAATACTGCTCCTATGACAGTCGATGAGAGCGAAATGCTGGCTCAACCAGTCCATTCCAAGAACCACATCAAATGTCGGCATAGGGAATACAAGAAGTCGTGCCATCATCTCTCTGTCATTTATCACTACAGGACAAAGTCTATAAACACCACTAACAGGTACAACTCCTCCTCCAGTGAGGATTTTAACATTCTTAGCTAAAGGTGTAATGGGAATGCTGTGTCTCATGGCAAAACTAGTGGCTATAAATGAATGTGTGGCTCCAGTATCAAATAATATAATAGCAGGAAAAGATGCAACTAAAACCATACCTGCTATGACCTCTGTCTCTGTCTCTACATTCTCAACAGCTAGAGAGAATGCCTTTCCTTGGTTCTGTCCTGGGCCTTGAGCTCTGGCCTTGTTGTACTGTGCTGTCCGTGGGGGGTAATGGTGGACGAGGTTCTGGGGCTGTGGGCCTCTGGGCCTGATGTGCATGAACTAGAGCCTGCTGCTCAGGACAATCTCTGGCCAAGTGCTGTCCTGATCCACATCTCATATATAAGCCCAAACGAAGTCGACAGTCATCTCTAATATGCCCCTGCTTCCAGCAAAAGTTGCAGGTGGGCTTCTGATAAGGTGTGTGCCTCTGCTGGTACTATCCCGTGGTCCTCCTGATAGGTCCACTCTGAGTAGCTCGGGCCGGTATAGCTGCTGGTGTATGACGCCTCGATGTCTGCTGCTATTCCTTGCGAAGAATCTCCTGAGCACGAGCTTCTTCCAAGACAGCTGAATGGAAGACTCGAGACTGAGTAGTCGTATAAGACTTGAGCTCTGGTGCAAGCCCCAGGTGAAATCTTCTCGCCTTCTCTAACTCTGTCGGAATTAATCCCGCACCAAATCGACTCAGGCGATTGAACTCCGAATCATACTCATCAACTGTCATATTCCCTTGCTTCAGATGGAGGAACTGGTCATAGAGACCATCTCGAACATGAATAGGGAAGAATCTCTCATAAAATGCATCATAGAACTGCTTCCAGGTGATCCCAGTGCCTGATCGTCTCTCTTTCGCCTTCCACCAGTGGTGAGCATTGTCTTCTAACAGTAAGTCCACTGCTGTCATCCAATCTCGAGCTGGCAACTGGGATGCCTTCAGTAGCTTCTCAGTACTAATAAGCCATTGTGACACCTCTAATGGCTTCTCCGTCCCTCTAAAGGCCTTGGGGTTCATATCTGTAAAATTCTTGATAGAGCCTTCATAGGGATGCAGAGCCGGTACTGGTGCTGGTACTGGAGGTGGTGGTGGAGGTCTAGCCATAGCTGCCATTATCGTCTGTCTCATCAGCTCAGTCTGCTTCCACTAAGCCTGCATCATGGCATACATAAACTGAGTAGTAGGGCTCCCATCAGTCTGTGGTGGAGGCATCTGAGGTCCCGACTGTGGAGGAAACTGTTGAGAGAATGGTGGTGGAGGAGGCAGTGGTATATTCCCTTCCGGTGGCATGGTAGTAGTCTGTCCAGCCTGGCTGCCTGGGGGTGCTGCGACCTCCGGGTACTCCGTCGTCGGTGTCGTAGTAGGCTGCGACAGTCCTGGCTGGTAAGGTGTCGCTGGAGTCATGGGAGGATTCTGTCCTTCCGGAGTAGCCTCTTCACCAGATGTGAGGGCCAAGGCAGAAGTGTGTCCGCTTCTTAGATTCATACTGTTGGCACGAGGAAGATAAGTTGATATTAGGAAAGATTAGATATGAAGTAAATCGAATAATCAAGGAAGTTTCAAAAAGATTGGAAGTCAAGGGATAGTAGTAGTTCTGGATGAGATATTCCTATTCCTATATGCAGGCTTGTTGGGCACAGTCATGTAACCCAACAATATTAAAGTTGACCTGCATGGGCCACCACAAAAATATGTAACGCTCCAGTCCCAAAATACATAGGACCAAGTACGTGAACATGCCAGCTGCACATATACGAAGAACACTCCAATATATGGAATCTTCATATATGCATATAAGCTGTAAATAAATAATCACAGGCCAGAATAACATATCTAATCTCATCACAGCTCAACACAGAAGATAATGAAGTCCAAATAAATAAATAAGAGTATCAAAAGATAGCCGGATGAACATACTTGCTCCAAACAGCTATGAAAATAGTCTCACAAGATCGGAGTCCGACCTCCGCAAAATAGAAAGAAAAAGAGGTGTAAAATAATGTCTACTGTCACGACCCGCACCCACCGTGAGGGTACGAGAACGTAACAACGCCCAGCCTACGCCGCAGTATCGGCGGTAGAACGCTGTCCTAGGTCAATCATCTAACAATATAAAGGTACCTGTACAGTATATACACTCCGAATGGAGGTGACATAATGATATACAGTCTCAATCACATCTAAGGCAGGATGATGAAAATAAAAGATAGATAGATAAGTGCTGGAATAAAAGATCCACAGGATACAATCAGAGAGAGAGTCTAAGTGTCTACTGCCATACAACTAAACATCCAACTCAATACAAGTCTCTAATACTGAAATGAAAGAATATACAATTAGATCTCAAAAGACAGTAAATGTAAACCTAGACTAGGGAGCCACAATCTCTAAGCTAGTGGATCAGGCTGGGAATCTGGGTCACACAAGTCATCAACAGCTGTCCCATAGTAGGTGTCTATGCAGGCCTCCTCATCATCCTCTGTAATATTTTCAACAGGTCCAGTCAGGACGGGAGCGAGCACAAAACATCTCACGCAGTTCATATCGAGTTAGGAAATATAAAGCATGCAATAGAGTAAAGTACATGAAACGCTGAAAGAAGAAGATATAGGAAAAACAGTAGAGATTTGATAACAAGAAATATCTAAATATGATAAGTAAGAACTGTAAGGAACATGTGATTTTAGAGTACAATCTGGTTATGTAAACGGGCTAGGAAAATGCAATGGTAACTCCATTGTACGTGGGTGTACAATAGACATATACAATAGTTATACAATGTTGTACAATAGGATTTGAGTACATAACCAATTCTACTCCCCCTCCCCAATCAATACACAAGGATCTTCTCCAGTTACGTTATCTTATACAATAGTGTACAATGTTATACAATGGATGTACAATGTTATACAATAGTGTACAATGGTCTATCCCTGGGCTCATGTGATAATGAGAGTACAATATGCACAATGAGTATACAAGGATATGGGTATTCAATAAATACAATATGGAAGTGAAACGCACGTCACAATATGTATCTAGTGAATACGAGGAGATAACATCTCAAAAGGAGATCCATATAGTACCAATCCGTGATAACGGTCGTGTCAGCATCAAGTACAGTAATCTAGAGCAAGAATGTATATCCATACAAGTATGAAACGGTCAGAGAATGTACTCGCCTGATAGTCTGAGTGTCTGAAGAGAATATACTGTCCGAGGAGTGGTGTCTGTCTCCTATAGAACAGCACAAGTCACAACAAGTCTAAAAAAATGGTAAACTGAAGCTCTACTATGCATTCTACATGAATCTAGGTCAATCTAGGCCCAAGTCAACTCTGGTCAACTCTGGTCAACTCTAACAGTCAAACTAGGTCAATCTAGTCCAAGTTAGTCAAATCTAGGTTTAACAAGTCATTCTAGGCCCTAACTAGCCAATCAAGTCTAGCTAAGTCTATAATAGGCCTACCAAGTCTAACTAGTCTATTCCAACCACCACACAACATCGCAAGTCTAAATAAGGCTATACAAGCTAGTCAAGCCATCAATCTCACATATCACATATTTATATATATACACATTGCATTCATACTCAAAATGCATAGATACTTGCCTACATACCTATATATTTACATAGGCACATCACAATATATCTATACATATATGTATAGTGGTAGGAATCAAAGTGTGTGTCAAGGGTGAAGGGTTATGTGTGGGTGCCATAGCAAGTTCAGGTTAGTGTAATGCATTAATGAGAGTAGGTTAGCTATCAAGGCAACTATCAAGGCTATATATACATGCAATGTAGCTAATGATGTAGGCTAATAGGTTAATGCAATGGTGTGTCATCTCAAATTTAAGGTGCAGGAAAAGATTTCAATGCATGGAACATATAAAACTCAGTTTACATCTTAAATTCCTGTGTGTGTGTGTGTGTGTGTGTGTCTTGCAAGAGTGAAGTATGGGAGTGTCAGTGTCCAGGAATACTAAACAGTGAAGAAGAAGAGTGTGCTCAGGAAATCAGTCCAAATTCCATATCCACAAAACAATTAAACACTAAACCTATTCTCAGTTTTCAGGTTTAAACTAGTGGAAATTCTCAGGAATTACATTATAGGAAATCTCAGAATTAACCTTCAACTCCAACTCAGTTAATAATAGAACAATGAACTGAACCAACATAAAGTGTGCAGGAAAACAGAAAACAGGGAGGACATTCATATATGCAGGAATTAACAAAACAGTGAAGAGGAGAGATGCAAAGGCTGTGTGTGTGTAATGAAGACAGTGGCATCTGTGCATATGTGATAAAATCTGGAATGTGTAGTGTTAGGCAATACATAACCTGAGGGTGTGAGATACAAGAGTGAATAAAATTGGGGTACATGGTTCCTCTGGAATGTGTAGTGAATGACTTAACCAAAGAAATCTGGAAACAGTTTACATGAGTAATATTCATTGAATCTCAGGTATTAACACATTTCAGGTTAAGAACTAATCTCAGATTAACATATGTAGATCAACATATATATGTGACATATACCATAAAATCAGAAAACTGAATCCCAAACATTCAGTTTCCATACAACTCCCTGTGATCCTCCACACACACCACCAATTAACACCAAAACTGACACACAACTAGTTTATGTATAGGAGAACCTATTTTGGGACTAAAACCAATCTGTTAACAGCATTAGATAGATTAATTAGATGACAAAGTTCGTATTTTAAAATCTGGAATGCTAAGGACTGATACATAGTTTAGGAATTGGGTAAATGAGAATTTGTAATTAAAAACAAACTAAAATGCATAAATAATGGTTGGTAAATGAAGATAAACATGTGCCCGTGTCTTATGGTCCAATTCGTGTCCATCACGATGCGACACAGCGCGTGTCCAAGCCCAAGAACACTAAACAAACACCTACAGTGCACAGGAATAGCACTGCATCGTGCACGCGTGCACGCGTGTCGTGCACGCGACACAGTGCGACTCGAGGCTCGTGCTCACACAGGGGTGTTCGCCTAGGGTCACCCTAGGTCTGTGTCAGCCTGAAACGCGACACCGTGTCGCCGTGTCCACGCTAACAGCCCGTATCAGAGGGGACTGAAACTCGCGCGCAGCAGCTCGAGCGACCAGTGCACGAGCTCGTGCTCGCTCGACACGGAACAGGGACACTCGAGACTTGGGGAGGGCCATGTCAGACACTGCCCCCACCCACGTGTCAAGTGGCGTGTCCTGAATCGCCGTGTCCAGAGTGCAATCCAACCCGAGTAGCAGGGGAAGCCCCAACCGCGCGTGCGAGCGTGTCCGACCCTACGTGCACCCGACACAGACACTAAAACACCATGGACACTTCACAAGAATTAAAACATACACCTAGATCTACAATCATGTTCAAAAAGAATTCAAAAATAAGACAAAAATATTCTTTGTGGCATTTCCTCAAACACAACCAAAGGGACACTGATACGTGTCCTAATAGGACACGAAATGGACCCAAATT
The DNA here is from genome assembly GCA_029216955.1 of Iris pallida. Classification (NCBI taxonomy): domain Eukaryota; kingdom Viridiplantae; phylum Streptophyta; class Magnoliopsida; order Asparagales; family Iridaceae; genus Iris; species Iris pallida. The sequence goes on along the minus strand of JANAVB010036420.1, from coordinate 5,573,174 downwards.
TTAGGGTTTCCTATTCCTACAGTTAGGTTAGGCCTAGGGTTCCCTAGAAATGCAATAAAACTAGAATTTCATGGTGAGATTAGGAAGTTACCTCTATGTATCAAAATCTCCAAAAAGCTCTAAAGAGAGGGGTTCCTCTTGAGAGTCAAACTCCTCCAAATTGATTTGAATCTGAGAATAAAATGTAAAAACAGCAAGAATACTCAGATTAAAACCTATTGCAATTTGTTTGGGGGAAAAAGGAGCTAAAATGGATTTTCTATGGATTTTTGAAGTAGGGACATTACCTCTTCTAAAGCTTGTTCTTCCTTAGAGGCTAGCCCTAATTCCAAGAGAATATTTATAAGGGGGGAATTCCAATGAGGGCTAAGTGGCTGGACAAAATGGTTAGGGTTAGGGTTGGGCACTTGGTTAATGGGCTTTGGGCTTAGCCATTAAACAAATGACTTAAAAACACATGTCATGACTTGAGGTTAAATCCTTCCATTCAAAACTCAATATTCTCAAATGTTTACACTAAATAGAAAATGGTTGACCTAACTTAACCTAGGTTCTCATATCTAGTCAAGTCCAACCTAACTAGGGTTAGGTCACAAGTCAAAGCTAGTCAAAGTCAACCTAGTCAACCTTCAATCAAACAATTCCAAAATAAATTCTAAAAATTCCTAAAAATTCCAATAAATTCTAAAATTACCAAAATATCCTCTAGGCTAAAATATACTAATCAAATATCCTAATCACAATGACTAGGCTCTAGGTCATCAGTCTAAGGCTACACTAGTCAAAGCACCAAAATCACAAGTCATGATTTAAATGGTTTAAAAAAAATGATTAAAAATTACCAAAAATCATATTATTAAATAAATATCATAATTAAATAAATTAAAATACAAATTTCAAAATTACCCTCATTTTAGAAAACTGGGTGTTACAAGTCTACCCACCTTAGAAGAATTTCGTCCTCGAAATTAAAATGGTAGTAGTCCTTCTAGGTCAAACACCCCACAATCAGAGTCTCAAACATACCGTCAGATAATCATATGCGTCTGTCCAAAACTATGATACTCAGAATCTCTGTCATGCCAGTGAGCAAGGCTACGATAATCACAGAGTCCTCAACTATGGTACATACCTCTAGAATTGTGGTATTTAAAATTTTCGCATTGCCGCGCGCTTGGCAGCGAAAACCTTAAATTCCCACACCCGAGAAATACATCCATAGTCCGACTATATGTCTTCACTATGCCTGCTAGCATGACCCTAGAGGATTCTAAAATCTCATAATCGAGGCGACCTAGCCCATACGACTTATCTCAGAAGAAAATTAAATCATAAAGAAGCACCAGATCGAAACTTATCAACAATGAAGAAACAGATAGGAACAAATGGAATTAAATTTTCAAGGCAGGAATTGCGGAATTGAATCAAAGAACAGAACCTGCGACTAGATCTCCAACAGCCTGAGCATCCTCGGCTGTCATGACGAAAGCTCTCCCTGGCTGGCCTCCCCTGGCCTGCTGCTGATGCTGGAAATGGGCCATCGGCTGCTGATACTGTTGCTGTATCTGATGCTGAACGTGCGGCCTCTTGGCCGGTCCTCCGCTGCTGCTGCCTCCAGCTGGGTCTCGTCCTCTCTTGAGCCTAAGCTCAAGATCATCCTCCGCCAATAAGGCTCCCATCAAAATCTCCTCAAAAGTAGCATCTCTATTCCCCTTGGTCAGGGACTTGACCTCCTTGACCAGACCCTTCCGGAACCTCTGGGCCTTCGCCGTCTCGCTCAACCCCTCAACAAACCTGCTAAGACGGCCAAACTCTCCCGCATACTCCTCTACTGAGAGGCTCCCCTGGACCAAGTTCTCAAACTGCGTCTCCAAGGCTCTGACTGCTGAATCTGGGAAGAACTTCTTCTTGAAGAAGCCCCTGAACTGCTCCCAAGTCTGCCATGGTACTCCCACCCTGGGGTCCGACTGATACCAGGTGCGAGCAAGATCTCGCATCCGGCTAGCTGCTGCCTCGATCTGAAGGTCTGCTGGAATCCTGGCCAAGCGGAAGATCTCCTCCATATGCTCGATCCACTCATCGGCATATAGGATCCCCTCTGTCCCCAAAAAGTCTCGGGGGCTCATCTTCTGAAACTGCTCGATCCCCGGTGTCTTCGGCTGCTGAACCACTGGTCGAGCTGCGGCTGTCGTGACGGCCAACTCCATGCCTCTGTCCTGCCGAGCCTGCTGTCGGTCCATGAACTGCTGGAAATACGCGAACATTTGAGCTGCGTCCACATGTCCTGGAGGCGGTGGCGGCTGGAAAGGATCCTCTGGAAAGACTGGGTCCTGCCTCCGAACTGGTGAAGGCATACCCTCAGCTGCTGCTGCTACTGCTGAAATCCCAATATGAGCAGAGGTGGCAGGAGCTGTAGCCTCCCGACCCTGCTGAACTGGCTGAGAGGTAGCAGTCCCCTCTACAGTATCTCCATGAATGGCACGCTGTAATCGCGTCTCCACCATCCTGAAGATAGATCAAAACAACAATTGCTGAGAATGAGTCGAAATAGCAAAGGAGGACAGTTATATTCAAGGAGAACAATATCAGCAAGAACTGAGATGGTATGAATTTGATATGAGTTTTCCCTAGTATGATTGAGTACCTTTAAAAAATATCCTAATCCTACTGCAGGCTGTAGTGATACTCTAGTTCGAATACCACTACATAAACTCGACCTGCATGGGCCACCACTAAAAACGTGTCACGACCCGCACCCACCGTGAGGGTACGAGAACGTAACAACGCCCAGCCTACGCCGCAGTATCGGCGGTAGAACGCTGTCCTAGGTCAATCATCTAACAATATAAAGGTACCTGTACAGTATATACACTCCGAATGGAGGTGACATAATGATATACAGTCTCAATCACATCTAAGGCAGGATGATGAAAATAAAAGATAGATAGATAAGTGCTGGAATAAAAGATCCACAGGATACAATCAGAGAGAGAGTCTAAGTGTCTACTGCCATACAACTAAACATCCAACTCAATACAAGTCTCTAATACTGAAATGAAAGAATATACAATTAGATCTCAAAAGACAGTAAATGTAAACCTAGACTAGGGAGCCACAATCTCTAAGCTAGTGGATCAGGCTGGGAATCTGGGTCACACAAGTCATCAACAGCTGTCCCATAGTAGGTGTCTATGCAGGCCTCCTCATCATCCTCTGTAATATTTTCAACAGGTCCAGTCAGGACGGGAGCGAGCACAAAACATCTCACGCAGTTCATATCGAGTTAGGAAATATAAAGCATGCAATAGAGTAAAGTACATGAAACGCTGAAAGAAGAAGATATAGGAAAAACAGTAGAGATTTGATAACAAGAAATATCTAAATATGATAAGTAAGAACTGTAAGGAACATGTGATTTTAGAGTACAATCTGGTTATGTAAACGGGCTAGGAAAATGCAATGGTAACTCCATTGTACGTGGGTGTACAATAGACATATACAATAGTTATACAATGTTGTACAATAGGATTTGAGTACATAACCAATTCTACTCCCCCTCCCCAATCAATACACAAGGATCTTCTCCAGTTACGTTATCTTATACAATAGTGTACAATGTTATACAATGGATGTACAATGTTATACAATAGTGTACAATGGTCTATCCCTGGGCTCATGTGATAATGAGAGTACAATATGCACAATGAGTATACAAGGATATGGGTATTCAATAAATACAATATGGAAGTGAAACGCACGTCACAATATGTATCTAGTGAATACGAGGAGATAACATCTCAAAAGGAGATCCATATAGTACCAATCCGTGATAACGGTCGTGTCAGCATCAAGTACAGTAATCTAGAGCAAGAATGTATATCCATACAAGTATGAAACGGTCAGAGAATGTACTCGCCTGATAGTCTGAGTGTCTGAAGAGAATATACTGTCCGAGGAGTGGTGTCTGTCTCCTATAGAACAGCACAAGTCACAACAAGTCTAAAAAAATGGTAAACTGAAGCTCTACTATGCATTCTACATGAATCTAGGTCAATCTAGGCCCAAGTCAACTCTGGTCAACTCTGGTCAACTCTAACAGTCAAACTAGGTCAATCTAGTCCAAGTTAGTCAAATCTAGGTTTAACAAGTCATTCTAGGCCCTAACTAGCCAATCAAGTCTAGCTAAGTCTATAATAGGCCTACCAAGTCTAACTAGTCTATTCCAACCACCACACAACATCGCAAGTCTAAATAAGGCTATACAAGCTAGTCAAGCCATCAATCTCACATATCACATATTTATATATATACACATTGCATTCATACTCAAAATGCATAGATACTTGCCTACATACCTATATATTTACATAGGCACATCACAATATATCTATACATATATGTATAGTGGTAGGAATCAAAGTGTGTGTCAAGGGTGAAGGGTTATGTGTGGGTGCCATAGCAAGTTCAGGTTAGTGTAATGCATTAATGAGAGTAGGTTAGCTATCAAGGCAACTATCAAGGCTATATATACATGCAATGTAGCTAATGATGTAGGCTAATAGGTTAATGCAATGGTGTGTCATCTCAAATTTAAGGTGCAGGAAAAGATTTCAATGCATGGAACATATAAAACTCAGTTTACATCTTAAATTCCTGTGTGTGTGTGTGTGTGTGTGTCTTGCAAGAGTGAAGTATGGGAGTGTCAGTGTCCAGGAATACTAAACAGTGAAGAAGAAGAGTGTGCTCAGGAAATCAGTCCAAATTCCATATCCACAAAACAATTAAACACTAAACCTATTCTCAGTTTTCAGGTTTAAACTAGTGGAAATTCTCAGGAATTACATTATAGGAAATCTCAGAATTAACCTTCAACTCCAACTCAGTTAATAATAGAACAATGAACTGAACCAACATAAAGTGTGCAGGAAAACAGAAAACAGGGAGGACATTCATATATGCAGGAATTAACAAAACAGTGAAGAGGAGAGATGCAAAGGCTGTGTGTGTGTAATGAAGACAGTGGCATCTGTGCATATGTGATAAAATCTGGAATGTGTAGTGTTAGGCAATACATAACCTGAGGGTGTGAGATACAAGAGTGAATAAAATTGGGGTACATGGTTCCTCTGGAATGTGTAGTGAATGACTTAACCAAAGAAATCTGGAAACAGTTTACATGAGTAATATTCATTGAATCTCAGGTATTAACACATTTCAGGTTAAGAACTAATCTCAGATTAACATATGTAGATCAACATATATATGTGACATATACCATAAAATCAGAAAACTGAATCCCAAACATTCAGTTTCCATACAACTCCCTGTGATCCTCCACACACACCACCAATTAACACCAAAACTGACACACAACTAGTTTATGTATAGGAGAACCTATTTTGGGACTAAAACCAATCTGTTAACAGCATTAGATAGATTAATTAGATGACAAAGTTCGTATTTTAAAATCTGGAATGCTAAGGACTGATACATAGTTTAGGAATTGGGTAAATGAGAATTTGTAATTAAAAACAAACTAAAATGCATAAATAATGGTTGGTAAATGAAGATAAACATGTGCCCGTGTCTTATGGTCCAATTCGTGTCCATCACGATGCGACACAGCGCGTGTCCAAGCCCAAGAACACTAAACAAACACCTACAGTGCACAGGAATAGCACTGCATCGTGCACGCGTGCACGCGTGTCGTGCACGCGACACAGTGCGACTCGAGGCTCGTGCTCACACAGGGGTGTTCGCCTAGGGTCACCCTAGGTCTGTGTCAGCCTGAAACGCGACACCGTGTCGCCGTGTCCACGCTAACAGCCCGTATCAGAGGGGACTGAAACTCGCGCGCAGCAGCTCGAGCGACCAGTGCACGAGCTCGTGCTCGCTCGACACGGAACAGGGACACTCGAGACTTGGGGAGGGCCATGTCAGACACTGCCCCCACCCACGTGTCAAGTGGCGTGTCCTGAATCGCCGTGTCCAGAGTGCAATCCAACCCGAGTAGCAGGGGAAGCCCCAACCGCGCGTGCGAGCGTGTCCGACCCTACGTGCACCCGACACAGACACTAAAACACCATGGACACTTCACAAGAATTAAAACATACACCTAGATCTACAATCATGTTCAAAAAGAATTCAAAAATAAGACAAAAATATTCTTTGTGGCATTTCCTCAAACACAACCAAAGGGACACTGATACGTGTCCTAATAGGACACGAAATGGACCCAAATTTTAGGGTTTCCTATTCCTACAGTTAGGTTAGGCCTAGGGTTCCCTAGAAATGCAATAAAACTAGAATTTCATGGTGAGATTAGGAAGTTACCTCTATGTATCAAAATCTCCAAAAAGCTCTAAAGAGAGGGGTTCCTCTTGAGAGTCAAACTCCTCCAAATTGATTTGAATCTGAGAATAAAATGTAAAAACAGCAAGAATACTCAGATTAAAACCTATTGCAATTTGTTTGGGGGAAAAAGGAGCTAAAATGGATTTTCTATGGATTTTTGAAGTAGGGACATTACCTCTTCTAAAGCTTGTTCTTCCTTAGAGGCTAGCCCTAATTCCAAGAGAATATTTATAAGGGGGGAATTCCAATGAGGGCTAAGTGGCTGGACAAAATGGTTAGGGTTAGGGTTGGGCACTTGGTTAATGGGCTTTGGGCTTAGCCATTAAACAAATGACTTAAAAACACATGTCATGACTTGAGGTTAAATCCTTCCATTCAAAACTCAATATTCTCAAATGTTTACACTAAATAGAAAATGGTTGACCTAACTTAACCTAGGTTCTCATATCTAGTCAAGTCCAACCTAACTAGGGTTAGGTCACAAGTCAAAGCTAGTCAAAGTCAACCTAGTCAACCTTCAATCAAACAATTCCAAAATAAATTCTAAAAATTCCTAAAAATTCCAATAAATTCTAAAATTACCAAAATATCCTCTAGGCTAAAATATACTAATCAAATATCCTAATCACAATGACTAGGCTCTAGGTCATCAGTCTAAGGCTACACTAGTCAAAGCACCAAAATCACAAGTCATGATTTAAATGGTTTAAAAAAAATGATTAAAAATTACCAAAAATCATATTATTAAATAAATATCATAATTAAATAAATTAAAATACAAATTTCAAAATTACCCTCATTTTAGAAAACTGGGTGTTACATCTACAACTGTCTCAGATAAGAAATAGACTAGAAGTCATAAGGCACTGCTTCGTCATCAATGTAAGATAGCTCCAATGCTGCTCCGTACTCCTGTGGAAAATCGTCTAAACCTGGAGAGATAACCAGGTCCTCAGGGGACATAACAAGATACAAGAAAACACCATGCCATATAAACTGTGATAATATAATAAGAGAGAAAGGTATGCATGTAATCGGATTCCTGACCATTCTACTGTGAATATGCAGTTGAGATACATTCCTTCGACGCATTAGCCCTGGTTGAATATAGGATCCGGTGTAGTCCCCTCTTGGGCACCAGTGACCAAGAGCATGTCGTTGAAAAACGACAGTGGCCAACCTGAGAGGCTCATACCCGTATCTCCAGCGGAGCTTCCGGGTTACAAGGAAAGTGCAATCGAAGCCCATACGTCAGGTAATGTTCTCCCTACCCAATGCCTAGTATCATCATCTCCATGACTGACATGTACCTCTAATAACCACCAAGTCTTCTAGCATGCAATTCTATTGGCAGTTACCCCTATCCGTCGCATGCTCCATACGTATCGGTGGCCAGCCGACTACGCGGAAATGTGTCCTACATGTGACTCACATCATGTGATACAACAAGTGTCAAGGCCGTATGAGGTATACCAATACCTCAACATCAATGGGTGGTCAATAAACTAAGTCAATGCAAGAGAATAAATAAAGCAAGAAAAACGACCAAGAGAATAAATAAAGCAAGAAAAACGACCGATGGAGTCGCTTGCACCCAAGTGTGACTTGGACGCACAGTTTAAATATCACGAAATAAAATGCTGAAAATAACAACTGAAAATAAGAACATAATAATCACAGAGTAAGGTGGCAAGGTATCTTGCCTGTTGGTACAAAGTGGCAAGTCCAAGAGTAGCAAGTGTCAGCACCAAAACTCATAAATCACAGATGACTCCAAACGCTGAAACAAACATCAAAAATGATCTCGGTGAAGAAGATATACCTAGAAAATGCCTGCCTAAAAGTCAAATTCTGGAACAGGGACAAAATCGTAATTTTGGATCAAAACGATGTCCGCCGTTGGACCCGCTTTGCACCAAAATACGTGCCAAAGTTTACGGTCTCTAAAGTCGTCAAACTACATGTCTACGGTTTCAGTTTGAGGAGAGAAACTCAACGGTATGTCCAGTTTTGGATTCCGAGGAGCCGTGTACAAAATCGCCCGTTTGAGTGGGTCGCGGGCCCGCCAAAATTGGGTTCCGATTCGACCTTCTCAGAATCAAATCAAACTTGGCATACATGACCAGAATTTCGATCCGGACCTGTTGGCACATGTTTCGTCTTGATCCGACGACTATACACGAAGTTATGGGCAAGTTTACAAAACGTCGATACGGGGTATCTCGACGGATACGCGTTGGTTTCGTCGCGCACACGCAACGAAATCGAGTCCTGTCAGTTCCCACACGTCGGTAACATCCATACGCGCCTTTCGATGCATATAGTGCACGACCACGTCGCCCGGTTTGTCGGGACGTACGTCGTATCGTGGAAATTTTATGAAATTAACACTTTAGAAAACAGTTTTTTGCCCAACTTTAACACTGATTTAATTTTCGCACAGAAAACAAAATTCAGATCTACAAAGTGCGTTTTAATCGTGGTTATATTGTCTTCACATATGTTCAATTAGTTTCAAAAAAAATCTCGACACACAGTTCGAAATCTGGCTTCTAAGTTGTGGTTTGGGACTGGATTAAAACTCTGTTTTCAACAGTTTTTGGGGCAACTTTGCCTCGATTTTTCGAGCAATCCCCTGGGGTTCCCAGGATTCTATCAGAAGGGGATTGGAGGGGTTCATATGGGCTACGCATCGAAATTGATAGTTCGGGAAATCATCGAGCGTGCGTGAAGAAAAGTGGGTTGGAAGAAGGGTACCTCGCTGTTCGTAAAACTGAGAACGTATTAGAGTGCGGTCGTCTTGGGCTCTCCGGCGGTGTTTGGGCGGTGGTGCGGCGCCGCCAACGGCCTGGGTAGCTCGCCTGGGGTTCGTGGTGAAGTGGGCTTCAGGAGGAAGAAGATGTTCGGAGGGTTAGGGTTTGGTTTCGTAGGGTTTTATATACCACTGCCGACTTGATTGCTATTCTTATTAGGAATAGAGTTGGCTCGGGTTTGCTAAAATCTACGGGCTCGGGTGCTAAGTGTTGCAGCTGGGCTGCTAAGTTGAGGTGGTATTAGAATTAAGGGGGTCGGTATTTAATGGTTGCAGCTACTGCTGCTTGTTAACTTGTATTAGTGGGGTCGGGTTAATTCCCCTAGCAGCTGTAGCTGCGCCCATTTGATTTTAGGGGGGAATCGGGCTAAGGTGGACCGGCCCACGTGGCTGGTCCCCTCCACTCTTTTTTTTTTCAAACTATAATTATATATATATATATATATATATATATATATATATTATATATATATATTTATATATATATATATATATATATATATATATATATATATATAAAATATAAATATATATATATATATATATATATATATATATATATATATATATATATATATATATATATATATATATATAAAATATATATATATGAATAAAATTCTAAAAATCCTATAAATCTTTAATACGTAACAAGAGATTTTTAATAATTGAAAATAATAGTTTTTTTAGCAATTAAAAAAATATATCTAGCATAATCATACATATACTATATATCTATAATTACGAATATACCAATTACCACATAAATTCCTAATGATATCAAAAAATTTATTTTTAAAACACTAATATAATTAGAAAAAATTGGGGGTTTATAGAAGATATAAAGCGGTACTTGATGAACCCTCCAGTTCTAGTGCCTCCAGTGTCAGAAATACCTTTCCTGATGTATGTTCGAGCAATGGACCATTCCCTAGGTGCTTTTTTAGCTCAAAAGAATAAAGAGGGTCATGAACAGGCTATCTATTACCTTAGCCATATGATGGTTGGAGCTGAGCATCGATACACTCCAGTAGAAAAAGAATGTATAGATTTGATGTTTGTTGTTCAAAAGACGAGACATTATATCACTGGCCAAACTATTCATATCATTTCTAGAGTTAACCCTCTCCGGGTCTTGATGAAAAAGCCCAGTACACTCAATTCCAGGCTCGTAACATAGGCCATATTGTTAGCACAATATGATATGGTTTATGTTCCTCAAAAGTCTGTTAAAGGTCAAGCCCTTGCTGACTTTTTGGCAGCTCATCCAGTTCTCGAAACATCTAAACTCTACGTGGAGATTCCAGATAAAACCTTGGAGTCTAACATGATTTCATAAGAAATTCTTACATGGTATTTATTCTTTGATGGTGCATCCAGAATTGGACCAAAAGGTGATATTGTTGCTGGAGTCGGAATCGTCCTCGTCTCACTAGAAGGGTTAGCTATCCAAAGAGCTTATTCTTTAGATGAATCGTGTTCCAATAATATGGCTAAATACAATGCTCTGCTCATTGGTCTCCAATTAGCTAAACAATTAGATATTGAGTATCTTGAAGTTTACGAAGACTCTAAACTGATTGCCAATCAAGTTAGAGGCACATACGAAGTTCGACATCAAGATTTGGTTCCATATCATGATACAGCGATCAGGATGGCAACTTCATTCAAATGCTTTTTCATCGAGCATATACGCCGTGCATGTAACACGAAAGCTGATACATTCGCTAATCTTACAACAATATTAGCAATTCCCGTCAGAAGGCAACAAATGATCGTCATCATTAATAGAGTGTTATTTTGTGTCCAGAATAACTTAAATATGGAAGTTAACAACCCAAACATGGAATTCAACAATTCAGTTGAAATTTGTCCCATCAATGAAGACTGGAGGACTCCTTTTATAGACTTCGTAGTCCATGATATCCTACCCGAAGATCCTAAGGAGGCTACAATAATTCGACGATGGTCACTCAGATTTTACTATAATCATACTACAAAGAAACTCTACTGACAAACGTTTGACGGTTTACTCCAACGTTGTCTTGCGGGGGAATAAGCAAAATAAATACTTCGTAAAGCTCATGATGGTGTTTGTGGTGCACATCAACCTGGTCCTAAATTACAGGATCGCATTCACCGTATGGGCTATTATTGGCCCTCAATGGTATATGATGCAATCGAGTATGCAAGGAAGTGCCGAGCATGTCAAATTCACGCTGACTTCATTCATCAACCGTCAGAATTTCTTCACCCGACAGCAGAATCTTGGCTCTTTGAAGCTTGGGGTATGGATGTCATCGGTCCTATCAACCCTTTCTCGTCTCGAGGACATCGGTTCATATTAGCTATAACTATTTATTTCTTAAAATGGGCTGAAGCAGTACCTCTAACTGAGGTCAAGACAAGCAGTGTTATCAATTTTATTAAGCATCATGTGATCTACAGATACGGTGTTCCTCGGTGAATCATTCATGATAATGGGCCACAATTCATCAGTCAGAAGTTCACTTGATTCTACAATGACAACAAGATCAATAATATTGCTTCTACAGCTTATAATCCTGCAGCAAACGGTTTGGCAGAAGCATTTATCAAGACCATCATCAAACTCCTAAAGAAGTTTGTTTCTACCAACAAACAAAATTGAAGTGAGAAGCTTGGAGAATGTCTGTGGGCTTACCGTACTACTATACGTACTCCTACAGGCTGTACACCATTCTCTTTAGTAAATGGATGCGAAGCTGTCTTACCATTGGAAATCCAGATCCCTTCTCTAAGGATTGCCATTGCCAATGAACTCACAATCGAAAACAATAATCGTCTGAGACTTCAGGAACTTGAAGCGCTTGATAAGAAACGGCTCCTAGCTCAACAACATATTGAGTTATACCAAGCTCGTCTATCAAAAGCCTTCAACCGTAAAGTCAAAGTCCAAATATTTCAGAAAGGAGAATTAGTTCTAACCGTCAGACGTCCTATGACTATGATGCACATGAGCAAAGGCAAATTCGAAGCAAAGTGGGAAGGACCTTACATTGTAAGCAAAGTTTTCTCCAACAGGGCTTATCAATTGACTGGTATGGATGGTCGAATCGCCATGATGCCCATTAATGGCAAATTCCTCAAGAAATATTATGTCTGAAGACAAGGAAGAAATATCAACACAGAGACTTAGAATGTAAATAATTTTTTTTGCATAAATTCAGACAGAAAAAATACCTAAAATTAACGAGGACCGGAGCCCTCTTGATTGAAAATATATTTCGCAAGAAGCTCGAAGACATTATTGTCCGATGACACCAGTAGTTCACATGCAGCCTTCCTCAGAGCTTCTTCCTCGGCAGTACTCCCAGGCTGCACCAGTTCGACAAAAATATCCTATTTTTCTTCAGGAATAGTCGAGCTTTCTCTGACTTTTGACTGAGTAGGCGGTGGGGGCTCATCGAAAGGAGTGTCGAGGACGACTTCGATCTTTGGGATAACTCCCGTATCCTTAGCCATTTCTTCTGAAGACATCTGTGAAGGAAAGAAAAGGGGTGAATGATGCTTTCAATTTTTTTTACTATTTATAGACAGAAAGGCCAAACATTCTGTCTCAGGAACCGAAACAACATTTCTTCGAAAAGGCATGTTCGTTCATCTTGTGAAGAAATCTTCATTTGCTCTTTGTCTCGAGAATCGAATCGACATTTCCTTGAAAAGGCATGCTTATTCATCAGTCTTTTTCATTTCTACTTCATTGCGGGAATGGGCCTACATTTGTTATAATTTATTTACTTTTTCGTAAATAAAGCTATAGGATAATAAAAACTCAAAATTCCTATGGAGTCTATCCAAATCATCAATTCCATCTTTTGAAACCCAGCTGTTTTAAAAGATAACTTTTCTTTATGATAAACCTGTATTATCACAGATATCTCGTCTTTTTAGACATGATATCCTATCTCTAAGTCCTAACCGATTTAAAGATCATCAATAAAAAAAGGGGAAGAGTTCACGTCCATATTCCCTCTGGATTCTGTTTTCTATCATCATATCAAATCAAATCATAAAAAAGAGAAAATCATTCTTTATTCCTTCTTTAAAAAATATAGATACATCTTAATGCAAAACTATTATATCTCGGATTTTCATTCTGAATATAACAAATGAAGGTCTATTACATCTTTGGATCTTCTTGTTGATGCCAGTTCCTTGTCGTCTCGACCTGAAGCAGCGAGAAAGGCAACGAAATCAACTCTAGTTTTCTCTTAGAAAGACGAGAGGAGAACCCCAGAGTACAGTAGCTCAAAGACAAGCTGTTGTCAATACAACTGGTGGAGAAGAGACGACCCGTCATAAGAACTAGGAATGAGATCACTCTCGTGATACGATTCCGAATTCTGTGTCTCCACCGTCCAACTCTCATGTATAAAGGCCCTTCCTATCATTTCGAGGAAGCCCTTTTTAACATGAAGAGCCCCGAGCTCTCTGATGTGTGTGTCAAAGTGGATCAACTTCATAGGATCCAAGATCACCAATGCCAGTTCTGGAGAATGTTGTCAGTTGGTCCCCTGCAAACATCAGAAAGAAGAAGAGAATACAGTAAAAGTTCTTTTCTTATCGTAACTATTCATACGCAATAGAAGCTGAAACATTATGCACATCCATAGGCGTATATTTCGGGAAGAATGAAGCACGAAAGCACGAAAAGCCCCACATGTCATTCAGAAGTTTGTGTTATCAGAATCGAGAAAAGTTTTAAAAAAATGTGTGGGGGGAGGACGTGTCAAGTCAGTTACACAACAAAGCTCAAATGTGCCAGAATTTAATAAGGTCCAAATTTTCATTTCATAATGGATAAGTGAACAGACACTACATACATAGGCACTATGGACATTATGTAGAATGACGCACTTGTATCACCTCACTTCTTATTCTCGTCATCAGCATGACATAAGGCAGCGTTCAATTCCTCCATATTATGGATGCCCGAATGATGCATCAAATGGAGGAATCCTTCCCTATGTTCTAATGTGCCACGTTCTTCGGAAGAAGATGATGGCCCACCACTGGAGCGAGTGAAAACTATCGAGGTCAGGTCAAAACAGTCCATAAAGTTTTCTACCCTCAGAGACGGGTCAGCTTCTAGCAAATACTCTGCAGGTGCAGACTGCAACTCCTTCTCAGAAGCTTTGTCGTTGCCATGGTTGTTCATCTCCTGCTTCATGTTTTCTTTGGAAGCCATAAGAGTGAATAAAGATGGAGGCTGGGCATCATGCCCATATATATATACAGTGAAGGTCAGCCCCACGAACTCTTTGTCTCTCCAATAAATGGGCACGCATCACTTAACGAGGGAGAAAGGAAAAAGACGTTTCGAAAAAGAGCACCCCATAAATAGGTTCACCATTGGAAATGAACCGATCATTTAATGCTCTGATTCATTTAGGTTGTACGACACTCACATTGAGCCACACTCAACATATGCGGCCATCAGATTGGACAACAATCAGGTTGTGCTGTATTTTGCCGCACAACGCATCAAAATTTTGCTCAACTTTTCGAAATGATGCACAATGTGTATCAACAGCAACCAAATCCTAATAAGGGAGATGCAAGTTATGGAGTATGCCCAACTCTAAAAAGAGCATGTGTACACTGTCAAAATCAAGCCAAACCCTAAGTAGGGTGGTCGATGATCAGTAGGGTGGTCGATAATCGGGTCTATAGTCGAATGCTTACCCTCCATGGCCGGGTTGGCCGTCTCTCGACGTGATGAAGACGGAACTCGCATGGATGGCTCGGCCACAGTCTTACCTTCTCAGTAGCGGAGTGCTTGGGTGCCATTACCGTCGATTGAAGTTCTCAATGATCGATAAAAATTAGAAGAAGATAGGGTTTTCTCTCTCGAGGTATCTCAAAACGAGGGTGGAGAATGAAAAATCCAATGAGTACGGCTATTTATAGCTTTAATAAGGCTGAACCGTGCAACTTATGCTGAAGAAGGGGGCTCGAGTTGACTGGCACAACTCAGACAGTAGACTGGCGCAATCTAAACAAAACTAGCATAATTCAAAGTATTTCAAAACTTTGAAGTATTTTTAAGTTTCGAAAACTTTGAAGGGGGTCTTGTAGAGGATAAAAATCAAGCTGCGTCGCCCACTAAAGTGTGCAATCATCAAGTGGCACCAAATCATTATGTTGCGTCGGATCATCAAGTTGCGCAGCATTATGTTGCGCCAACATCAGGTTGTGCAGGACGTAGGTTGCGTGAGCACCACGTGGCGCACTTCCTCGAGAAGTAGTAACGGCATCATTATTACCTGACAAACTGACAGCACGGAGATTAAGAAAAATCCATTCAAATCCCGCACAACGCGGCGCTCGAGAAGATTTTGTCAGCATGTAATTAATGCTGACAGCTAGTTCGCATAAGTTATTTGGTCTTACAAGTTGGTGCTACTTGATCAATTTTTAACAGGGTGACGTGACGCGCAAGCCACCAACTTCGTAGAGCGTGCTCAGTACACTGCCCACCACCACGCACATCTCAATCACACGATGCCATGCGTCCATAGCAGTTGGTACATCTGCTCGCACAAGTTGCCACATTGTGCCATGCGTAACCTGATAAAGCTTGTGCAAGGTGATCAAACAGTGTTTAGAACAGAGTGACGTGGTGCACAAGCCACTAACTTTGCAGAACGTTTTCGCTACACTGCTCACGACCATGCGCATCTCAATCAAACGATGCCACGCTTTCACAACAGTTAGTGCAACTGTTCGCGCAAGTGAACAGGAGGCGCGCAACCTGAAGCGCACGCAACCCAGAATAACTGCTAAATAGTTATTTCAAGAACTCTATAAATAGAGTTTCAAATCCATCTCAAAGCATCAAGTGTGATAATAATCTCCTGCTAAAGTGCTGGTGCATTCTCCAGAGGCTCGTGTCTTCGATATCACATAGTCCAAGGGATAAAGTGATCGTCTTCTGATCTGATTCCTATAGTTGTACTTCCCCAGAAATCAATTGTACTCTTGTACTCTTTTCTTAGTTTGTAATAAAACTTTTATTCTTTGCAAACATAGTCTTCACTGTACTATGCGCTGACAGAGCCTTCATTGGACCATGAGTGACTAGAGCCTGTACTGGGCTATGCATGGTCATGACCTTCCCTTCGTCATGATCGACTTTTGGGTAGACATTGTGAGATTTGGAAGCCAAGCCTTTCGAGGTTTTTTGGACTTCAACGTCTTGGAGGAAGCTGCTGAGCTATCTCCCGACAGCATGTTCTCAAAATCTCGTTGGTCAAATTGTACGACCAATATCTTTTACATTGTACCAATCTTCGTGAAGCTGGATTATGCCGCCACCTTCTCATCAGTGGAGAAGGTCATCCCAACAGAGTTGTCATTCTTGTTTCCATTAAAAAAGTGTAAACTTTTTTTATACAAAACTTTTTTAAAGAGTATAAAAGAACCCTAATTAGAAAGGAATTCTAAGTACGAAAGAAGATCTAGGGAGAGGGAGTGATGCAGATTAAGCCTATGGATGACTTCTTTACTCCATTTACAATCCGATGTGAAGATTGAAGAAAAGTTGCTAATTCTGGCTCACTAGCAGATTTGCAACCAGTAGGCTATGATAAAAAAACTCTTCGATCCCTTGGAAAGCACATGTCCTAGCTATTTTTAGCCATTCATATTGTAATAGCTATGTGCACATAAAAATTGAAAATATACAACTTTATGTTCTTATGCTCATATAAAGCTCCTAGCACGTAAGTTTTCTGCAGAACGTGGGAATAAATGTAGACGCATATCATGGTCAGGCCGCCACTTAGCGTCAGTTAATTGATACGTGCTCCATACAAAACATAATCATTCAGCCACGTACTGCTTCTACCATATAATGCTTTTGCTGCATAATGCTTCTGTCGCATAGTACCCTCACCGTATAACGCTAATAATATCCCGCTGTAAAGCATAAAGATTATGTTGGTGTAAGCATTGATGTATTCCACGTAATCGTCGTTTGTACACATTATGAAGTGGCTTGACTTTTAATGAGGTGTGAGAGCGAGTCATGCGACTAGGACATATGTGTCCAAGTCCTTGTTGTATTGTGCGAAAATCTTTTGCCTTTGGTTGAAGCATGCCACTTGGACTCTACAAACTGTCGCATAAGATGTTGCGTATGTCTGAAGAATCATTGTCTTCAGCACATAGCGTCTAGTGCATAGTCCATAGGCTTCTGTGTAAGATATGCTTTCTTTGGCATTCGGTGCCTAAAGAGATGCGCATAATGTAGATTTCACTGAATCTAATTGTTGAAGAGTGTCTTCTGTGCATAGTCATTATATATATGGTCTTGAGAATTTTCATGCTTCTACACCTATGTTTTTGTTGTAAATTAGTAATAAAGAGTTATTTCTTATATATTATGTTGCTAATCAATTTCATTGTTTATCCGCTACAAAATTATCCAAAAGAAATATTTTACAAATGTACACAAACACGCCTTGTATAAATACAATTTAGGCTTGTACGATATTACGCCAAGTGACGACTTATTGGTTCGACAGAATCGGGGCATAACATAATGATATCAGAGCAGAACTTTACTTCCTTAGATTTTTGTTTTATTTTTTTTAAAATGCATTAGTTTTTTTTTATTTGAAATCTTAATTTTTTTTTGTTTACGAAATAAGATGTTACATACAGTAAATATATTATATTTTATAGAACTAATGAGAATTACTTTCTCTTATAGAAATAACAAAAATGAACAACCCGAGTAGCTCAAAGGCGGTAGCCACAACCAGCCAAATGGAGAGAATGTTGCGTATGAGGGTAGTGCCGAATTGATAATAATTTCTCCAAAGAGATATTGATCAATAGTACCATGGTAGCACCTAGTTTCTCTTAGAGAAATTACAGTGCCCCATTACGATAGGCGACAGACTATGTAATATGCTTGCGGCTAGTCAGACTTGATCAAAAACTTAGATGGTTAGTCTGACTCGATCACTGAGCTTGGTATACAATAACACTTTGTGGCATCAAATAAATCGATTTGGATGAATGTTACGAGAATTGATCCAATTAATGGAACGACTTTTGTTGAATAAGTCCTAGATGCAGCAGACTATGTCTCGACGAGTGAGCTCTATATACGAGTCCCTTCGTCGGGACCGGGCTGTTGTATGGTTTTCTTGAAGTTTTCGTTACTTGGTTTTGATGAATATGTTTTAGCATCAATTTTTGCATTCATTCTAAGAATTTCGAAATGAAGGATTAAAGGACTTCTGATAAAATATTGGTGCTATTGCAAGAGCTCACGTGACTGAACCTTGAACGTTATGAAGCGCTCTGACTCTCGGCACGATCGAATACCTGGTGGATGGTTCAGCCCCTTTTTTCTACTCCTTCCCGTAAATGAAATTCTTGTTGTTCAAATCGACGATGCCAAGTTAAATGCATGCCAAATTATTAATATAAAAAACTTGGGATAAGTGTATCGATTTAGAGTAATTACTCTAAAAATATAAGTTTTGCACCAAAAAGCAAAAAGTCAAGGTTCTAGAAAAGAGAGACTATTTTATGAACTACAAAATGTAATGAAACATCGGTTGCGGCATACGGTGTCTCAAGAAATTTGGTGCCTACGAGACGCCAAATCAGAACATACAGCTTTGAGGAAATAAACTCACGCATGAGTCAAAATGATAATTCGGCTTAATACTGTCCATGCTATGTAAATCTGTTTCATATATTAAACTGTTCGCACAATTGCATGGTCATAGACAACTTATGCACAAGTTTGGTTTTCCTCGAAATGATATCCGGGGTGCTGAAACTGAATAGGCCTAGGGGAAATAAATAATCGTGCTTCGGCATTGATGCATTGTAAGACCTTTAGTAAGGCTCGTAATCTATGCTGAACAGGTAGCATCGTAATGTGTCACACTCCAGAACCAGAATACTGGCAAGTAGGGACGGACCAGGCCAGCTACGTATACCAAAGTACTCCAGTATTCTGAAATAGCGTATAAGCTATATAGATGGGGCTTGCTACTACAATCCAACAGGCATTCCAAGGTCAAGAATCCTAGATATCTCAATCACAGACAGTAAATAAAGTATAAGAAGTATGATCATCTGGAATATAAAATAGTAAAGCATCCCAAACTATCGTATATCAATGATCATAAAGCTAGTAATACAGAATGAAGAACTAGTAAGAGTAATAGTCATACATGATAAGCTCTAGCTATAGTCTAGAATATGCACATCATGTCTAAACCTGTAGGTTAAATGTCAAGTCCAAACACGAGCTAAACAAGTATTCAGTGGCAAAAAGCCTCATAAAGAATAATGTACATAACTAGTGGACAAAAAGAAGGAACCCACTCAGGTACTCTGGTGCTCTGGGTAATCACCAACGAGCGAAAGGTACGGAAGATCCTCGGGCATCTCTACTATATCTGGCCAAACAAAACCAGTGGGGTCAGACCCCCAATAGAAAGTACCACAAAGGAAGCCAAACTATGAACTAAAACCAGCATACAAATTATAGCAACTCTAAAGTAAAGCAGTAAAAGAAGGTCAAGAATAATGTAAAGGTACCACAAAAATATAAAAGAAAACTAAAAATATGTAAGAAAACCGCATGTGAACATATGAATATACTGGGTATATAGCATGTGATAAAACTGAGCATGTGGGACAAGTGGTAAGGACAAGCATGCGAGACATGTAGTAAAACTAAGACTGTAGCATAAATGATAGCATGTAAGAAAATAGCAGGAAGCTAAGTACTGTAATAAGATAAACTGGAACAAGACTAGACTAAACAAGAATGGACTGCATCTATCAATCACGGCCAAACAATGTGTACGGCTTGATACTTTAGCTAACTAGGGTTGTCACAATCCTAATTACTAACATATGCAAGTTTGAGAAATTCGATCCAGTTACCTGCCCTGCAGACTACCCGAATGATCCAAGCCAAAAGAAAAACAAGTATAACAGACATACTAAATTAAGATACATGTGTCCTAAGGAGGTGCCTACTCGACGGTGTACTGGAAGTGTGCTCATCATGACAGATAGCTCCAAATCCCTTGTATATATATAAAACTATAAAACAAGGGGTGCATGTAACCAGAAAAATCTCACATTCCAATGATCTAGATAATCAAGCTAGTTGTATAATTCCTAACATTTTTATTCAGGATTCCGGGTGTGGCATTCCGTAGAATCCATCCTAGACATGAGACATGCGAGACTAGACAAGACAAGCAAGAACGTGCACTATAACAAGCCACAAAAAGACATGACGATATCAAGGCTGGTGTGCACTACGACGAACCACTAAGGTAACTGGACATGTACTGGAATCAAGAGTGCATCATGACAGGCCACTATCTAGTGATCTAGGAAAGGACATGTACAAGAGTGCACCACAATGGGTCACTATCAAGTAAGTATTGAACAAGGCATATACTGTAAAGTATAATAAATCTGGGAGGGCATAGCAATACATAGTGAGTATAAAGGAACATATGAATATAAGCTAGTGTCAAGGGTATATAGGGTGTACAATTATTCTCTAAGTATACAAGGTTCATTATAGCTAAAGAAAATATCAAGTTATTAAGTTGGTCGTCGTAAATTGGCCAAGTATAGAAAACCTACAAGGAAGATCAAAGACATTTCATAGGTGATTTGCATATGAACTCTAATTAAAGTGAGACATAAAGATTCTTGAAGCCAAGACAAAGATCTGCAACTTTTATGCTTTGAGTTTTTCAAGATTTTGGCCATAAAATAGCTAAAATGGGCAAAAACAGCCATCTACGCGAGGCACACTACGAGCGCAGAAAAAACTGCCCATGGCAAGCAGGAGATCTGCCTACGGTATACAAAAAAAACTAACCACTACGTACAGGCGTGCGGCTGTGCTACGCGTGGAGACAAAATCGCCCACGGTGTGCAGGACGCGCAAGCACGGCGTGCAGGCGTGCGACAAGCAAATCGTACTGCGCACGTGGCAAGCGAAATGCACTGCACGCTCACACAAAATTGCCCACTGCATGCGGAGCGCGCAAGCACGGCGCGCGGCACTGTTCATCGTTCCCATAGCGTCGAAGGTTTGGGGAACCCATGAACACGAAAAATAGCATAACTTTTTTATACGAAGTCAAAATCAAGCGGTTCAAAAGCCAAAATTGGGTAGAACGAAATTCCTCACAGCATGGAACCATTAGATTTCGGAAATAACAAACTTATAGAGATCAAGACCACGAAAACAAGAAAAGTCTTAAAACTTAGATCTACAAACATGTAACCATCAAAATCAAAAACTTCAAGCTCTAAAAAGACTTAGAATCATGCAAGGAAAAGAATCGAACAAACAAAAATGACAGCAAAATATTGTTCAAGAATTGGCAAGATGTGCTTGCCTAGGTTAAGCTCCAAGCCTAATCTTCCACTCCACCACCAAGAGGGGTACGAAACAACACTCTAGGCCTCAAGGCCATGCTTTCCTATGCTCTTGAGGAAGAAGAATGGAAGTGAAGAGGGAAGGAAGAAAGAGTAAAAATAGGAAGGAGAGAGAAAGTAGAAGGGTATATATAGAAGGGGAAATTAATCTTAACCGTTGGATGGTGATCCATGTCAAACTCTAAGTCAAACATGGCCATCCAAACAAAACTAAATATCTATTGGGTAATAGAGTGCATCTACACTATTCACGAAAAATACTATTTATTAAAATATCTGAAATCAAAAATATCAAAAATATGGAATATTATCCGGACGGTATGCCATCGTTATACACAGGTATATTGGCGATATGCCGGTCAAGGAAAAAATCTATAAGTTGGATAAAATTTAAAGCATTCCGAAAACCAAGAAAATATAAATAAACTGTAAAATACGTATTCGTATATAAATACCGATACTGTGAGACGAGTCTCACAACTCTTCCCTTCCTAGATTAATTCCTCCCTCGGAATTTTCTGAAGGAAAACAAAAGCAAGCGAGAAATTCAAGAAAACATGCTATCAGGATCAAGGTAGAAAACTCATAAGTCGTAAAATCCAACTAGAGTAATGTACAAGAAATGTAAAAGAAATTTAAACACACAGAACAACAACATCATGAATTCTACAGTCACATTCAAAAAGATAGAACATAGATAAACAAGTAAGTATACGTCACGAGTTAAATAGATACAGGTAACGAGCTTGGATATCATCCTCGCCCTCCCAGGAAGACTCGCCCGGTAAGCGATAATCCCAGGAAACACGAACTAATCAAATAGTCTAGTTCTTGAGAACTTCTCCCTTCAGTCCAAAATGGATACGTGCCTCTCCTTATGTGATAGGTCGGTACCAACGACCATCTCGAATGATCTAGGATGTAGCTCGAATCCAGAACATACCGACTCAACTGAGATACGTAAAATATGTCATGTACCTCGCGTTGGAAGAGCAAGATGATTGGGCAAAAGATATGTATCATATCGCCTTGTTCGAGAATATCGAACAATCCAATATATCTAGGACTAAGCTTTTCCCTTATGCCAAATCAAATGACACCACGGGTAGGCAAAATTCAAGGAAATACGTGATCGTCGATTGAGAACCCAAGAGAACACCATTGCCGAAAACCCCAAAGATGTTGTCAGTCATGAGCTACTCTGATCACTGATTTGCCTGACTACTTCGACTGAGTAAGCAATCAATTCTGGCCCAAGCATTTGTCTCTCTCGAATATCATCCCAAGTTAGCGACGATCTGCATCTTCTGCCATACAATGTCTCGGAAGGTGCCATCCGAATACTCTCCTGGAAGCTGTTGTTGTAAGAGAACTCTACCAAGTATAAGAGCTCCTCATAGGAACCTACTAAAGTCAAAAGTGTACGACCTAGACATATTGTAAAACCCCTATTTTTTAATTATTTTTTATTATTTTATTAGACTTAAAAATGAATTTATACAATTTATGGGTTTTATTAATTATTAAAAATGACCTTAGCCATTGATGAGTTTTGGAGTACTAGACGACCATGACTTTTAGCACAGAAGTTGTAGCAGTGTGCCTTGACTAGTATATTAACCATGCCAGGGGAAGCCTAGCCATGGTGATGTCCAAACTAGGAAAACTAGGCCAAGTTGCGACTTAACCTCTACCGATAAATTAATTGTTTATCAATTAAAATTTTTGACTTTTAAGAGACTCGGTTGGACCAAACCAGCCCGAACTAGGGCCCGGACCGAACCCAATCCCATGTAAGCATGTAGTGTGACCAACTGTGGCTTTGTAGGCATATTTTATATATGTACAAATATTTTCTAAATTATTTTTGAACTTTATGTACAATTTCTAATTATTTAATTATTTGTATAATTATTGGTATTTTATTATTAAAAATATTTTGCAACGTTGTACAATTTTTGAACTTGGAAAAGGTGTGTGGTATAAGTTTACCAAAACCACCATAGGACTATTTTTGTTATTTTATATTTTTAAAGTTATTTTTATGGTGATTAAATATACATATTCATTACTATTAGATATCATTATTATTTGTTGTCCTATTTATGGTCAATTGAATTTGTATATATATAAATATCTTTAAATACATTATATGTATAGATGGATAATATTACTTTTTATTTTAAAATTTTTGAAGATTTTATGGTGAATATATGGATATATATATATTTGTATAGATATATACATATAATGATTTAAACTTTTGGTTTAAAGAGTTTTGGAGAAAAAAAGGAATATGTGGTCGGCCCCACAAGTGGGAACCGACCACATCTCCAAATAACTAGCAGTAGCATTGGCCGCCCACTTTCCCACAAGAACAAAGCTGCTGCAGCAGCATTGTGCGGCCAAGCAAGGGCCGAACCCCCTTCCTCCTTCTCACATATATATATATATATCGATATATATATATATGTAAGTTAAGTTCCCATTCAACCCTAATCTCTTCTCATCTAACTCTTCCTCCTTCTTACTCTCTCCTTCCTCCTACCCTCTCTTCGGCGTGCTGTCCATAGCAGCAGCCCCGCCCCGCGGTCGCGACGACAGCGGCAACAACAACAACAACCAACAGTTTTTAACATTAAGGTAAGCACCTTCACCATGCGATTTCTCCTTCAATTCAAATCCGTTTTTAGATCCGTAAATTCGTGTAGAAAGCCCTCATGACCCTCTTCGAGATCCCCCAGGTGGATTTCGACATGGCCATCCAACTTGTTCAAAAAATCGAGACGAAGTTGGAGAAAAACCATTTTTCTGGTATAATAAAAACTGTTTTGAAACATCAACTTGTCGGCCACTTTTCTTGCTGTCCATTAAACTTTCATAAAAACTAATTGAAGGCAGTCAAAGAAAACATAACCGAGATTGTAACGCACCTTCTGGATTTATTTTTCATCTAGTGCATAAAAAGTTACACATTGTTAAAGTTTTACAAAAAATTGTAAATTACGTTTTCAAAAAGTAGAAAAACACCCGATACGGCGTGCGCCCCGACAAACCGGGCTACGTGGTCGCGCACTGTACACATCAAAAGGTACGTATGATGTTGTTGACGTGTGGGAACTGACGGAACCCGATTTCGTTGCATGTGCGCGACGAAATCAGTGCGTATCCGTCGAGATACCCCGTATCGATCCTTCGCAAATTAAGTCACAACTTCGTGTACACTCATCAAATCTCGACGAAACTTGCACCATTGGACTCGAAATATTTTTCTGGTCCTGTGAGCCAAGTTTAGTTCAATTCTGAGAAGGTTGGTCGGGACGCCATTTTGACGGGCCCACAATCCCATTCAACTGGTGATTTTGTGCACGGCCCACCGAAATCCAAAATTGGACATACCGTTGGGTTTGCCTCATCAAAACAAATCTGTAGACATATAGCTTGACGACTTTAGAGACCGTAGAAATTGGCACGTATTTCGGTGCAAAGCGGATCCAACGGCGGATATCATTTTGACCCGAAATTATGAATTTACCCCTATTCCAGAATTTAACTTTTGGACAGGCGTTTCCTAGGCATATCTTATATTCTAAACTCGTTCGTGATGTTTATTGCAGCATCCGAAGTCATCTGCGGGATTTGGTTTTTCTTGCTTCGATTATTTGTCTGTTCGAGCTACTGGATTATTCCCTTTTGCACATAACCTCAGGCAAGATACCCTGCCATTATACTGTTTATATTCATTTGTATTTTATTACATATCACTATTTATTTATTTTCAGTTCTTACAGTTCTTGATTTACTGTCTGCTCAGTGATATTAGATGTACTTTATTATTATCCTTTGATTGCATATGGACTTAGAGTTAAGAGACTACCGTTTGTAGTGTATTGTATATACCTTGACACAATTGTACCACGAGGATGTATGAGATGAGTAGCATGTAGAGGTTCTTGCGTATGGGTTGATCCTCCATATGCATGCGTTAGGGCTAACTGCTAATAGAGGCATGTGTAAGCCCCTGTTTTTCAATTTTAGTTTTATTAGTGCTAATTAATATTTAATGTTAATTTTTAGCCTTAAAGTAATTATTGGGATTTTTAGGAATTTTTTCTATATTTTTTAAATGAGTTTTAAATATAAAAATATCACTTTGCAAATTATTTGGAATTAATTAAATAGGTTCTGCAATTTTTAGATTTGTTTTTATATCAGTTTGTAATTAAGGAAATGTTTTTAATTTAGAAATGCAATTTCTATTTTGCAATTTCTCACTGATAATTCGATTGTGTAATTTCCTAATTCCTAAGGGCCCTATTGCAAACTGCCCAAACCCCCCCACGACCAACTCTCTCTCTCTCTCTCCTCTGACTCTCACCAACCCCACTATCCCGACCGACCACGACTGGCTGCCCCCGCCTTTCCCGGCTGCCCGACCGCCTCGAAACCCTCCTATAAAACTCCCCCTCTCTCCCCTGACCCAAACCCTAACCCTAAACTCTCCCCACAGCCACCGACGACCCCCCCTCTTCCCCGACGAACCCACAAACCCTAACCCTACTCCGACGAGCTCCGCCCAGCCCCACCGTCGACTTCCACCACCCCCAACCACCATCAGTCGACGCACGGTGACGAGGCGACCCCAGCGCCACCGAGCGCCCCGATCCCGACGCCTCCTCCGCCATCCCCGACCTTCGAATCACCCTTTAACTCGCTGGACACGTGAGTATTTGTGTCAAACCGTGTCGTGTGAGGCTCGTGTCCACATATGTTGTTCGCCGTATCCTGGCGAGCACGAGTGTGGAGCTGGACACACGAGACTGAGCTCGTACGTATCGTGCTAAGCAAGGACACGTTGATACCTGTGTCCTTAACTGTCAGGACACAGGACAGTTTTTATTTTTTTTTTATATAAATGCTAACTTAAACTTAATAAAAGAAACAAAACCTTAACCCTTAACAAAGCCAACGGGCTGACCCCCTGGCCAGCTCGACTCGACCTAAACCCCCCCCCCCCCCCCGCGCGCTGTGTTGGCCTGGGTTCGAGTCCCCCTGGCTGACTTTGTTTTCCTTTTTCTTTTTGTTTCCTTTTTTCTTTTTCTTTTCCTTTTTCCTTTTCTTTTTCTGTTATATATATATATTTATATATATATGTATATACATATATTTGTATATATATGTATTATTATATATACTATATTTATGTATATATACTTGCTGTTTTTATATATATATATATATACTTCTTTTTTTGCACTTTATTATTCTATGTGTGTATATATATATATATATATATATATATATATATATATATATATATATATATATATATATGTATTATGTATACATATATATTTATGTATATATATTTTCTTGTGTATATATATATATATATATATTACTATATATATATATATATATATCTATATATATATATACACTATTATATGTATATGTATACATTATTTTGTATATATATATAATATAGTTAAGTATTTTCTTATATATATATATATATATATATATATATATATATATATATATATATATATATATATATATAATATATATATATATATATATATATATATATATATGTAATTTTTACATATATATACCCATTATGTAAATATCCCTATGTTTATGTATATATATATATATATATATATATATATATATATATATATATATATATATATATATATATATATATATATATATATATATATATATATATATAAATATATATATATATATATATATATATATATATATATATATATATATATATTATCTCAAATATATATAATATTTTATATATGTATTTTACTTAGCTTAGTGTAAATTATTTATATAAAATAAGGTTCATACATTTATAGTTACTATGCATAACTTTACCATATTAAAATAATAATATTTATTTTGACTATTACCAAATTGTATTTTTATTGTATTTAATTTACTGCAACCATTTGGTGTCCAAGCCTAGCATGGGTATTTGGGCCCAAATGTGTTTTCACACATTCAAGACCTGTACAAGTCATATTGGACTTGATTCATGGCCTTGGGTCCTGTATTTGAACTTTGGTTCAAATTATATACATGGACAAAATACGCAGATAATTAATTATTGTGTGCAATACAGTTTTTGATTTTCTAAAAATACTTAAAGTACTGCTAAAATTATGGAAAAATAGTTTTTAGATACTATGTTAAGTTAGCTAATTTAGTATAATTTTTGTAGTATTTAATTTACTGTTTTGCCACTAGTTTGGCATATGGAACCAAAACTTATTTTCTGTATACTTAGGAAAACTGATTTTTATAAAATACTTGTACTGGTTAATAAATTCCAGAAAAATTATAATAAATTTCTATGATTAACAAGGATCACTTTGGTACATTACTTTAAGAAAAACTAGGCTTTTTGTCCATCTCTAAAATAGTTAGAACATAATGATCTTTTGATTTATTTATTGATTAATTACGACTTGTAGCTTTTTGTGTTATTTGGAGTTTTAGTCGTGTTGAACCCCATCCCTCACTAGTGTAAAGACCCTAGAAAGTTAGTTAACATAGTGTGTCACCCCACATTGGTCTCCTATGCCAAAGTCATCATTTTGGCTAGGTGCCCAATCACAAGTCGTGTTTCACCAATTAGTGTCCTAGTATTTTAGCTTAGTGTAAAACTAAGTTATTGTATTTACTTCTACAGCGACGAGTTACCGGATATCCATAGCATTGTTATTGCAGCTTGTTTTGTTTTGCTTTGTTAGAGGTAAGTACTTTCTACGAACTTTACATATTGTCACATAAATGAACTGCAAACCCCACCATATTAAATGCTGATCCTTGGGGTAGCAAGTTAGATCTCTACATGTTGTACTTTCAGTTACTACCATGCTTAGAACAGTCTTGATGTATCTCTCACATGATTAGAATATGGGTTATGGAGAAACTGTTAGTAGCGTACGTGATCATGCCCCCTTACTCGTACGTACGTACCGAGCAAGGTTGACATTTTATGTATACCTTGTCGTAGGCGCACCAGCTGTATTTGTACGTATGTACATCTATCGCTTATTTTTACTTGTATGTATGTACATTTTATTTACATTGTGCCTCAGTATATTGTACATCTATTGACCGATCACGTACCTGCTACAGTTTTAAATATTATATATACATCTGTCTCTATGACATATGTGTCCTTGCCATGATAGACTATGTGATGCCATGCCTTCCAGTTATTCCTCTCGTGTTCATTTCTATGTTTCATATGCTAGTTTGCTAGATTTAGTACTTGCTCCCGTCCTGACAGGATAACGTTGTAGGTGTCCTTACTGAGGAGGAGTTACTCTGCGACACATATTATGGGATTACTGTCGAGGACCCGGCTCTGCTTTACGAGGATGTTCCTGCGGGGAACCTCGCCTAGTTGTCTTTTGTTTACTTAGACTTTTGAGAGTAGACATGTATTAGACTATATCTTTTTGTAACTGGACATGTATCCAGTTTTACTTTACAGTTCACTTGTACTTGGACATTTTACTATATACGACGACTTTTGTGTTTGGAGCATTTATGATTCTTCTTCACTTATAGAACTGTTAGTACATTTAGTCTTATCCTGTTATCTTTAGAACAGCTTACTACGTCTTATCTCAACGTAGGCTGGGCATGACTCGGCCTGGCCCAACAATTTGGGTAGCGGGTCGTGACATGTTTTCAGTGGTGGCCCATGCATGTCCTGACTAAACTGTTTGGTTACGTTATTGTACCAAGCATGCCTGCAATTAGGAACTTAAGGTAATTAGACAACATTAGGAAAGACGCTTAGAACACCTAGAGGAATACTAGGATTACAACATAGGAAATACATCACATGTTTGCTATTATAATTAGATTTCCTTGCATATGATTACTTACTTTAAAATAAGTCCTTATAAGTCTTTTTATGTGTAATTTAGATGGTGCTTACTCGTTCATCCCAGTATGTTACCCCCGAGAATGGGGCCCTCCTTATCCAGTCAGCTGACCAGTCGACTGATACACCTCCACCTACCACTTTCCTCCACTCCACAAATCCACAAACCCAGATACCTCCACCACCTTCCACATCGCAGACCCGACAGGACCCGATACTTCCACCACCCCCTATCACTATACCCACCCAGGCTTCCGTCACACTCGACGGGACCCAGCTGCTCACACTGATCCAGGGGTTCCTAACAACCCATCAGGAGCAGACTACCCTACTCCGCCAGAGCATGGAACGTTCTGAGGGACGTCCCGTGGTCCCACCACATGTAGAGCCACGGCAGAGAGCGGGGACGATCAAGGACTTCATGGGTCTGAATCCCAAGGAGTTCTCAGGGACTGAGGGCATAGTAGTAGCTGATGACTGGCTAGATTCGGTAGAGAGGAAGCTTCTGGGAGTTAGGATGCCGGATGACCTTCAGGTCGAGGCAGCAGGATTTCTGCTGATAGACTTAGCCGAAGTCTGGTTCAGGAATGAGCCATTGTTCGCGAGAGGTAGAGCCACTTGGGACCAGTTCAAGACCCAGTTCAAGAAGAAGTTCTTCTCGACCACTGCTAGAGTAGCCATGGGGCTACGCTTCCAGAACATCCAGTAGGGGAACCGTTCTGTTGATGACTATGCGGCAGAGTTTAGTCGCCTGAGCCGTTTTGCTCCTAGTCTGGTTGCTGATCCAGAGAAGATGACCCGTAGGTTTTGCCATGGTCTAGTTCCAGACATTGGCATTCTTATAGTGGCGAACGGTACGACTGACTACTACCAGAGCCTAGAGTTGGCCCGGAGTATTGAGGAGCGTCTTCTATCATGCAAGAGGCCGGCTTCTGTACATCATGAGGGACCGTCCAAGCGTCAGGCTTTCCAGCAGAGAGCACCGACGCCACCCCAGCAGACTTATCGTCCCCTTACACCCCACCATCAGACCCCGCCAGTTCGAGCCCCAGGACCCCGACAGCAGCAGAAGGGAGCTATATGTTCTTTCTGCAGAAAACCAGGGCACGAGTACTCCATCTGCAGGAAGAGGCTGAAGCAGTACTTAGTTTGTGGGTCTGCCACCCACATGATACGGGAATGCCCAGTAGCCAAGGGACCTAGAGGACCGCTTCCGACTCAGCAGCAGAGGTTCAGGCAGCATCTGCAGCAGCAGAAGGGACCTCAGGGGAAGGTTTATAGTCTAGCCATTGAGCCGGAGCCGGAGCAGGTTTCGGAGCCAGATTACTTAGCTGACGTCATTACAGGTCATGTTTATTTGTATACTTTTCTAGCTGTATGTTTGTTTGATTCTGGTGCATCTCATAGCTTCCTATCATTAGAGTTTATGCATAAACATCATCTAGTAGCTACACCTACTGCGGAGATTAGTAGAGTGATGACGGGAGGAGGACAAGTGCCTATTAGATCTATCTATAGATGTTCTATTTTTATAGCCAGGAGAGAGTTCAGGGGGCGATTCTTTGTGATGCCACTTCTCGGTTATGATATCATATTGGGGATGGACTGGCTTAGCTATGCCCATGCATCTATAGATTGCCATGAGGGTAGTATTTTGTTCAGTCCTCCAGGCACAGCACCATTCAGTGTCAGGAGGACAGGACCGGAGATCAGCCTAGAGCCGAACTGTTGTGCGACAGTCGGGGATGCAGCACCGCCACACCCTATTATTAGGGAGTTTATGGATGTATTCCCAGAGGATCTTCCAAGACTTTCGCCTGACAGAGATGTGGAGTTCACTATAGATTTAGTGCCGGGTTCATCACCAGTATCCCGGGCTTGCTATAGAGTGAATCCCAAGGAGGCCATAGAGATGAAAGAGCAGATTGATGACCTGTTGAAAAAGGGTTTCATTCGATCCAGTGCTTCTCTATGGGGAGCACCAGTGCTCTTTGTGCCCAAGAAGAATGGTACAATCCGGTTGTGTATTGACTATCGGGCCTTGAATGCCATCACCATCAAGAACAAATATCCTCTGCCCAGGATAGATGATTTGTTCGACCAGTTGAGCGGGGCGAAGGTATTTTCCAGGATAGACTTGAGATCCGGGTACCACCAGGTGAAGGTTAGGCCAGCAGACATCCAGAAGACGGCGTTCAACTCGAAGTACGAGCAGTACGAGTTTCTGGTAATGCCATTTGGTCTCACAAATATGCCAGCTATCTTTATGAACTTGATGAATAAGACATTTTACCAGTATCTGGATAAGTTCATCGTGGTGTTTATCGACGACATCCTGATATACTCGAAGACGTCGAAGGAGCATGCAGAGCACTTGCGGATAGTTTTAGGGATTCTGAGGCAGGAGAGATTGTTTGCCAAATTGTCGAAGTGCGAGTTCTTTTTAGACCGAGTGGAGTTTCTCGGTCATGTAGTCACTGGAGATGGAATCTCGGTGGATCCCAGGAAGATTGCTGCAGTTGAGACGTGGAAGGCTCCGACGTCAGTTTCAGAGATCAGGAGCTTTCTGGGTTTAGCAGGCTATTACAGAAAGTTCGTCCAGGACTTTGCTAGGATAGCTGAACCCATGACGAAGCTGACGCGGAAGGACGCAGAGTACATTTGGTCAGAGGACTGCCAGGCGACATTTAAGGAGCTGAAGAGGAGGCTGACGACCGCTCTAGTTCTGACTTTACCTTCAGGTTCTGGAGGTTTCACCATTTACAGTGATGCTTCTGGAAAGGGGCTAGGATGTGTCCTACAGCAGCATGGGAAAGTAATTACTTATGCATCTCGGCAATTGCGGACTCATGAGAGGAATTATCCTACCTATGACCTCGAGTTAGCTGCGGTGATCTTTGTACTCAAGTTATGGAAACATTACTTATACGGAGAGCGTGTGGAAATCTTTACTGACCACAAAAGCTTGAAGTATGTGTTCACGCAGAAAGAGCTGAACATGAGGCAAAGACGATGGTTGGAGTTGATGAAGGACTTCGATATCGATTTACAGTATCACCCCGGGAAGGCAAATGTGGTGGCGGATGCGCTGAGCAGGCATCCGATGGCATGTTACCTGATGATTGATCGACATTTGTGGGAGGATCTGGAGAAGCTCGGTATCGAGCTAGTTCAGCCAGGATCAGTGATACAGATGATGGCGCTTGACATTCAGTCAGGTTTGATGGAGCAGATCCGGGAGGCACAGTCTACAGATGAGAGCCTTCGCAGACTTCGACCCCAGGCACTAGCTGGATTGCTGGATGACTTCACTATAGCAGAGGATGGATCTCTAAGGCATGGCAGCCGATTGTGCGTGCCGAAGGGAGAGCTGGTAGAGGCAGTCTTGCAGGAGGCGTACCGATCGAGATATTCTATTCACCCTGGTACTAACAAGATGTACCGTGACTTACGGAAACATCTTTGGTGGCACGGGATGAAGAGGGATGTATCACGTTTCATCTCGAGATGCCTAGTTTGCCAGCAGGTCAAGACGGAGCGCCAGAGGCCAGCTGGTTTGTTGCAGCCGTTACCCATTCCCGAGTGGAAGTGGGAACATATTACGATGGACTTCATTTCAGGGCTTCCTCGTTCCCAAGGAGGGAAGGATGCCATCTGGCTCATCGTAGACAGGCTGACGAAGTGTGCGCACTTTATACCCTTCAAGGTGGGGTTTTCCACCGAGAAGTTGGCGGAGCTATACATGCAGCAGATAGTTCGCCTACACGGAGTGCCGGTGAGCATCGTGTCAGACAGAGACAGCAGATTTACATCCTACTACTGGAGGAGCTTGCAGGAGGAGTTGGGCAGTAGGCTCAAGTTCAGTATGGCGTACCACCCGCAGACAGATGGGCAGTCCGAGAGGACGATACAGACACTGGAGGATATGCTGAGGACTTGCGTGCTGGACTTTGGAGGATCATGGGAGAGCCATCTGCACTTGGTAGAGTTTTCATACAACAACAGCTACCAGGCCAGTATTGGTATGTCTCCTTTCGAGGCGCTATATGGACGACGATGCCGCACACCGCTCTTTTGGGATAATGTCGGAGACAGAGTTATGCTTGGGCCAGAGATGATCACGGATGCAGCAGAGAAAGTCGGAATGATCAGAGACATGCTCAGAGTAGCTCAGGATAGGCAGAAACACTGGGATGATGCTAGTCGCAGACCGATGGAGTTCGCAGACGGTGATATGGTGCTAGTGAAGATATCACCTACTAGAGGGACGATCCGGTTTGGACGAGGAGGGAAGCTGAGCCCCAGATACATCGGGCCGTTCGAGGTACTTGGCAGGATCGGAGAGGTAGCTTACAGGGTTGCACTTCCACCCAATCTAGCAGGAGTTCACGAGGTCTTTCACGTATCTCAGCTGAGGAGATATGTTCCAGACCCCAGTCATGTGCTAGATCACTCAGAGTTGGAGGTCGGACCGAGCCTTACAGTTTCTGATCAGCCAGTGGAGATATTAGACAGGAGAGAGAAGAGGCTGAGGAACAAGGTTATACCCCTAGTACGAGTAGCTTGGAGCCGTCACTCTCCAGGTGAATCTACTTGGGAGAGGGAGTCGGACATGAGGGAGAGATACCCTTACTTGTTCGATCCAACCGCTGCGAGGGAACCACTCGTTCCCGCTTGATACCTTAGAGGTTAGTTTCGATCGCAGCCTTAGTCATTTTATTGCATTGCTTGCTATGTTAGAATATTGTTGGGTCTTCAATCTTTGTGAATTTCGAGGACGAAATTTTTCAAGGAGGGAAGACTTGTAAGCCCCTGTTTTTCAATTTTAGTTTTATTAGTGCTAATTAATTTTTAATGTTAATTTTTAGCCTTAAAGTAATTATTGGGATTTTAGGAATTTTTTCTATATTTTTTAAATGAGTTTTAAATATAAAAATATCACTTTGCAAATTATTTGGAATTAATTAAATAGGTTTTACAATTTTTAGATTTGTTTTTATATCAGTTTGTAATTAAGGAAATGTAATTTCTATTTTGCAATTTCTCACTGATAATTCGATTGTGTAATTTCCTAATTCCTAAGGGCCCTATTGCAAACTACCCAAACCCCGCCCCACGACCAACTCTCTCTCTCTCCTCTGACTCTCACCAACCCCACTGCCCCGACCGACCACGACCGACTGCCTCCGCCTTTTCCGGCTGCCCGACCGCCTCGAAACCCTCCTATAAAACTCCCCCTCTCTCCCCTGACCCAAACCCTAACCCTAAACTCTCCCCACAGCCACCGACGACCCCCCCTCTTCCCCGACGAACCCACAAACCCTAACCCTACTCCGACGACTCCGCCCAGCCCCACCGTCGACTTCCACCGCCCCCAACCACCATCAGTCGACGCGCGGTGACGAGGCGACCCCAGCGCCACCGGAGCGCCCCGATCCCGATGCCGCCTCCGCCGTCCCCGACCTTCGAATCACCCTTCAACTCGCTGGACACGTGAGTATTTGTGTCAAACCGTGTCGTGTGAGGCTCGTGTCCACATATGTTGTTCGCCGTGTCCTGGCGAGCACGAGTGTGGAGATGGACACACGAGACTGAGCTCGTACGTATCGTGCTAAGCAAGGACACGTTGATACCTGTGTCCTTAACTGTCAGGACACAGGACAGGTTTTTTTTATATATAAATGCTAACTTAAACTTAATAAAAGAAACAAAACCCTAACCCTTAACAAAGCCAACGGGCTGACCCCCTGGCTAGCCCGACTCGACCTAAACCCCCCCTCCCGCGCGCTGTGTTGGCCTGGGTTCGAGTCCCCCTGGCTGACTTTGTTTTCCTTTTTCTTTTTGTTTTCCTTTTTTCTTTTTCTTTTCCTTTTTCCTTTTCTTTTTCTGTTATATATATATATTTATATATATATGTATATACATATATTTGTATATATATGTATTATTATATATACTATATTTATGTATATATACTTGCTATTTATATATATATATATATATATATATATATATATATATATATATATATATATATATATATATATATATATATATATACTTCTTTTTTTGCACTTTATTATTCTATGTGTGTGTATATATATATATGTATTATGTATACATATATATTTATGTATATATATTTTCTTGTGTATATATATATATTACTATATATATATATACTATTATATGTATATGTATACATTATTTTGTATATATATATAATATAGTTAAGTATTTTCTTATATATACATATATATATATATATATATATATATATATATATATATATATATATATATATATAAAATATATATATATATATATATATATATATATATATATATATATATATATATATATATATATATATATATATATATATATAATTTTTACATATATATACCCATTATGTAAATATCCCTATGTTTATGTATATATATATATATATATTATCTCAAATATATATAATATTTTATATATGTATTTCACTTAGCTTAGTGTAAATTATTTATATAAAATAAGGTTCATACATTTATAGTTACTATGCATAACTTTACCATATTAAAATAATAATATTTATTTTGACTATTACCAAATTGTATTTTTATTGTATTTAATTTACTGCAACCATTTGGTGTCCAAGCCTAGCATGGGTATTTGGGCCCAAATGTGTTTTCACACATTCAAGACCTGTACAAGTCATATTGGACTTGATTCATGGCCTTGGGTCCTGTATTTGAACTTTGGTTCAAATTATATACATGGACAAA
Source organism: Iris pallida (assembly GCA_029216955.1). Taxonomy (NCBI): domain Eukaryota; kingdom Viridiplantae; phylum Streptophyta; class Magnoliopsida; order Asparagales; family Iridaceae; genus Iris; species Iris pallida. The sequence goes on along the minus strand of JANAVB010036420.1, from coordinate 5,536,816 downwards.
ATATGCAGATAATTAATTATTGTGTGCAATGCTGTTTTTGATTTTCTAAAAATACTTAAAGTACAGCTAAAATTATGGAAAAATAGTTTTTAGATACTATGTTAAGTTAGCTAATTTAGTATAATTTTTGTAGTATTTAATTTACTGTTTTGCCACTAGTTTGGCATATGGAACCAAAACTCATTTTCTGTATACTTAGGAAAACTGATTTTTATAAAATACTTGTACTGGTTAATAAATTCCAGAAAATTATAATAAATTTCTATGATTAACAAGGATCACTTTGGTACATTACTTTAAGAAAAACTAGACTTTTTGTCTATCTCTAAAATAGTTAGAACACAATGATCTTTTGATTTATTTATTGATTAATTACGACTTGTAGCTTTTTGTGTTATTTGGAGTTTTAGTCGTGTTGAACCCCATCCCTCACTAGTGTAAAGACCCTAGAAAGTTAGTTAACATAGTATGTCACCCCACATTGGTCTCCTATGCCAAAGTCATCATTTTGGCTAGGTGCCCAATCACAAGTCGTGTTTCACCAATTAGTGTCCTAGTGTTTTAGCTTAGTGTAAAACTAAGTCGTTGTATTTACTTCTACAGCGACGAGTTACCGGACATCCATAGCATTGTTATCGCAGATTGTTTTATTTTGCTTTGCTAGAGGCAAGTACTTTCTACGAACTTTACATATTGTCACATAAATGAACTGCAAACCCCACCATGTTAAATGCTGATCCTTGGGGTAGCAAGTTAGATCTCTACATATTGTACTTTCAGTTACTACCATGCTTAGAACAGTCTTGATGTATCTCTCACATGATTAGAATATGGGTTATGGGGAAACTGTTAGTAGCGTACATGATCATGCCCCCTTACTCGTACGTACGTACCGAGCAAGGTTGACATTTTATGTATACCTTATCGTAGGCACACCAGCTGTATTTGTACGTATGTACATCTATCGCTTGTTTTCACTTGTACGTATGTAAATTTTATTTACATTGTGCCTCAGTACATTGTACATCTATTGACCGATCACGTACCTGCTACAGTTTTAAACATTACATATACATCTGTCTCTATGACATATGTGTCCTTGCCATGATAGACTATGTGATGCCATGCTTTCCAGTTATTCCTCTCGTGTTCATTTCCATGTTTCATATGCTAGTTTGCTAGATTTAGTACTTGCTCCCGTCCTGACAGGATAACGTTATAGGTGTCCTTACTGAGGAGGAGTTACTCTGCAACACATATTATGGGATTACTGCCGAGGACCCGGCTCTGCTTTACGAGGATGTTCCTGCGGGGAACCTCGCCTAGTTGTCTTTTGTTTACTTAGACTTTTGAGAGTAGACATGTATTAGACTATATCTTTTTGTAACTGGACATGTATCCAGTTTTACTTTACAGTTCACTTGTACTTGGACATTTTACTATATACGATGACTTTTGTGTTTGTAGCATTTATGATTCTTCTTCACTTATAGAACTGTTAGTATATTTAGTCTTATCCTGTTATCTTTAGAACAGCTTACTACGTTTTATCTCAACGTAGGCTGGACATGACTCGCCCTGGCCCAACAATTTGGATAGCGGGTCGTGACAGCATGTTAGGAGACTTAGCAGTTAGAAGAGGTATGTGGTCGTGGATGCGACTTAAATAAGAGCATCGGATGGGAAGAACAATACCTGATGTATGGGCTTCTTTGCACTTCCCTGCTTACCTGTGCACTCCTCCGAAGACGCAGGCTCCAGGTGCCCTCTGACATTTTCTAGAGCGTTATGGACGTAGCCCCTTGTACATGATGCCCTCTGACGATCTTCGGACGTTATGGACATAGGCCCCTGGTACCCTATATGGGGACTATGCCGATCCTATTTACAGCCAGGGCTCATGCGTCGAAGGATTGTTTCTCAACTGCATGTTCACTTTAGTATGGTTAGATTACCTTATTGTTGTCTTGTCACTTACTTTTGTTTGTGGCATATTTTATATTCAGTATTTATATGGCATGTTTATTGTATCTTGTTATGTCCCTTTGAGGACCTGGTTATCTCTCCAGGTGTGTGCTTCGGTGATATTTATAGGTGTTCTAGTCGAGGCCGTGATCTTCTCCATCCTTTCGAAGATGATTGCACTTGGCTCGTCTTGTTATTTCATATATTCCTTCTTGTACATTTTATTTGGGATAGTTGGTAGTGGACCTTGTCTCCACCCAACTTTTGTACAAATTACAATTCTGTGTTGATTCCTATTTTATATTAATTTTTTTATTGTGGATGAGATTAGTATCATGGATTACTGTATTTCACAGCTTATGTATACATACGATGGTTCTATATATTGGAGTATACTTCGTATGTATACAGCTGGCATGTCTATATACCTAGTCCTACGTATTTTGGGACTGGGGCGTTACATATTTTTGTGGTGGCCCATGCAGGTCGAGTTTGTCACTTCGGTTACGTTATTGTACCGATGTGAGCCTGCAACATAGAATTAGAATCTAGGAATCTCATCCATATAGCTTGACCTTTTCCCTTGGCTTCAAATTCCGGACTCTCGCTCGACTTCCTTGAATTGCACCTTGCTTGATTCCTTTCTACCGTCGATTCTTATTTTCGTACTTAGTGTCAACTAGGAAGATGACTACACTAGTATATGCTCATAGGTCACACATATGGCTAGAATAGTTATATTGGCAATTGGAATACATTCAAGGCTCTAATTGAGTTAAAAAGGTTTTTTTTTTTAAAAGTATGATTTAATGATTAGTAATTTGTAAAGTAGGATATTACCAAGGAAAGTTTTAATCTTGAGATTTCCAAATTGTAAACACCATAGGATTGATACTGCAAGAATATATATATATATATATATATATATATATATATATATATATATATATATATATATATTTATATATATATATATATATATATATATATATATATATATATAGCTAGAATCTTTATACCATGGATTTAAGAAATTGATTGGATTTTTGAGTTTTGATATTTATGATTTATTGGGTTATAGCTGTACATCTTTGAACAAATATAAAATTGATTTGCTTTTCGAGTTTTGGTATTTATAAATTTTTGGGTGATAGATATACATCTTTGAACAAATATAAAATTTATTTGATTTTCGAGGTTTGATGTTTATGAATTATTGGATTATAGTTATACACCTTTTAACAATTATAAATTGGGTTTGAAAATAATCTTAGATTTCAAATGTGGTTGTAGAAATTATTTAAATTGGGTCGTGCAACTTGCGATTTTCGTGTTTAGTAAATTTTGAATTTTAAGTGGAAGTAATAATGATAAATTTTGGTTTAAAATATTTGAAAGCTATGAAAATAATTTTTGAAATTTTTTATTTTAAATTGTGTCCTATGATTGAGGATTTACAAATCTATTTAGATTTTGGGTTCTTTTAAAAAAAATTATGAATTTGGATATCAAATTTCATAAAAATTATTTTTATTTATTTTATGACTGATAAGATTGTTTGAAAATTTTGTTTAATGTTGGATTACTAAAAGCACAAATTTTTTGAAATAAAATAAAAATATATTAATGATGTGATAAGGTTGTTTTGATTGATCAAATAAAGTTACCATTTAAAAGTTGTGATTATGTTGGAATGATTTAGTATGAATAGAAGTTATAATTAATGAGTGCATTAAAATATTAAGCTAAAATTTTGATATTGTTTTGTATGTGCTAGAAATTTTTATTTGGGGAGCTATTAAGTTTTGTAGAGTTTTAAAATTATGATTGATTATGGATATTTTATATATAGATTCATGATTTATGAACTCTTGAGTTGAAAAGTTGATTTGAAAATGTAAAATTTTGAAAAAGTCAGTAGTAACATAATAAAAGTTTGCTTTGAGATTTGTGAAAGTGATTTAAATTTTAGTCCTGATAAATTTGAACGGCTTTGAGTGAATACAAATTTGGTGGTTTATTTTTGAAAGTTTATTTTGAAACTCTTGGAGAAAACTTGAGTTAAAATTTTAATGGTAGGCCATCAAGATAGCTCTAATAAGATAGATGTACTCCACACTAATTGCCATGTCACTCATGACCATGATAGTAGTATATACACCAGTATTGTTAGTCATCTACCCAGCTATGTGACTGTATTTCTACCTTGATTTACTCGACCTTCCTTCAATTCTAGATCTTTTAATTGCGACCTTCTAACTCATTTGCAATTTGAATAATGAGTTAATGGTTCCTTAATTATATTCATCTAATGGACTATTTTCTCTCTAGAACTATGTCCCTAAATAATTTTATTGGATTCTCTAATTAATTTTATTTTATGCTTTAACCTGATCTTCTTTATCTTGGTGCATTAATTGTCACCACATGAACTTCCACTTTCTACTTTAGATCTTTTGACATCCCTTACAGTGACTTGGATATTTGAAACATGACACTAGACTTTTTCTTCCAATAAATTTCATATGTAAGACCTAGACGAGCCCACCTTCATGAAGATATATCATGTCCCACTAAAACACGTCTCCTTGTACTCTATTTTCTTGATATGACTTCCTGGTCAGAATGGCCAAACTATAACCTCTACCATGACACCAAAATACTTCCCGACTTCAATTAAGAGATCCAACCTTGACTCAATCCTTTAACCCGATGTGTGAATATGTTCTACTAAATCCCTTAATGCTGAACCTTGTGCCTTACCGTGATTGCTTGACCATTGTCCCATAACGCTACTAGTTTAATTCTTGTAAGTTGGGTAGAATACCCCACTACCTAACAAACATTTTCTTTGTGAACCACATTGGTAAGTTCACTTAGACTATAAAAATTCAGAGGACCTTGACTTATCTAGACAGCCAAGCCATAAATGAAAAAACTCTAGGACAACTGTATAGGCCCATACCTCGGGCAAGACTTGATTTTAAAAGATCTTGGACTATTTAAATTCCTTCATTATTATCTCCCTTACTTATAGTTCAAAAATCTTATGATGCTAAATTAGCTTTATTTTTACAAGCTTATCTTCTCGAGCTTAATCATGACATATTTTATTGGATGCACCCACTAACATATTGTCTAATCAGGACTGGTGCATGATGGTCTGATCAACCTACTGCACTTTGGTTCGCTTTTCATGTATTATTCTACGTGGATGAATACATAGTTAAACCTGCCTTAGAGTCTCATCCCGACAGCATTGACAACTCTCATTTTAATTATTTTCGTCGCCTATGAACCTCGTATTTCGTACTAAATAGCATCATCTTTAAACTCTTTTGTTGTGGGCTTTACTCACTTTAGAAAGACCAGACACTGTACTTGATAGATAGACTCAAAGTATCACCTTTAGTTGTCCCACCATCTATTGCCAAGATAGTTAGCCATGGACCAACCAAGGTGACTATATCCTCGCTTTGAACTACTCGTCGATTCTATATCTACTATCACGACCTTCTAATCAATCTTGATACCTGAGGATGATTCAAATCGTTCTCTTAATCATGCCCTCAACCTGGACGACTAATATACAACTATTTTCGAGAAACCATCTCACTTAAGTCTCTAAATTATTTTTCCCCTTAATCTACTCGATTCTTTTCTATTCTTTAAACTCGTGTTTTATCTTGATCTACTTAAAACCCTTGATCATTTTCATTCTTGCATTAATTAGCCATTGTAGAAGCATGGAAAAGGAACAGGAAAGCTTCATGCGGCTCAAAAAGTCCTTTAGAGCTTCATGAGGCTCAAAAGTCTCTTAGAGCTTCATGCGGCTCAAAAGTCTCTTAGAGCTTCATGCGGCTCAAAAGTCTCTTAAGGCTTCATGCGGCTCAAAAGTATCTTAAGGCTTCATGCGGCTGAAAAGTACACAATAGCTCCATGCGGCTCAAAACAGGCCACGTGGCTCTATGCAGTTCAAAGTAGGCATCCACAGCGGGCCAACATTACTCTGTGCAGCTAGCTCATTAAAAGCTCTGACGCAATGCAGCAGCCCTGACACAACGGATTGACAGCTCTGACATAAAGGTGAAATAATGACTCTTGACGTGCTCCTAGAGAGACGAGGAAAATCTTTATAGCTGGCACGATCCACCCATTTCCAAAGCTCTTTATGCGGCTCAGTCGTAAGGACGTCCATGCGGCTCAGTTGTAAGGACGTCCATGCGGCTCAGTTGTAAGGACCTCCATGCGGTTCAGATTAAAGGACTTCCATGCAGCACAGTTGTCAGGACGTCCATGCGGCTTAGTTGTAAGGACTTCCATGCGGTTCAGACTAAAGGACTTCCATGCGGCTCAGTTGTAAGGACGTCCATGCGGCTCAGTTTTAAGGACTTCCATGCGGTTCAGATTAAAGGACTTCCATGTGGCTCAGTTGTAAGGACGTCCATGCGGCTCAGTTGTAAGGACTTCCATGCGGTTCAGATTAAAGGACTTCCATGCGTCTCAGTTGTAAGGACGTCCATGCGGCTCAGTTGTAAGGACTTTCATGCGGTTCATATTGAAGGACTTCCATGCGGTTCAGATAAGGCCACCCTTATGCGGCTCTAACACGAGGCCGCACTCATGCAGCTCAACTATGACAGTCCTCCATGTGCCTCGCAGCAGTTGGGACACGTGGTAGGAGTTGATCAAATCTCAAAAACTCAGATTTATGGCAATTGACATAACAGGCAGTTGGGATACGTGGCAAGAGATTGACCAAGATTTATTCACTTGGATTTGCTGATATCAACAAATTATCACAATACAGATTTATTACAATCAACATTAACTGCCCAGATTGATTTCCAACAAACTATACAGATTTGGTGCAATCAACATTAACTGCCCAGATTTGTTACATTCAACATTAATAGCCCGGATTGATTTGCAACATACAGGATCAAGACAAATCTTAACGAATCCCTAACCACCCACTTTTTAAGGAGCAATTACTGCACACCTTACTTATGACAAAGCCCTATAAATAGCAAGGTGCCATTCCCTTACAAAAGCCTGGACAGGGTGATACCCATAGAGCCTGAGCAGAGATATCAGCAACCCCCGCCCACACAAAGAGCATTTCTTTCCCGGAACCGAAGCGACGTCCGATCGTCCAAGGAATAAGGCAGCGTTGCCGTCACTCTCCCGAGCCTCTACCGTCACCCCCCAGAATCAAAAATAAATAATTGTACTTTAGATTGCTTTTCCTAGGTTTTGTTCCTAGGCTCTCTTTTGTACAAGCGAGTTTGTATTGTGAAGTAAAAGTCCAGTCCTCCCATAAAACTGTTCTGTTCTTTTATAATCAATGGCAAACACGATGGCAACTCTGCTGGGGACTAACTTCTTCACGGCTGAGAAGTTGGTGACGCAATCGGACGCAGCCAAACTTGGCTCCACACAATAAATACTGGTCATTCGCTTCGACCAACAGGCATTTGAAGAAATGCTCTCCGACGAGAGCGCTGGCCCGGTCTAGAAGCGACCCCGCACGAAGAAGGCCCGCAGGGAGTGGAGGCTCAAATCATTTGTTCCTCCCCAAGCTCTGGATGAAGTATTCTCTGCTGTCCAGGACGGCGAAGATTCGCATACGGCTCCACTTCAGGCCACAGAGGACCCTGTTGTTCTTAAGTCTGGCAGAGGAAAGCACTACGATGCTGGACTTGAGGAAGCAAATGGGGACTCTATGCGGTCCAGAAAGAAGCCGAGTAAGGGTGCCAGCCACATAAAGAAGGCTCATGCGGCCAACAATTTTAGCCGCATGAAGACTCATGCGGCCACTAAATCCAGCCGCATGAATGCTGATGTGGCCAACGGATCCAGCCGCATGAATGCTGATGTGGCTAACAGATCCAGCCGCATGAATGCTAATGTGGTCAACAGATCCAGCCACATGAATACTGATGTGGCCAACAGATCCAGCCTTATGAATGCTGATGTGGCCAACAGATCCAGCCGCATGAATGCTGATGTGGCCAACTGATCCAGCCACATGAATTCCTATGCGGCCATAAATGCCAGCCGTATGAATGCTCCATGCGGCTCGGTTTTAGTCTTTGACTGCCTTTCATGTGATCCTGACTCCAGATGCTCCCAAAAAAATATGCCAGACTCTGTGCGGCACCATTTGGACTCTTCCTACTATGCACCCTCAGGTGCTAAAGTGAAGAAGTCTAGGACAGCGTGGGCTAGGTGAGCTCAGTCAGCTGTCCCAATCTCTGACCATCAGAGCGCTCCGCTTACTGTTATACGGGCCTCCGATGGAAAGTTGTACCAAACCACTCAAGTCCAGCCCCCGGCGGCAAACGAACAGAGTGGTTCCCAAGAGTCTCCCAACAATCAGGGAGCAAACATGGTGCCAACACACTCAGATACTCGGGATTCTCAGGCCCACAAAACGGGTGTAAAGGTTACTCGGGACGCACCTGACTTGCGTGACGTGATCCGTCACAAGCGCAAAGAAAGAGAAGAAGCTTCGGTGTGCAGAGAGTCCTTCCATGGCCATCACTGCACCCAAGTCATTGTCAACTGCTGCTGCAACAACGCGGCAATACAAGAAGACCGGCGGTCCATTTTCCAACGACTGCAACACCCAAGCTCAGAAGACGAGGCGCTTCTCGTTGTCTCCTACAATTCTACTCTGAAGGTCCCTGGCAGCGGGAGATGGAAGAAAACAAACGTCTCCAATCCAAAAATCTCAACCAGCGTAACCAAGAAACTCTCTTCTAAGCGATTGTCTACTACCGTTACAGGAGTTTACCAAGGTACTCGCTCAAAGATGAAATCTGTCACACTTGGAGATTCATCGTCCACATCTCTGGGAAGCGCTGGAGCCGAGGGTAGCACTCCTCCATGTTGGCACATTTTATTTTGAGTAATTAACAGCATCTTCGTAGTTCAGTCTTCTGTTCTTCAGATTCAAACATTCTCAGAAGATCTACTACATGGAGTTCTTCCGTTCAAGAGCTTTCTCCTTCTTCCTTGAAGACTGTAGCAGTTACCGGCGTTCCCAGCATATGACGGTGTCTTCCTGTTTAGAGTCTTCGAGTCTGTACTAGTCTAGGTATATCTGTAAACACCTAAGGACGGATGACAGTAAAAAGAACAAGTCAAAAATCAAATAGCTACAGAGCGGCATACCAGCGGTATGCTTCGGCATACCGACGGTATACCGTTTTTAGTATACAGAAAGTTGCTGTGACAAATAGTCGGCATATCGGCGGTATGCTTCGGCATACCGGCGGTATACCGCTTTTCTTGTCCAGAAAGTTGCTGTGACAAGTTGTCGGCATACCGACGGTATGCTCCGGCATACCGACGGTATACCGTTTTTAGCAACCCAAAAGTTGCTGTGACAAATTGTCGACATACCGATGGCATGCTCCGGCATACCGGCGGTATACCGCTTTTAGCAACTCAAAACTTGCTGTGACAATTGTCGGCATACCGGCGACATGCTCCGGCATACCGGCGGTATACCGGGTTTCAAATATTTGATTTTCGAATTGCTCTGACTAGCATTAATGGCCGCATTTAATGCTCTCTAACGGTCATTAATATGACCGTTACTATTTGGCTGGTATACCGACGGTATGCCGCTGCATACCGATGGCATGCCGGTCTGTCTGTATTCAGAGCATTAAATGCCACCAACTCTTGGTTCTCTTATAAAAGAAAGCTCTCTCTCTCTCTTGAGCTTCTTTACCAACTCTTCCATAAATTTTCCAACAACCAAGAGCTCCACCATTAATACTCTTCCAAGCTTTTCATTGTCATCCTCTCCCAAAGTGCTAGAGTATTAAAGAGTTGTACATTTCGATCTTCACGTGTTAGAAGATCAACAAGTTTTCATTCTCTTTTGTTTGAAGTTGGCGAGCCTTCGTAAGAAAACTCGTGTGTAGAAGTTGGCGAGTCTTCGGATCCAAACTCGTGTTGAAGTTGGCGAGTTCTTCGGATCCAAACTCGTGTGTACTATTTGGTAAAATAGTGGATTAAAGCCGAAGAGAGTTCCGGAACTGGACTACCTCAAAAGAGGATACCAGGATACATCCTTGCTTTTGCGTTTGATCTTTCTACTCTTTACTTTCAATTGTCTTTATTGCATCAATTGTTGTAGTTAATTTTTAATTTCCCTATTCACCCCCCCCTCTAGGGTTCTACAATTGGTATCAAAGCTTCGTTCTCTTGATTTGGATTTACACCCTTGAGTGATCCATGGCCTCTAACCCTAGCATCAACACGTTTCACAATGAGGGACACTCCATAAATAGGCCTCCCCTATTTGATGGTACCAACTATAACTACTGGAAGATTAGGATGGGCATTTATCTAAAGTCCATAGATTTCGACTTATGGGATTGCGTGATAAATGGCCTTCCTACTCCTTCCAGAGCTATTGAGGATATAGCTTCTGACACCCTTCGGGAGACACTTGCTGAAAACATGAAGAAGCTTGCTTGTCGAGATGCCAAGGCAATGAATGCTATTTACTGTGCTCTCGACAGTAGTGAATTCAACCGTATCTCTACTTGCAAGATTTCCAATGAGATTTGGAAGTTACTTGAAGTCACACACGAGGGAACTTCACAAGTGAAGGAATCCAAGATCAGTAGACTCACGCAAGAATATGAGTCTTTTAAAATAAAGCATGATGAATCTATTGCTAGCATATTTACTCGTTTTGGTGACATCATTAACCCTCTCTCTTCTCTTGGAAAGGAATATCCCGCTCATGAAAAGATAAGAAAGATTCTTAGAGGATTGACGAAAGCTTGGAGTCCTAAAGCTACCGCAATCATTGAGGGGAATGATCTAACCGTCATGAACCTAGAGACCCTCATGGGTAAGCTAATGACTCACGAGCTTGACATGAAGGATCAAGAGGAATCCTCCATTCAAGAGAAGGAGAAGGAGAAAACCAAAGAAAATGAGAAGACTCTTGCTCTCAAAGCATCAAGGTCCTACTCCAAGGATAGCTCCGACGATAATGAGTCGGATGATGATGAAGAAATGGCTCTCACAGCTAAGCACTTCCGGAAGTTCTTAAAGTTCAACAAGGCCAACCGCTCTAGACGGGACAATGAAGAAGACCCGATGTGCTATCAATGTAGAAGACCCGAACACATCAAGAGGGATTGTCCGATGATACGAAAAGACTCAAGAAAGTACGAGAAGCCTAGCAAGGGAAGCTCGTCCTCCAGAAAGTTTGCCAATACTAGCATTTGGTGTGAAAGCGACGTGAGCGACTCCAACAACGACAAGAAGTGCAAACACAATGCCAACGTCTGTCTCATGGCAACCGATGAGGTACTTGATGATTTTTCCTTAAACACTCTTACCTATGATGATTTGGAGAAAGCCATTCTTGAGTTACATGAAGAACACGAAGGTGTTCAGAATAAATACAAAAAATCTCTCAAGGAGGTTGAGGCTCTTCAACTTGAAGTAGAGAGGCTCTCAAGTATCATCATTGATGTGAAGAGAAAATCTCCTATTTCCGACACGGATAAAATAGAGTCTTTGCGACTCAAATTTCAAGAATCTCTTGACACCATCAAGAAAAAGGATGATGAGATTCAATCCATGAGAAGCTCTTATGAATTTGCCATGCGCAAATGTCAAGATGCTAATAGAAGAGAATATTCCACTTCTATTAAGTATAATGATCTTCTTACACGAAGTAAGAATTTAGGTAATAAGAATACCACTCACATGCATGCTCCAAGACACCCTCACACTCATCACAATGCTAGGCATAACCATTACATGAACACTACACACAACTCCTTTTCTAACACAAGAAAACGACCTTCTGTTAAGAAGAACACCTCTTATCATGCATTTTACTATCATCATAACACTCATGGTAGAACTTCTCACACTAGAAACTAACACATGCACAACACTCACACTTCTTCTTCTAAATCTTCTTTGATGTGCAATTATTGTGGTTTGGTCGGTCACACTTCTAACTTTTGTTATACAAGAAAACAAGTTGACATGAGAGTTCTTAAGTGGGTTCCTAAGACTAACACTCATGGACCCATAAGATCATGGGTACCAAAATATTCATCTTCAACTTATGTTGTAGGTGACGATTCCTTCTCATGTTAGAAGCAAGTGGATTCTCGATAGCGGTTGTTCACGGCACATGACCGGTGATGCTTCACTTTTTATAACACTATCGATGAAGAAAGAAGGACACGTCTCCTTCGGTAACAATCTTAAAGGTTATATTATTGGAAATGGTAATATCGGTTCTCCTCCTTATCCTTGTATTAATAATGTATGTCTTGTTACTAATCTCAAGCATAATCTCCTTAGTATTAGCCATCTTATCGATAATGGCTATGATATCAAGTTTGTTAAACTCAAATGCTACATTACCGATAGCTCCAATGGAACTATTGTGTATGAAGGCATTAGAGAAAACAATATTTATGTTCTTTATCTTGTTGAAGGTACTAACAATGACAGGTGCCTAGTTGTCAAGAACGATGAGAGTTGGCTTTGGCACATGAGGCTTGGACACGCCAACATGGATACCATCTCTCGCTTTGCCTCCAAGAAGCTTGTACGAGGACTTCCTAGTATCCCTTTCAAAAAGGATATGGTATGTGAAGAACGCGAGAAAAGTAAGTTGACCAAGTCATCCTTCAAATTCGTCAACTCTGTGAGTACCACTAGACCCCTTCAACTTATTCATATGGATCTTTTCGGGCCTAGTAGAGTAGCTAGCCTTGGTGGCAAACTTTATGCTTTTGTTTTAGTTGATGATTTTTCAAGATTTACTTGGATTATTTTTCTTGCTTGCAAAAGTGATACTTTTCGTGAATTTGTTGCTTTTTGTAAACGTGTTCAAAATGAGAAAGGTTTTTCTATCAACAAAATTAGGAGTGATCATGGAGGAGAATTTGATAATGTTGATTTCAAAAGATTTTGTGAAAAGAATGGTTTTGGACATGATTTTGCTTGTCCTCGTACTCCTCAACAAAATGGTATTGTGGAGAGAAAGAATAGAACCCTTGGCGATATGGCCCGGGTTATGTTAAACCAATATAAGCTCCCCCAATATTTTTGGGCGGAAGCCGTTAATACGGCGTGTCATGTTATTAATAGAGTCTTGATTAGACCTATTACTAAGAAGACTCCTTATGAGCTTTGGTTCAACAAAATTCCTTCTATTGAATATTTCAAAGTTTTTGGTTGCAATTGTTTTATTTTGAATACCAAGGATAACCTAGGCAAGTTTAAAGAAAAAGCCTATGAAGGAATATACCTTGGATACTCTACTCATAGTAAAGGTTTTCGTGTTTTTAACAAAAGAAGTCTTGTTGTCGAAGAGTCAATCAATGTCTCTTTTAATGAACTCAACTCTTCTACATTCTCCTCTTCCGAGGATATTGATGACATCTCGTTTGGGTTGGAGAACTCTTCTATTGAGGATCGTCCTTCTTCATCTAACAATGAAGTTGTGACCCCATCTAAAGAGTCTCCTCCTCTCGAGCCTCCTCCACAGGATCTCCCAAGAGAATGGAGATTTGTCACCAATCACCCTAAGGAGCTTATCATTGGGGATCCTTCCTCAAGTGTTAGCACAAGATCCGCCACTCGTGATCTTTGTGCCAATGTGGCTTTTATCTCTCAAATAGAGCCTAAAAATGTTAATGATGCTTTTCTTGATGAATTTTGGATAATAGCTATGCAAGAGGAGCTAAATCAATTTGAGCGTAGCAAGGTTTGGGAACTTGTCCCAAAATCTAACAATCACCCCATTATTGGAACTAAATGGGTGTTTCGCAACAAGCTTAATGAAGATGGGTTAGTGACTCGTAACAAAGCCCGATTGATTGCTCAAGGCTATAACCAAGAGGAAGGCATTGACTACGACGAAACCTATGCTCCGATTGCACGTCTTGAATCCATTCGTATGCTTTGTGCCTTTGCTTGTTTTAATGACTTTAAGCTATTTCAAATGGATGTTAAAAGTGCTTTTCTAAATGGTATTATTAAAGAGGAAGTTTATGTTAAACAACCTCCCGGTTTTGAAGATTTTCAATTTCCTAATCACGTCTTCAAACTCCATAAAGCCCTTTATGGCCTCAAACAAGCTCCACGTGCTTGGTATGAGCGTCTTAGCTCTTTTCTTGTTTCTCACAATTTTTCAAAGGGCAAAGTTGACACCACACTTTTTATTAAATCCCATGATGGGACTCTCTTATTGGTTCAAATTTATGTTGATGATATTATTTTTGGTTCTACTAACAACACACTTTGTGTAGAATTTGCCAAAGTTATGCAGGAAGAGTTTGAAATGAGTATGATGGGTGAACTCTCCTTCTTCTTGGGATTACAAATCAAACAAGGACCTAAAGGAATCTTCATCAATCAAGCAAAATATACAAAGGACCTCCTCAAGCGTTTCGACCTTGACTCATCCAAATCAATGAGGACTCCTATGGCTACAACGACAAAGCTTGACAGTGATGAAGATGGCACATCGGTCGACATTCGTAAGTATAGAGGTATGATCGGTAGCTTACTCTATTTAACTGCTAGCCGTCTGGATATCATGTTTTCTGTTTGCTTGTGTGTACGATATCAAGCCAATCCAAAGGAATGACATTTGAGTGTCGTTAAGCGCATTTTTTGTTATCTCAAAGGCACCATTAACATGGGTCTTTGGTATCCGAAATCTTCATCCTTTGAGCTTCACGGCTTTTCGGATACAAATTTTGTCGGATACAAGATTGACCGAAAAAGCACTAGTGGCACATGTCAATTCCTCGGGAAGTCCTTGGTATCGTGGTTTCGTAAGAAGCAAAACTCTGTTGCTCTTTCAACCACTGAGGCAGAGTATATTGTGGCTGGTTGTTGTGCACAAATTCTTTGGATGTCACAAACACTTTTAGATTATGGCATTTCTCATTCTTGCACCCCTATTAAATGTGATAATACTAGCTCTATCAATCTCACGAAAAACCCGATTTGTCACTCACGCACGAAGCACATTGAAATTAGACACCATTTTCTTCGTGACCATCAGCAAAAAGGAGATATCCGTCTTGAATTTATTGATACTACCTATCAATTAGCCGATATCTTCACTAAGCCTCTACCGGAAGATCGCTTCTCTTTCCTTTGCCGTGAACTAGGCATTTTATCCTTTGATCCTTAGTCCCATTCGGCCGACACACCGACGGTATACTACGGTATACCGGCGGCATACCGTTTTTCCAAGCAGAATTATGTTCTGTTTTGAAACTCGACATACCGTCGGTACACGTCGGCATACCGCCGGTATGCCGGATGAACGCAGACAGGCCACGTACTCTGAGAACCGGGCCCACTTTTTTTTTCATCTCTCTTCCATTATTCTTTTTATCTCTTCTTTATTCCCTCTCATCCATCCCATCCCTCTTAACTACCCATCTCCTCAACTCCCCTCATATTTATTACACTTCAAATCACCTTCCCCCTTTCTCTCCTCTTTTTACTCCACTATCATAAATTTCATCCCATCACCTTTTCATCTCCCCTATTTACTACTCCTCTACAACCGTTCCCTCCCTACCCCCCTTTCAAACTCATCTCTTCATCTTCCTCCTCTACTTTAAAAACCCTCTTTCTTCATCTCCTCTCTACTACTTCTTCTTCCACACCAAAGCACCAAATTCCTCTACATAGCTAACCCTAAGCGCCCCCGATCCTCCTCCTTCTCCTTGTTCAATCCTTTCGTCCCGGTGGCGCTACCTACCGGCTATGACCAACGCGTCTTCTCCAACTCTCTGGCGGCCGACCTTTGGTTCCAGCACTTCATCCATCACAACGTGTTCAAGGGACGGGCGATCAACTGGAACCTCTTCCCCGGTCATATCCCTTTGTTTGACGACGCCGGTCTCTCCTCCCTTCTTCGGCATCAGATTCCTGTCTACCCCGTTGCTGTCCGACTTTTCTATTGCAACATGCGAGAGGATGACGACGATCCATCCGCCATTCAATCTATGGTCAATGACCGCCACTTCCGTCTTACTTCTCGGGAAGTGGGGAACATCCTAGGCATCCCGGACAAAGGGGAAGCATTACCATCTTTGGTTGCTCTCAACTCCTCGACGGCGTCACCTTTTGACGAATTCTGTCGTATCATCTGCAAGGGTCCCAACCCTCCTGCCATCCCGGTCCTCTCTGTCCAGCTGGAGATGTTTTATTACGAGCTCCATCGGATCGTGTGCCACACTCTCTTTCCTAAGGGCGGGAACTATGATGCAATCACCGGTGATGCCCTCGTCTGCATGTATCATCTCTATGCCCGGAAGCGATTCTCCTTCCCAAAGACTCTTCTTCTGCAATTCCGGCGTGTCTTGCCTTCCGGGAAGCAGAATCTCTACGATGGCTCTTTTATCACTCTGCTTATGGAGGCCAAGCATGTTGACCTGTCTCTCTGCTCCTCGGATGGCGTCCCCTCATATCTTGCTATCTCCCGTACCCTTGCGGGCGCCTCTACTTCCCGTGCCTCATCTTCCCAAGAACAACCGGCATCCACGCCTGCTGCTCCTACATCTACCCCTCCTACTTCGGGCCGTTATATGTCGCTCACTCAGCAGCATTTTGATATGCGGATGGCCCAGGCGGAGGAGCAGATACGGGCCCACACTCGTGGACTTGGCGCCCTGATCCAGACTCGTTTCCACTATCAGGGGTACTTCATTCAGCGTACCCTTCAAGACCGTGATGCTTTTCTGGATCTTAATCTTCAGGATCCCATGTACACGGGCCCGTGCTTCTCTGACCCCAATGCCTATGGGTTTATGTACCCTGACGGCATTGATCCTTTTGGCGCCTTCCAGCAGGCTCAGGGTGATGATGATGATGATCCGGCTGAGGATTAGGGATGGAGTTCCTTTTGGTGATGGTTTCGGTTCTTGAGTGTTTTTAGTTTTTATGTGTTTTTCTTTATATTGTCTTTTGTGGTCCTTCGGGGACCGGTTGGTGGTTGTTACTTGTTGTTTGCTGTCCTTCGAGGACGTTATCTATGGTTGTCTCTCGTTTTTGGCTCTCATGGTGGAGAGTCTTTTATGTTTTCAGTATGCTATATTTGTGTCCAGTATGTATTCTCTTCCTGCTTCATATATTAATGCATGCTTCTCTTTATATACTCGTGTCTTCTTTTGTTATGCACTGTTTCTCTTGTTTATCCCCATCTTTGACTAAGTGACAAAGGGGGAGAAATCGTATTGAGGGGGAGCTGTCTACCTTCGGGGGAGCTACTCCCCGAAGATGCTATCTCTCTATTTTGTCAATTATCAAAATGGGGGAGTTTGTTGGCACATTTTATTTTGAGTAATTAACAGCATCTTCGTAGTTCAGTCTTCTGTTCTTCAGATTCAAACATTCTCAGAAGATCTACTACATGGAGTTCTTCCGTTCAAGAGCTTTTTCTTTCTTCCTTGAAGACTGTAGCAGTTACCGGCGTTCCCAGCATATGACGGCGTCTTCCTGTTTAGAGTCTTCGAGTCTGTACTGGTCTAGGTATATCTGTAAACACCTAAGGACGGATGACAGTAAAAAGAACAAGTCAAAAATCAAATAGCTACAGAGCGGCATACCGGCGGTATGCTTTGGCATACCGACGGTATACCGTTTTTAGTATACAGAAAGTTGCTGTGACAAATAGTCGGCATACCGGCGGTATGCTTCGGCATACCGGCGGTATACCGCTTTTCTTGTCCAAAAAGTTGCTGTGACAAATTGTCGGCATACCGACGGTATGCTCCGACATACCGACGGTATACCGTTTTTAGCAACCCAAAAGTTGCTGTGACAAATTGTCGGCATACCGACAGCATGCTCCGGCATACCGGCGGTATACCGCTTTTAGCAACTCAAAACTTGCTGTGACAATTGTCGGCATACCGACGACATGCTCCGGCATACCGGCGGTATACCGGGTTTCAAATATTTGGTTTTTGAATTGCTCTGATTAGCATTAATGGCCGCATTTAATGCTCTCTAACGGTCATTAATATGACCGTTACTATTTGGCCGGTATACCGACGGTATGCCGCTGCATACCGACGGCATGCCGGTCTGTCTGTATTCAGAGCATTAAATGCCACCAACTCTTGGTTCTCTTATAAAAGAAAGCTCTCTCTCTCTTGAGCTTCTTTACCAACTCTTCCATAAATTTTCCAACAACCAAGAGCTCCACCATTAATACTCTTCCAAGCTTTTCATTGTCATCCTCTCCCAAAGTGCTAGAGTATTAAAGAGTTGTACATTTCGATCTTCACGTGTTAGAAGATCAACAAGTTCTCATTCTCTTTTGTTTGAAGTTGGCGAGCCTTCGTAAGAAAACTCATGTGTAGAAGTTGGCGAGTCTTCGGATCCAAACTCGTGTTAAAGTTGGCAAGTTCTTCGGATCCAAACTCGTGTGTACTATTTGGTAAAATAGTGGATTAAAGCCGGAGAGAGTTCCGGGACTGGACTGCCTCAAAAGAGGATACCAGGATACATCCTTGCTTTTGCGTTTGATCTTTCTACTCTTTACTTTCAATTGTCTTTATTGCATCAATTGTTGTAGTTAATTTTTAATTTTCCTATTCACCCCCCCTCTAGGGTTCTATACTCCAAACATCCACGACAATCCGGTGTTCCAAGAAGATAATCCAGGGGAAACGGTTCCTCCAACAGATGCAGCAGGTTCCGACATCCCCAACTCTCAAGACGAGGCAAGCTCTGAAGCTGGGGTACCACTCCTTCTGAGTCTGAACCAGAGTAGAACATTCCCACATACCCTAACGACTTCTCTGTACAAGGGTATGACTCAGAGGGCACGTCCTCCACCGTTCTTTCCATCTCTCCTCATGTGAGGACGGTATTCATGACGGACAGCAACCAAGACGGTCCCAGTGATCGCCAACGCATCGACACTCTGGAGGCCATACTTCATACCTTGATCAAATCCATAGACGAGATCAAAGAGGCCCTACCGACTCTGCAAGGAAGGACGCCTGGCCAAACAAGCTTGGGTCCCACGGTCAATGCGGACTCAAACTCAACTGTACCAAACCCGGGCAACAATCCTCCAACGATGACGGCTTCCACCGCTACAAATGAGGCCAGGGAGACGAGACGAGAGGTCCAGGAGCTTCGGGCCATGTTTCACGCCCGAGAAACTTTCCAAGACCTCAGGATACGACAACCGTATCCCGCTGCATGGAGAGATGTCCCCTTCCTACCAAGATATAAGCCATTTAACATCAATCCATATGATGGAAAGACATCTGCAAGCCGGTACATTACCTTCTTCGAGGTCACAACCGACTATCTGCCCCATGACGATGCCATCCTTACGCGATTGTTCATCGGGGCATTGGAAGGGGTCGCCTTCGACTGGTACCGCAACTTGCCAGACAATTGCATCTATTCCTTTGCCGGCTTCAAACGTATGTTCTTGGAGAGGTTCTACGAAGTAGGACAAGACGTGACGATGTCCACCCTCATGGATGTTGTTCAAGGAGAAAAGAAGCTGACAAGGAACTATAATGAGCGGTTTCGCCAAACCGCGATGAAGTTGCCTTCCGGTAACCCTGATTCCTCCTTAATTGAAATTTGCCAAAATAGGCTGCTCCCCACAATCAGCCTCTGGATGGGCGAAAGTCAGTTTAAGGACTGGAAGACGTTCATCCTCAGTGCCACTAGCCCGGAAGACAAGTTGAAAAAAGCTCGCCAACTGGGACTGCACATCTCAGAGGGAGAGGACAAGGGTAAATGCCATAATGCCAACAACAACAATGGCGGTAATTCCTCCAATAACCGAGACAACAAGGGCAAGCAGGCTATGGTGGCCGACACAGCCCCGAAACCCGAACCAAGGCCGACAGAGAAATAGTGGCCGCAGATGACTTACTCCTTTGAAGACAGCCATGTCAAGCCAATTCTTGACATGCTCATACAAGGAGATCGAATTCAGCTCCCTCCTCCAAGGCGTGAACCTCGTCCTACCGAAATGGAGAGCCCCAAGTACTGCCACTACAATCGCTATATACACCATGCCACGCAAGACTGCTTCCAACTGAAGCGATACATCCAATATCTTATCGATTCCAAGGCCCTGGCCATTGATTTCGAAGAGGTGACTGTGGCAGCCAACATGGTGTCAGTACAGTTCGGCAGCTTCCCTCCGACAAAGACTTAAGATGGAGTAGTACCCGTCCCTAGGACAAAGACGGAGGTCGCTAACCTTCCATCTCCTCGAGACCAGTCCGCTGGTCTAGTGCCTCTCACCACATCACGAGGGCAGGTCATGTGGGTCCATCCGGACCTGGTGCCTGAAGTGACTCAATTCGCACTACCCTCCACCTGCAAGAAGAAGAGTAGAAAACTCAAATCCTGCCGCACAATCTCGACAGAGGTCGAAGAGGCTACAGCTGTCGTCACCCGGTCGGGTGCACAATCCCAACCTATACCAGGTAACTCGGCTGAAGATCATCAGCCGGCTACTGCTGATGCTCCAGGACCTTCTCAGCCTCCGACAACCGACAAGCCTAGGCCGAAGGAGACTCGCTTTGACAAACCACTCCGAAAAGAGGCACCTCATGGGCTGGAGAGGCCCTACAACTTTGACATCTTGGCACAATTGGCCAACACATCGGCCAAATTGTCGCTATACGAGCTCTTGAGACTCTCCAAAGATGTTCGCGTTGCACTGAGTGAGACACTCCAGAATGCCGACGCATATCTGGCTCAGTCCAATCTCACTGGGAAGAGCTCGCCTGCAGATCTCCAGGACAGTGCTTGTACTGGCACAATACCCAATTTCGTGTTCACTCCGTAGGACATGCTTATCAAGACCAACTTGCACGATCGCCCTCTGTATTACACTGGATACGTCGGAGACGTCAAGGTGGATCAGATGCATATTGATCTCGGTTCTTCCATAAGCATCATCCCCAAGAGCCTGTTGCACCATCTGCGTATCCCAATGCATCGCCTGATGCTGACAAGCACTGCCATCAGCGGTTTCAATTCAGGCAGAAGCTATCCGATTGGGAAGATTCACCTAAAGTGCCAAATCGGTGACCTTCAGTCAGAAGTGACCTGTTATGTCATAGATACGGAAACTTCCTACAATATCCTCCTGGGGCGTTCTTGGATACACGATTACATGATTGTGCCTTCCACATTGCACCAATGGTTCAAGTACGTCGACAAGCACGGCTTCGTGAGGACAGAATTTGTCGACATCGATCCCTTTAAAGGGGTCGAATCCTACTACTCAGACTCATACTTGTATGAGAAGTCGAACAGGCACCTTGTCGAAGGAGATACTCAAGATCAAACCGAGACGACAACTGGATCGGAAGAACCTCTGACAATCCACCTCCAAGCCCACAAACCTGGCAGAACCGCACCCCTTACAGCCACTCCGCGTAAGGATGCAATCAGCCTCTCTGTACATGAGGAGCAGATGATAATCCGATTACCAAGGTCTGGCCAAGCGCCAAGGCCCACGACAGAGCCACTTTCAATCAGGCTGCCAAGAGCTAGCCAGCAACAAACAGAGGAGCTCAATCCCTCTGTTAAGCCGATGATGATTCGTCTTCCTAGAATGAATCGACAGCCGAGCGCTAAGTCGGGGACAGCTAGCCAGCCAATAACTCCCCGCCCGGTACCGAGCACCAAACCGGGGGTCGCTAGTACGCCAATGACTCCACGTTCTGCTCCATCAATGGAGCCCCTGATGATTAAGCTGTCCAAGTCACCCTTCCAGTCTTCATTGACACAGGGGGTGGCCGAAGAAGAGTCAAAGCTGACCAAGTATGAGGCTGCTCACACTGATATTCCATTCGCAGATGATGTAATTCTACTGGAAAAGATACCTTACTTCATCAATAAAGGGCTATCTTTGAACTACCTCGAGCTTAATAAACTTTGTACAATGTATGCCATAGAACACGGTATAGGCACTCACCTACACACACAGGTGACAAATGTCTACACCGCAAACCAACTTACTCCAGTGGAAGACGCTTAACGCATAGTAGAAGAAGAGGATCATCTAATCATCTTCGGCCGGAAGAATGATCCACAGCCCTTCAGGATAGAAGAAGTTGAGCTCGAACCCGACACCGAAAGACTGCCCCTTTATCTGTATAGTGCCCAATCCAAGTATCTCATGCAAAAATAGGGGTATGATCTGAAAACTACGCCAGGCTTGAACTACGACACTAGACGGCGGCTACCCTTACAGTTATCGGTCCCGGCTGGAAAACCACGGGATTACTACAACAAGACCAGATGTGGGCTAGGTTATGTTACACCTGCAACAACTCCCGAAAGCTCAGATGACGAATGCGACTGGCATTCGCATTCAACCGGATCACCCACTTCCGATTCGGATGTCAGCATAGGGGACGTATTCAGGCAAGCTCTGTCTGCCAATATGGCATTTGCTGATGCCTACGAAGAAGATGAAGATGTACCCGAACTTCTCGAGCTAGAACCTTGGGTCCAGCAACTAGACGCACTATAGGAGAAATGTTTCAAACTTTGTGAACCTTCCACTGAAGATGAGGTTATGCAAGTTGATCTCGGTGACGAATCCTCTACAAATCCAATCTTCGTCAGCAAAAGTCTGACAGACGAAGAGCGGGAGGACCTTTTGCAACTCGTCAGATAGTGCATTGACGTGTTTTCCTGGAGTTATGAAGACATGCCAGGACTAGACCCCGAGGTCGTACTTCATAAACTCAACATTCGTCCGGACGCAAAGCCGATCAAACAACAGCAAAGACGTTTTCGCCTGGACATCATGAATTCTATCGAAGCTGAGGTCAACAAACTGATAGCCAGCGGCTTCATCCGGGAGAAACAACATCAAGACTGGATTGCCAACATAGTGCCAGTCCTTAAAAAGAATGGAAAGATCCGAATTTGCATCGACTTTCGAAATCTAAACGAAGCTTGTCCTAAAGATGAGTTTCCTCTTCCCATCACGGACATCATGATCGACAACACATGTGGCTTTAAGCGTATGTCATTCATGGATGGCTTTTCAGGATACAATCAAATCAAGATATTTCCTGACGACGAGAAGCATACATCATTTCGAACACCGATTAGCGTGTACTGTTACACCGTCATGCCCTTCGGCTTAAGGAATGCCGGCGCTACGTATCAAAGAGCCATGAGTGTCATCTTCAGAGATCACATGCGTAAGACCGTGGAGTGTTACATCGACAACATAGCTGTCAAAAGCCGCTCTAAAGAAGACCATCTGCAAGATCTGAGGACGGTATTCGACCTGATACGAGCGCACAACTTGAAGATGAATCCTACCAAATCCTTCTTGGGCGTATCTAGTAGAAAATTCCTGGGTTTTATCATTACTGTCCAGGGAATCCACATAGACCCTGAGAAAACGAAGGCAATCATAGAGATGGGTCCTCCGAGAAATCTCTGTGAACTCCGAGGCCTTCAAGGGAGGCTAGCTTACATCAGGAGGTTTATCTCTAACCTCTCCGGACGATGTCAGCCATTCATCCACCTCATAAAGAAGGGTGTTTCATTCGTATGGGATGAAGAATGCCAGCGCGCCTTCGACAACATCAAAGAATATCTGTCAAACCCTCCAGTCCTGGTGGCCCCGGTCGCTGGAAAACTATTTCTGCTCAATGTGCGAGCAAAGGAGCACTCTCTCAGTGCTTTGCTAGCACAAAACAATAATGTAGGACATGAGCAAGCTATATATTACCTCAACCGAATGATGATGGGGCCGGAGCATCGATACACTGCCGTGGAGAACGAGTGCCTTGCTCTGGTTTTCGCCATTCAGAAGACGTGACACTACGTCACGGGGCAAACCATCCATGTCGTATCAAGAGTTAACCCCCTCATGGTCCTCATGACCAAGCCAGGTGCGCTCAGCTCTCGCCTTGCTACCTGGGTGATATTATTGTCTCCCTACCACATGATCTTCGTCCCGCAGAAGGTTGTTAAAGGTCAAGCTCTGACAGACTTTTTAGCAGCTCATCCAGGTTCGGAGTCAACCAGAATAGACAAAGAGATTCCAGATGAGGTCGCCAATTCAAATGTGGCCTCTCATTATGTCGTATGGTGAATGTTCTTCGACGACGCTTCCAGAACTGGGCCCAAGGGCAATATCGTCGCTGGAGTCGGAGTGGTACTAATTTTTCCCTCCAGACTGGTGATCAATCGGGCTTACTCCCTCACGGAGCCCTGTTCAAACAACATGGCCGAGTACAACACTTTGGTCATTGGCCTCCGACTTGCAAAGGAGCTGGGGGTAGAGTATCTTGAAGCATACGACGATTTGCAGTTAATCATCAATCAGATCCGGGGTTCATACGAAGTTCGCCATGAAGATATGATCCCCTATCACCAAATAGCGATCAACATCATTTCGTCATATGAAGGGTTCTTCATAGAACACGTTCCCAGGCTCCAGAATATCAAAGTCGATGCCCTAGCAGGCCTTGCCGCTTCCTTAGCAGTTCCGAACCATGCTCACCACTTGGTTGACGTAATAGGCTGTGAACTAGTCTATCCCAAGAACAGTGTTCAATGTGTTGAGAGTTACTCCGCTCTGACAGTCGATGAAGCACCAGACTGGAGACAGCCATTCATTGACTTCATAGTCTACGGCATCTTGCGAGAAAATCCAAAAGAAGTTACTTCCATCAGAAGACGTTTCCTCAGATTCTTCTATGATACAGAGACGAAAATGCTGTATCGACGATCATACGATGGATTACTGCTTCGGTGTCTGTCAAATACAGAAACTAAGAAAGCTGTACGCGAAGCTCACGACGGCGTCTGTAGGGCCCATCAGCCTGGCCCGAAATTGCAAGATCGCCTTCGCCAAATGGGCTATTATTGGCCTACGATAGTTGTAGATGCGACAGACTATGCAAGAAAGTGCAAAGCCTGTCAAGTCCACACAGATTTCATCCACTAGCCATCCGAGTTTCTACATCCGATGGTGGAATCCTGGCCATTCGAAGCATGGAGAATAGACATCATTGGTCCGATCACTCTACCTTCATCCTGAGGACTTCGCTTCATACTCGCAATCACGGATTACTTCTCCAAATGGGCGGAGGCTATTCCGCTGGCAGAAGTGAAGACTTCAAACATGATCAGCTTCCTCAAGCATCACGTTATCTATCGCTTTGGACTGCCCCAAAGGATCATCCACGACAATGGTCCTCAGTTTGCAAGCCATGCCTTCTATCGGTTCTGCGACAAACACCGAATCTAGAGTGTTGCTTCAACGCCGTACAATCCGGCAGCGA
The DNA here is from genome assembly GCA_029216955.1 of Iris pallida. Lineage (NCBI taxonomy): Eukaryota > Viridiplantae > Streptophyta > Magnoliopsida > Asparagales > Iridaceae > Iris > Iris pallida. Next base: position 5,511,497 of record JANAVB010036420.1, on the reverse strand, counting down.
ATGGGTTGGCAGAAGCATTCAATAAAACTATAATCAAGCTACTCAAGAAGTTTGTGTCTTCCAACAAACGTGACTGGAATGAGAAGCTTGGCGAATGCTTATGGGCATACCGTACTACAGTCTGGACGGCTACTGGAAACACACCATTCTCCTTGGTATACGGGAGTGAGGTAGTTCTCCCATTAGAGACTCAAATCTCCTCACTCTGCGTTGCCCTTACCTATCGATTGACAATGGATGATAATCACCATCGTCGATTACAAGAGTTGGAGGCTCTAGATGAGAAGTGCCTGTTAGCTCAACAACGAACCGAGCTATACCAAGCACATATCTTGGGAGCTTTTAACAAGAAGGTTAAAATCAGAACATTCTAAGTAGGTGATCTCGTTCTGGCAGTTCGGAGGCTGATGGTTATGACTCACAAAACTGCCGACAAATTCCAGCCAAAGTAGGAAGGCCCATTTGTCATCGAGGCTGTATTCTCCAATGGTATTTACCGCCTCACAAAACAAAACAGAGATTTACTCATGTTGTCCATCAATGGCAAGTTCCTGAAGAAGTATTATGTCTGAAACGACATCCTCCAAATCTCCCAGATTGTTGAGTTATGTACCCTCTGGTACCGCTAAACTTACATTCTTACTCAAAATCTCCCAGATTGTTGAGTTATGTACCGCTGAACTTACACTTTGACTCCAAATCTCCCAGATTGTTGAGTTATGTACCCGCAGGTACCGCTGAACTTACAATCTGGTCACTCCAGATGAATCTATATCGCATCTTTTGGGTAGTAAGTCACGTATGATCATACCTCTGAACTTCCTCCCTAAAAGAGCATTTCCTCATGATCGATTACCCGTACTTTCAGTACATAAAAAAGGGTAACAGATCCACAAATTGCCCAAAACAACCACGTCGATGTCACCTCTGAGTTGTTTCACTTCCATCAAAAACAAACCGTCCCCCATGTAGAACTTCCACGTCCATATTACCTCTGAGTTATTCTATGTACCCTTCATGGTGTCCACTCCTGCCACGTCCTCATTACCTCTGAGTAGGAAGATTCCATCGAAGAAACCCTCATATTTACCACGTCCTCATTACCTCTGAGTAAGTATGTTGGTTCTCTCTCGACTTATTATCCGTACCTAAAACCAGGGTACGCCAAGGATAATAGGCCCATAAATGTCCTCTGTTGACCATAAATGTCCTCAGTTGACCACAAATGTCCTCTGTTGACCACAAATGTCCTTTGTGACCACAAATCTTGTACTAAGTCCTCTAGTACATGCAGCTCCTTTCTTATCATGCCTCTGGGGCCCAGCTGCCCTATGTTACTCTTTTGCTCGATACCAAGAACTTCCATGGTCACCTTACTGTGGGATCGTTCTAGGTATCCCTAATCAAACTTATTATCCGTACCTAAAACCAAGGTATGCCAAGGGTAATAGGTCCACAAATAGTCCCCCAGTAGGGCAAACATCACAAATGCCAAAGATACAGTACAAGCGCAATAGATGATGGATGATAAAAACATAGTCATTCATTGAAAAGCAAGAGTACTACATATTCGAAGACCACGTCCCTATCAAAAGGAAGGAAAATGACCAAGAAAGAAAAAAAAAGGGGCCGACTATGGTTCGGCTATACATAATTTTCTGAGGCGGTTCCTCAGCACGGCGGTTGATCCCTCAAATCGCAGCTTAGCCCGGCAGTCAGCCTCCTGAGTCAGCCGCTCTGCATCCTCTAGATGCACGTGGGCCTGCCATCCATCTTCGAGTCTCTTCAGAGCACGCTCCAGGCCAGCAGAAGCTCGGGTGACCTTTTCGGCCTCCTGAACGATTAGCTCTTTATCCGCACGAGAGGCCTCGAGCTCAGATTATAAGAAAGCCAGCTTCCTCTGGAGCTCGAGGATCTGCTCCCTCCTATCGATTATTTTGCAAGAGGCGGCCGCCTCCCGAGCAATACAGTCCTCGCTCCTGCGGCTCAGCTGATCATACTGAATAGATAAATTATTGAGGTCTTTTATGATAACCGGCTTAGACGTATCTCGTGCAGTCTGTACCTTGTCCACGACAGTGATAAGGAAGGCACGCTTCTGATCTATTGCTGAAGATAGATCAACTTGCCGCAGTCCCTGATACTGAGCCACCAGCTGATCAACTTCCAGCAATTTGGGTTCCAGCAGCTCCACTATTCCCGCCCCACCGGGAAGGGTTCTAAGAATTTCAATCTGGCCACGAGCGCATTGACGGGCCAGGGCAAAAGAGATCCCCCTCTCCACAGCAGCTTCGACTCCTCGCCTCAAGTGACGGTAGAAACTGTCAACCACATCCCTTGACGATTCATCCAGAACTTCTGAAGAAGGCGGTGTCAAAGAGAGAGTGGCTGGCAGAGTCGAAGAAGATGCAACAGAACTTGATGGCCCTGCCACGAGGGAAATAAATTACGAGCGAAAGGATGCTTGAATAACGGTCAATTCTTCTTCCGCAGCCCGAAGAATTCGGAGGCTCGGCAGGGCAGAGAGGTCGACCTCTGGAGCCACATATACAGATGAAGGTGCAGGGACCAGTTCTCCCTACTCTGACCGTTCTGCCGCTTGTCCTTCCAAACTTGATTCAGTGGAAGGTCCCTCAAAATAAGTCAGAGGGGGAGTAGGCACGCTCTTTTCTACCAGATTCTCTCTGACGAACTCTACCCTGACAATGTCCGTCATTGGTAGTGAAGGAGCATGAACTGTATGTCCAGAGCAACCATCAATCAGCTTAATCCAGAGGATGTGATGATAGAGGGAATGAGCCTCTTTACTAGTCAAGACTTGGTTTATCTTACCAGGAGAGAATTACGGAGGCTGAGGTTCGCTCACAGCCCCCGTAATCTATTCGCCAGCAACACCCAAGCTGAATTCAACTGGTTCCTCCGCTCCAGCCGCCCCGAAAGGAGATACAACTGGATCAGCGTCACCCTGCTGAAGTTCAGCAGTCTCGGAGACGGGTTCAACGGAGCCCACGTCGCCCTGGGTCGAGACGTCAGCAACGTGAGACCCCTCAGCCGCCGCCGAGAGAACCACGGCAGAAATAATCTCGGCACACATGTCACTAATCAAAGTGGTCAGGGCCGGGTTGACTTCAGAAACAGCGGTCGGTTCTCGAGAGTCCGACTCTTCTGACGCCTACAAAGAAAAGAAAATTGATTTGATCATAGTTCAGGAAAAGGAAGAGCTAAAGAAGGTGATGGTTGTAATTCAATTCACCTCCGAAATGGCACCCATATCCTCGCCTCTCTTCTTAATGAGCAGTCGACGAGGCTTAACCGCAGCCCATTTTACGGAGTAGGTTCTGCCGCCACCAACAGACTTAGGCCTGCTTCGCATTCGGGAAGAGCTCGGCTCAACAGGCGGTTGATCCACCACCACCTCATCTGTAGGAGGGAGAGTGTTATCGGGAGCATGCTCGTCATCCTCTTCGTCCGCTTTGCTGGACTCCGAGTTTGGCACATCGACCATATTCTCCCTCCTCTTTCTCGCCTTAGATCCCTTGGGTTTCTCCTCCAAGCCGGTACCAACAATGAAGCTGGTACTCGGGTCAAAGCCAACAGGAGGCTTGTTCGCCATGACGTGGTAGAGAGCTGCCAAATACAAGATCTCTCCTGAATCCCCAATATCAGGAACCGAAAAGCTAGTACGGGTGTGGACCGTATTATAATAATGCCAGGACCTGATGCCATCGAGGACGCTGCCTTCAAAACCCAGGTAAGAGCTGGGACTGTCCAGGAAAAGCTGGCTATACCCAAACTGTCGGGTGAACCTACTGGGCAAGTAAGGCTCCAAGTAGACAGCGTTGCGGTTGCGGTATACCAGGTGGGAAGGGCGAATGCTGTGCAACCAAAGGAGCATTTTGCCATATAAGAAGTGGGGAGGCCCAATACCATCCAGATGTACAGCCCTTATTTCCTCAGCAGTAAATCGAGGAACAGATACAAAAAAATTGTATCTGTCCACTCTTGACAGCGCCATCCTACAAGCACGCATAGTTTCGCTATCCCAAGGCATGCGACAATATTGGAAGTTCAACACGTTCAAAGTCCTTTGTCGCGTCACGGGCGATGACCTTGGACGTAAAAGTACGAATGCCATGGTGTATAGTGCACACCATGGCCGGGAGTAGAGCTAGCCTGACTCGGAAGACCAGCTTCACAGCAGGAAGGATGAAATTACAGCTGATTCTCTCAATGGAACCAGTCCCTCCTGGTAAAATAGCTAAAGGAGTCAGTTTTACTCCAAAATCTGTCTCCTGTGGCCCTCGATCTTTTGGTCGTCGACACTTGGCTCTGTATTTCCTCGTGGGTTTGAGGACTACGGGGAGAAACCCGACCTGAGGCACCCAATGTAAAAAGGTAGGTAAACCAGGACGAAGTATGGGGAAGGTTCCCTTCCGAGCTGCCGTCCTTCTTGATGGATATCTGGTGGCATATACTGTGATGACACAGTAGTTCCTGGTAGACAGCTACGAAGCCCGGGAACCATCGCTCCAGATCCTCGAACTCTTCGTTCATCGGAGTATATACTTCAAAAACTTCGTCTCCCCAAGGTAGCTTGGAGACTGCATGCATCTCGTGCAGAGCAAGCCCCATCTCCTCCACGAGTGTAAAGAAAGTCCCCGTACGGTAGTTGTACATTTCCAGCAAAGCCATGAACAATTTTTTGTTTATGGGAAAGCCATAGCTGGTGCCCCGAATGGCATGGTAGAGTCCAATCTCGCGCAGGAGAGTCTCGTACTTCCGTACGATCCACGTAGACAGGTTAGTCCACGAAGGAAGAGGGTGTATCCAATTCGGTAACGATAACCGGCCAACAGGATAGGACCCCTTCCGAGTAAGTTGGTTTATGAAAGTGTCAGCTTCAGAGAACGTGAAATTGGAACCCTGTACATTCAAGAAACTGCCCGGGGCCAGCCCCATCACGTATCGACTGACTGGTATCCTGCCCGTATACACTGACTGCATGTTATTGTTGTAGTAATTTTGCCCACAATCATCCCACTCCGGGTCGGACTCAAGGAATCCTCCATCTTCCTGGTCATGGGCAACATGTTGAACCGTGACAGTGGGAAGTGACGCTCCATCAGAGGAACATGGATCGCCATCCCGTCAGAAGTAAAACTCCAGCTCTCAGATACATCCAGAACTTGGGAGTTCTTCACAGTCAGGGCGTCCCCAAAGAGGAACGCAGGATTCAAGTGTTTACCCCCCAGCAGCCCTGAGTTCATCATCCTCGAAATAAGGAAGAAGGACTGCTTTTTAATGTCATCCAGCCTCTCCAAAGGTTCGTCTTTTGGAAACTGGTTCACCACAGACTCAACTATGTGGTCATACCTATAGCCCACAGCAGATTGGGCGTGACCCACCAGAGGTTCTTCCGCAGCATTAACTGGCAAATTTACTGAAAAGAATGACAAAGGAAACAAATTCAGGAGATGACCATAAAACACTTAAAAAGAGTTCATGCGGCTCTGTTTAAGATGGGTCCTTATGCGGCTCAGTTTTAACAAAATTTATGCGGCTCTGTTTGGACGGGTCCTTATGCGGCTCTGTTTTAACGGAGTTCATACGGCTCGGTTTTAACGGAGTTTATGCGGATCTACTTTGATGGATTCATATGCGGTTCTGTTCAAGGGACTTCATGCGATCCAGTTCATCAGGAGTTCATGTGGCTCTGTTTTGATGGGTCCTTATGTGGCTCGGTTTTAACGGAGTTCATGCGGCGCTACTTTGATGGGTTCATATGCGGTTCTGTTCAAGGGACTTCATGCGGTCCAGTTCATCAGGAGTTCATGCGGCTTTGTTTAGCAGGGTCCCATGAGGCCGAGTTCAGATGAGCTTATGCGGTCCAGGTTTTTAAAGGGGACTTCATGCGGCTCAGTTCTAAAAGAGCTCATGCGGTTCTGTTTAATGAGGCTTATGCGGCCCAGTTCAGATAAGCTTATGCGGCTCTGATATATTGGAGCTTATGCAGCCCAGTTCATCATGAGCTCATTCGGTTCTGTTCAGTGGGACTTCATGCGGTTCTGTTTTAAAGGTGCTTATGCGCCCAGTTCATTAGGAGCTCATGCGATTCTGTTCAGTGGGACTTCATGCGGATCAGTTTTAAAGGTGCTTATGCGGCTCAGTCATTTCTCATGCGGCTCAAACATGGGGCATACCCCATGCGGCTCGGACATGAGAAGTTCATGCGGCCCATACAACATATGTGGCTTTATCGTACTGAACTTGGGCAGTTCAATGAAGACGAAGGACGCATTAAATGCCAAGGAGAAAAGGCTTGTGCATAAAACATACAACAGAGCCATTTTTGTTAGGGTTTGAAGCATACGATCTTCCACATAATCCTTACCATCAATGGCGGGGTGGACTTCAGGATGAACTGTGGGCGCCTCAGTCGATGAAGAATCCGCTCTCTTACCCTTCGTCGCAGCACTAGAGGAAGCTTTGGGGGCTATTGTTGATCGGTGATCGAGAGAGAAGACGACGACAACTAGGGCAAGAAAAGTTGAAGAGAAAAGAGAGTGAAGGGTCTCTCTCTCTCCCAAAGAACCCATATTTATAGGCTGATGGGGGCATGCGGATCAAGAAACGCTTCGCATGACGTGCCGCCTAGAAAACAAGGTCGACTCTTGGATTTCTAACCCCTGTATGCAAAAAGATTAATCCTAATCATTAAGGCAAAATCTAAATATTTAAAGCTGACTCTTGGGATCCTATCCCAAAAGACGGCTTTAAATAAGAGCAAATCAAAGGCAAATAAATAGGATGCCTACGTGGCACAGAACAGTCTATGCGGCCAGAATATCCATGCGGCCAGAACATCCATGCGGCCAGAACACCCTATGCAACCAGAAGAGTTTATGCGGCACGAGGAGATTATGCGGACATAGCCATGCTTCTTATTCAAAGTATTTTAATTTTATAAATTGAAAACTTTGAAGGGGGTCTTGTAGAAGCATGGAAAAGGAACATGAAAGCTTCATGCAGCTCAAAAAGTCCTTTAGAGCTTTATGCGGCTCAAAAGTCTCTTAGAGCTTCATGCGGCTCAAAAGTCTCTTAGAGCTTCATGTGGCTCAAAAGTCTCTTAAGGCTTCATGCGGCTCAAAAGTCTCTTAAGGCTTCATGCGGCTGGAAAGTACACAATAGCTCCATGCGGCTCAAAACAGGCAACGTGGCTCTACGCAGTTCAAAGTAGGCATCCACAGCTGGACATCATTACTCTGTGCAGCTAGCTCATTAAAAGCTCTGACGCAATGCAGCAGCCCTGACACAACGGATTGACAGTTCTGACATAAACGTGAAATAATGACTCTTGACGTGCTCCTAGAGAGACGAGGAAAATCTTTATAGCTGGCACGATCCACCCACTTCTAAAGCTCTTTATGCGGCTCAGTCATAAGGACGTCCATGCGGCTCAGTTGTAAGGACGTCCATGCGGCTCAGTTGTAAGGACGTCCATGCGGCTCAGTTGTAAGGACCTCCATACAGTTCAGATTAAAGGACTTCTATACGGCTCAGTTGTAAGGACGTCCATGCGGCTCAGTTGTAAGGACTTCCATGCGGTTCAGACTAAAGGACTTCCATGCGGCTCAGTTGTAAGGACGTCCATACGGCTCAGTTGTAAGGACTTCTATGCGGTTCAGATTAAAGGACTTCCATGCAGCTCAGTTCTAAGGACGTCCATGCGGCTCAGTTGTAAGGACTTCCATGCGGTTCAGATTAAAGGACTTCCATGCAGCACAGTTGTAAGGACGTCCATGTGGCTCAGTTGTAAGGACTTTCATGCGGTTCAGATTAAAGGACTTCCATGCGGTTCAGATAAGGCCACCCTTATGCGGCTCTGACACGAGGCCGCACTCATACAGCTCAACTATGACAGTCCTTCATTCGGATCGTAGCAGTTGGGACACGTAGCAGGAGTTGATCAAATCTCAAAAACTCAGATTTATGGCAATCGACATAACAGGCAGTTGGGACACGTGGCAAGAGATTGACCAAGATTTATTCACTTGGATTTGCTGATATCAACAAATCATCACAATACAAATTTATTGCAATCAACATTAACTGCCCAGATTGATTTCCAAAAAACCATGCAGATTTGGTGCACTCAACATTAACTGCCCAAATTTGTTACAATCAACATTAATAGCCCGGATTGATTTGTAACAAACAGGATCAAGACAAATCTTAACGAATCCTTAACCACCCGCTTTTTAAGGAGCAATTATTGCACACCCTACTTATGGCAAAGCCCTATAAATAGCAAGGTGCCATTCCCTTGCAACGGCCTGGACAGGATGATACGCACAGAGCCTGAGCAGAGATATCAGCAACCCCGCCCACATAAAGAGCATTTCTTTTCCGGAGCCGAAGCGACGTCCGATCGTCCAAGGAGTAAGGCAGCATTGCCGTCACTCTCCCGAGCCTCTAGCGTTACCCCCCAGAATCAAAAATAAACAATTGTACTTTAGATTGCTTTTCCTAGGTTTTATTCCTAGCCTCTCTTTTGTACAAGCGAGTTTGTATTGTGAAGTAAAAGTCCAGTCCTCCCATAAAATTGTTCTGTTCTTTTATAATCAATGGCAAACACGATGGGGACTCTGCTAGGGACTAACTTCTCCACGGCTGAGAAGTTGGTGACGTAATCGAACGCAACCAAACTTGGCTCCACACAATAGATGCTGGTCGTTCGCTTCGACCAACAGGCGTTTGAAGAAATGCTCGTCGACGGGAGCGCTGGCCCGATCCAGAAGCAAGCCCGCAGGGAGTGGAGGCCCAAATCATTTGCTCCTCCCCAAGCTCTGGACGAAGTGTTCTCTGCTGTCCAGGACGGCGGAGATTCGCATACGGCTCCACTTCAGGCCACAGAGGACCCTACTATTCTTAAGTCTGACAGAGGAAAGCACTATGATGCTGGATTTGAGGAAGCAAATGGGGACTCTATACGGTCCAGGAAGAAAGCACTACGATGCTGGACTTGAGGAAGCAAATGGGGACTCTATGCGGCCCTGGAAGAAAGCACTACTGTTGTTCTTAAGTCTGGCAGAGGAAGGCACTACGATGCTGGACTTGAGGAAGCAAATGGGGACTCTATGCGGTCCAGAAAGAAGCTGAGTAAGGGTGCCAGCCGCATAAAGAAGGCTCATGCGGCCAACAATTTCAGACGCATGAAGACTCATGCGGCCACTAAATCCAGCCGTTTGAATGCTGATATGGCCAACGGATCCAGCCGCATGAATGCTGATGTGGCTAACGGATCCAGCCGCTTGAATGCTGATGTGGTCAACAGATCCAGCCACATGAATGCTGATGTGGCCAACAGATGTAGCCGTATAAAAGCTGATGTGGTCAACAGATCCAGCCACATGAATACTGATGTGGCCAACAGATCCAGCCATATGAATTCCTATACGGCCACAAATGCTAGCCGCATGAATGCTCCATGCGGCTCGGGTTCAGTCTTTGACCGCCTCTCATGCGGTCCTGACTCCAGTTGCTCCCAAGAAAATATGCTAGACTCTGTGCGGCACCATTTGGACTCTTCCTACTATGTATCCTCGGGTGCTAAAGTGAAGAAGTCTAGGACAGCACGGGCTAGGCGAGCTCAGTCAGCTGTCCCAACCTCTGACCATCCGAGCGCTCCGCTTACTGTTATGCGGGCCTCCGATGGAAAGTTGTACCGAACCACTCGAGTCCAGCCCCCGGCGGCAAACGGACAGAGTGGTTCCCAAGAGTCTCCCAACAATCAGGAAGCAAACATGGTACCAACACACTCAGATGCTAGGGATTCCCGGGCCCACAAAATGGGTGTAAAGGTTACTCGGGACGCACCTGACTTGCGTGACGTGATCCGGCATAAGCGCAAAGAAAGAAAAGAAGCTTCGGTGTGCAGAGAGTCCTTCCATGGATATCACTGCACCTAAGTCATTGTCAACTGCTGCTGCAACAACGCGGCAATACAAGAAGACCGACGGTCCGTCTTCCAACGACTGCAACACCCAAGATCAGAAGACGAGGCGCTTCTCGTTGCCTACTGCAATTCTGCTCTGAAGATCCCTGGCAGCGGAAGAGGGAATAAAAGAAACGTCTCCAGTCCAAAAATCTCAACCAACGTAACCAAGAAACTCTCTTCTAAGCGATTGTCTACCACCGTTACAGGAGGAGTTTACGAAGGTACCCGCACAAAGACGAAATCTGCCACACTTGGAGATTTGTCGTCCACATCTCTGGGAAGCGCTGGAGCCGAGGGTAGCACTCCTCCAAACATCTACGATAATCCGGTGTTCCAAGAAGATAATCCAGGAAAAATGGTTCCCCCAACAGATGCAGCAGGTTCCGACGTCCCCAACTCTCAAGACGAGGCAAGCTCTGAAGCTGGGGGTACCACTCCTTCTGAGTCCGAACCAGAGGAGAATATTCCTACATACCCTGAAAACTTCTCCGTACAAGGGTATGACTCAGAGGGCACGTCCTCTACCGTTCCTTTCATCTCTCCTCATGTGAGGACGGTGTTCATGACGGACAGCAGCCAAGACGGTCCTATTGATCGCCAATACATCGACACTCTGGAGGCCATACTTCATACCTTGATCAAATCCGTAGACGAGATCAAAGCGGCCCTACCGACTCTGCAAGGAAGGACGCCTAGCCAAACAAGCTTGGGTCCCACGGTCAATGCGGACTCAAACTCAACTGCACCAAACCCGGGCAACAATCCTCCAACGTTGACGGCTCCTACAGCTGTAGATGAGGCCAGGGAGGCGAGACGAGAGGTCCAGGAGCTTCGGACCATGTTTTACGCCCGAGAAACTTCCCAAGACCTCAGGATACGACAACCGTATCCCTCTGTATGGAGCGATGTCCCCTTCCCACCAAGATATAAGCTATTTAACATCAATCCATATGATGGAAAGACATCTGCGAGCCGGTACATTACCTACTTTGAGGTCACAATCGACCATCTGTCCCATGACGATGCCATCCTTACGCGATTGTTCATCGGGGCATTGGAAGGCGTCGCCTTCGACTGGTACCGCAACTTGTCGGACAATTGCATCCATTCCTTCGCCGGCTTCAAACGTATATTCCTGGAGAGGTTCTACGAAGTAGGACAAGACGTGACGATGTCCACCCTCATGGATGTTGTTCAACGAAAAAGGAGCTGACAAGGAACTATATTGAGCAGTTTCACCAAACCGCGATGAAGTTGCCTTCCGGTAACCCTAATTCCTCCTTAATTGAAATTTGCCAAAAGAGGCTGTTCCCCACAATCAGCCTCTGGATGGACAAAAGTCAGTTTAAGGACTGGAAGACGTTCATCATTAGTGCTACTAGCGCGAAAGACAAGTTGAAGAAAGCTCACCAACTGGGACTGTACATCTCGGAGGGAGAGGACAAAGGTAAACGCCCTAATGCCAACAACAACAACGACGGTAATCCCTCCAACAACTGAGACAACAAGGGCAAGTAGGCTATAGTGGCCGATACAATCCCGAAACCCGAACCAAGGCTGGCAGAGAAGCAGTGGCCGCAGATGACTTACTCCTTTGAAGACAGCCATGTCAAGCTAATTCTTGACATGCTCATACAAGGAGATCGAATTTAGCTCCCTCCTCCAAGACGTGAACCTCGTCCTACAGAAATGGAGAGCCCCAAGTACTGCCACTACAATCGCTATGTCCACCATGCCACGCAAGACTGCTTCCAACAGAAGCGATACATCCAGCATCTCATCGATTCTAAGGCCCTGGCCATTGATTTTAAAGAGGTGACCGTGGCAGCCAATATGGTGTCAGTACAGTTCGACAGCTTCCCTCCGACAAAGACTCAAGATGGAGTAGTACCCATCCCCAGAGCAAAGATGGAGGTCGCTAACCTTCCACCTCCCCGAGACCAGGCCGCTGGTCTAGTACCTCTTACCACATCACGAGGGCAGGTCATTTTGGTCCATCCGGACCTGGTGCCTGAAGTGACTCAATCTGCACCACCCTCTACCAGCAAAAAGAAGAGTGGAAAAGTCAAATCCTGTCGCACAATCTCGACAGAGGTCGAAGAGGCTACAGCTGTCGTCACCCGATCGGGTGCACAATCCCAACCTACACCGGGTAACTCGGCTGAAGATTATTAGCCGGCTACGGCTGATGCTCTAGGACCTTCTCAGCCTCCGACAACCGACAAGCCTAGGCCAAAAGAGACTCGCTTTGACAAACCACTCCAAAAAGAGGCACCTCATGGGCTGGAGAGGCCCTACAACTTTGACATCTTGGCACAATTGGCCAACACACCGGCCAAATTGTCGCTATACGAGCTTCTGAGACTCTCCAAAGATGTTCGTGTTGTACTGAAGGAGGCACTCCAGAATGCCAACGTATATCTGGCTCAGTCCAATCTCACTGGGGAGAGCTCGCCTGCATATCTCCAGGACAGTGCTTGTACTGGCGTAATACCCAATATCGTGTTCACTCCGCAGGACATGCGTATCAAGACCAACTTGTACGATCGCCCTCTGTATTACACTGGATACGTCAGAGATGTCAAGGTGGATCGGATGCATATTGATCCCGGTTCTTCCATAAGCATCATCTCGAAGAGCCTGCTGCATCTGTGCATCCCTATGCATCACCTGACGCCGACAAGCACTGCCATCAACGATTTCAATTCAGGCAGAAGCTATCCGATTGGAAAGATTTGCCTGAAGTACTAAATCGGTGACCTTCAGTCAGAAGTGACCTATTATGTCATAGATGCGGACACTTCTTACAATATTCTCCTGGGGCATCCTTGGATACACGATTACATGATCGTGCCTACCATATTGTACCAATACTTCAAGTACGTCGACAAGCACGGCTTCGTGAGGATATAATTTGTCGACAGCGATCCCTTTAAAGGGGTCGAATCCTATTACTCAGACTCATGCTTGTATGAGAAGTCGAAAAGGCACCTTATCGAAAGAGATACTCAAGATCAAACCGAAGCAACAACTGGATCGGAAGAACCTCTGATAATCCACCTCCAAGCCTACAAACCTGGCAGAACCGTACCCCTTACAGCCACTCTGCGTAAGAATGCAATCAGCCTCTCTGCACATGAGGAACGGATAATAATCTGACTACCAAGGTCTGGCCAAGCGCCAAGGCCCACGACAGAGCTACTGACAATCAGGCTGCCAAGAGCTAGCCAGCAACAAACAGAGGAGCTCAATCCCTCTGTCAAGCCGATGATGATTCGTCTTCCTAGAATGAATCGGCAGCCGAGCGCTAAGTCGGGGACTGCTAGCCAGCCAACAACTCCCCGCCCGGTACCGAGCACCAAACTGGGGGTCGTTAGTTGTTAGCACCCTGAAATTCGGGTTGATTTTTTTTCATTTTATTTATTTTCTGATTGTTTGGTTACATTAAATATTTCATTCTATTTATTTATCTGTTAGTGTACTTTTCATGCCATTGATATTTGGAGTATCAGGGATGTTCAACTCTGGAAATTCCCTTCACGAGTTTTGGAGTGGACACGATTACCTTCATGACGGTATATGGTGTCCCACCCAAACTTGTTCCCTTGTGCCCCTTTTTCTTTGCTGAACTTCGGGTCGAATTAGACCGTTCGATCAGTAATTGATTTTTCCACTTTTTTCCTTGATCATTTTCAGCGCGTTGCCATGACATTTAAATTGGGAGCGCCAGACCAGTCATTTCCTTGAAACCAACTCCTCATTGATGATCTACTCGAGACGCTCGTCACCCATGACCTTCGTTTTCCACTCATTCACGTCATTTTGAGCTCCATTTGATTCGCACAACTCTTCCGACGCGTGACCCGATTTTATTTCACGCCACGGCGTCACATTCATTTTCCAACTTGATTTGTGGGTCCCCTGTCGACCAAAACCTGTCAGCCCCAACTATGGACATGGCCCACTTTGAGCCTACTATCCGTCCGCCACTTGTGTCCCATTATTCGGAATCCCCATGTGCTACTTATTTACACATGATCATCAACGTCTAATTATAATTCTATTTTTGCACTATGTCCAGTTTTGACCCAATCCGTCTCCACCGAGCCCAGTCCAGCTCCATGAATTTCTCCATCATGACACCCTCATATTTATTGCCCAAAAATATCAATTTCTTATTTTACATATTTTTTATTTTTAATGGGAAATTTTCCATTGATTTATTTGCCTTGAATACCCTATTTCTCCAAATTATTCCTAGCCTTAGATCCTACAAACTAAATCACAACCATTTATTTTCCTCATGGAAACTTTTTCCTCACTCCCACATGTTGGCCGGCCCTAGGTGGAGGGAACACTCATTTCTCTCTCCTTAATTTAATGCTTATCCTATTCTCTCTCTTCCTTTCCATATTCTCAACAAAACTCCCACAGCAACAAACAACATCCTCACCATTAATTTCTCCCCCATGAAATTTTTCCCAACCCCAGCATATGGCCGGCCCTAGAAAATTGTGAAGAGAATCTTCTTTCTCTCTCTTCCTCTCATCTCATTTATATTCACTCACATATTCTTCTCTCTCTCTCTCTTATTTTCCTATACATTGGAGCAACACAGCAGCCATGCAACCATCCACACCATGCCCGACCTCTCACTGGACTGACCACCCTCCCTCGCCGTAGCTCGGCCACCCTGGCCGAGCTCGACCACCGAGCTCAGCCCTCTCCTCCTCCATTTTCCTGCTCCTCCATCTCCATCTATAACCGCCACCACCATCAACATCAACTCCGGCCACCACCACCATGGCGCGCCACTTCCTCCGCCAACACCACGCGATGCCTGGCTGCCCCGACGAGCCCTCGCCGGCCGAGCTGGCCGCGTGCAGCCCCGCACGAGCCGGCCAGCACAGCGGGAGCAGCCACGGGTGTACGGCGCGCGCGCGCGGACGTCGCCGCCGCCGCCGCCGGCCGCTGTGGCTCCGGCGAACCCTCCCGTGGGTGGCCCCCTTTCCTGCGAACTCAGGCCTGCCCTCCCGTGGCGGCCAATGTCCTCCGGGACGTGCCGTCGAGGCGATTTCTGCGTTTTGAACGAGATCCCGTCGGCGCGCGCGAGTTTGGAACTCAGATTTGGCGTTCCGTCGCAGCGACTTCGCGTGCATTTTCCCGGAGATCCGATCGTTGGATCGGCGATTTCTTCCTTCCATCGCAATCTCGGTATATCCACCTTCATCCCTGTCAATTTTCGTCCGTTAATTTTATCGTTTGATACATCAAAACCGGCCACCAAGTTGACCGTTTAAATTGTATTAAATTTGGACAGTTTCGTGGGGCCAACTTCGTCAGCTTGTATCTCCTCCACCGCAGCTCCGTTTGGCGTGCTACCAGTTCCGGTGCGAATCTGGTATAACCCTCTTACTACCCCTTCAGTTTCGTTTCATTGTGAGCTTGTTTGATTGGTTGAATTCGACGCCAAAGTTGGCCGTCCGAATTCGTAAATTCCAACTTGTAAAATTCCATTTTTGAACACGGGACTCCAGATTTCATTTCTGACACCACCATTAGACTTGTGGCGTCGTTCTGGCATGTTTTCATATAAAATTTGTTAGATTTGGAGAATGTGGGCCCGGGCACGTTTTTCGGTGCAAAGCGGGTCCCACTTTCTGGGTCAACGGGACTTTTTTACGCCGGCTCATCGGAATCCAATTCCGAAGATACCATTAAGTTCGTATCGTCATTCTGGACTCGTTGACATATAATTTGCTAGGTTTTGGTGGACATTGGGTCTGGCACGCATTTCGGTGCAAGTCGGATACCAATATTCGGGTCAACGGGTCATTTTGAGTTCGGCTCATCGGAATCCAATTCCGGAGATACCATTGAGTTCGTATCATCATTCTGGACTCGTTGACAGGTAGTTTGCTGAGTTTTGAGGACTTTGGCTTCAGCACGTATTTCCGTGCAAATCGGAATTCCAAGTTCTTGTCAACGGGCCAAAATGAGATCGGGTCAACGGAATCCAATTCTGGAGATACCGTTGGGTTCGTATCGACATTCTGGTTGCGTGGACATATAATTTGTTATATTTTATAGACTTGTTTTCTTGCACGTTTTTTGGTGCAAAACGGCTCCGACACGGACACCGTTTTGATCCGAAATTACCTTTTTGCCCTTGTATCCAAATTGGACCATTGGGTAGGCTATCCTAGCTAATTTGACCTTTCTGGACACATTGGCGATGTTCATTTCATCGTCCGACAATATTTGTTGATAATTTTTCTAAGTTTAACCTTTTTATAATTAATTAATAATTAATTCATATAATGTTCGTATTTCGGGATTAGTACAACGAAACTGAGATCAGCCAATTCCAGTGATCTCACATCGCTGAAATTGACATGTTGGACACGTGGATCACTATAATAAGATTATCAACCTTACCGATAATCTTCTTATCTCGATTTGCGTGCCGTAAGTTTCGACGTACAAATAACGAAGTACACTTTATTTTAGACTAGAATTGACCCTGATTGACCTAAGTTGACCAGTTGACCCAGAGTCAACTGTAAGTCAACACTTGACCTAGTTTGACTAGATTATTGACCGGAGTCGACCTAGAGTTGTTTGACTTAGAAGAACCTAGAATAAAATAGATTGTTGTGGATTCATTTATTACAACTTGAACACCTTGTAACCTGTGTTGCTTTAAATAGGACTCTGTGGCTTCAGTGGGACCCCTCTATACTTATCAGCTGTTCAGGTTATCGAGGCGAGTACATTCTCTGATTATTTCATATCCTGCTTAGAATTATTTCCTGCAGTAGATTACTTTACTTGTACTGTCACGTTGGTCACACGGATTGGTACTATATGGATCCCTTCTCGAGATGTTATCCTTAGGGAGCATCGGGTACTACATGTTCTGTGCGTTTCACTTACATGAAGTATCATATGCTTCATTGGTTCTTTGATCACTTTCGACATATACTCTTATGATCGTAGAGTCTTCCTAGAATCCTTATCCCATTTATGGGACTACTATGTATCACCTTCGGGGTCTATCACCTTCGGGGGCTTATCACCTTCGGGGTCTACCACCTTCGGGGTCTGTTACATAGCATCATATAACATAACCTGGCTGGATCCTTGTGTATTGATTGGGGGTACGGGGAAGTAGAATTGGACATGTGAATAATACACCAGTAGTGTAGTATCAGAATCTTTTCCATAGTGTAGCATCAGAATCTCCTATGCCATTTACATGTTCATATTGTACTCTGATTCACTAGTCACTGCTAGTTCCCTATGTATAGTAGATATTTCTATTATAGTTCTCTCTCTGTTTACATACTGCATTCATTCAGTACTTGTATCTTACTTTACTGCATGAATATATTTTCTAACCTGCGATGAACTGTTGAGATGTAATGTGCTCGTTCCAGTCCTGACTGGACCTGTTGATAAATTTTACAGATAGCCTGGAGGTGCCTGCTAGCCTAGAGGAGACACAGTAGGGGTTATTTAGGTAGTTATTTCATTTTGTCTGGAGTTGTATTTACTTTGTGGATTACTGTATCTGTATTGAGTTTTGAGATGTATTTCTGAGTTTATGTATCTTAGACACTTAGGCTTCTATCTCCTGTATCTCTTTTGGATTTCATGTTTTATCTATCTTTATCATGCTCTACCTTAGATGTGATTGAGTCTGTATCTGCTATGTCACCCCCATTCGGAGAGTATAAATTATTTAGTGTTATACTGTTAGATGCATTGAGACCTAGGACAGCGTTCTACCGCCGACACTGCGGCGTAGGCTGGGCGTTGTTACGTTCTCGTGCCCTAACGCTAGGGTGCGGGTCGTGACACGTTTTTAGTGGTGGCCCATGCAGGTCGAGACTAAAGTGTAGTGGTATTCGAACTAGAGTACCACTACAGCCTGCAGTAGGATTAGGATATATTTTGAAGGTACTCAATCACAGATAGGAACCCTTGAGAGATTCCTGGGACGACCCTGGAGAATCTTATTTAACTTCGATTTGAAAACTCTATTTTCCCCTTGATTTAATTTATTTTACTTTTGTTGTTAAATTTGATTTTTATGGATTATTGTTGAATTTGAGTTTGTATTTATTTTGATGGAAGATTTTCGAATTTTGAATTTTGACGATAGCTGTTGCATTTGAGTTTGTATTTTGATGGATTTAGTTCATTTTGAATTTTGATGTTCGTTAATAAATTTTGATTTGATTTTTGAGTATTCATTGTTGATTAATTTAATTTTTGGCAAGATGAAATTATATGGGCTAGGTCATCTATGTTATGGAATCTAGTCTTCTATAGTCACATTAGCCAGCATGGTGAGGACATATAGTCTGACTCTGGATATATTTCTCGGGTGTGGGAATTTAAGGTTTTCGTAGCCAAGCATGCGGCACCGCGAAAATGTTAAATACCATGATTTTAGAGATATGTGCATAAGTCAAGGACTCTGTGATTATCGTAGCCTTGCTTACTAGTATGACGAGGATTTAGAGTACCATAATTTTGGATAGACGCATATGATTATCAGATTGTGCTTAAAATATTTTAAACATGTTTTCTTACTGTTTCTCAGTCATTCAAAAAAAGGAATTATTGTTTGTTGTTTTGCCTAGTTTCTTGTCATTTAACTTAAGAGTATGTTTAGTTGTTTTCATAAACCTTTGTGTAACTTCTTGCTGTGAGTTCTTCTTAATACAATGAATCGATAAATTTGTTAGACTTTATCTTGGATTTGATAATTTAACTCTGGATTTCAGAACGGTTTCTTCTTTAAACAGATTTTATCATTATTCCTTCTTGCCATTTTTCTTGTATTAGATAATAATAAAATTGTCTTGATTTCGTCAATCACCTGCTTGCAATCTTGGTAGGAATCTAAATGTTAGTCTTAACGTAGAATTAATTTTATTGGGACATAAGAATATGTATATGAATATGTATAGCAGACATTTGCCTAACACGTATGCATGCTACACTTGATTTTTCTACATATCTAGATACATATTGATATGTTGTTGATGTCCAAATTTTCATAACCAATGTTTCTGGTTCTCTGCTTTTCCATGTTTAAGTTCGTAATTTTTTAAATATAAATTTCATGTTATTATTTAGATTTACGTCACTGCACATGTATGTTATACGTAGGGTTTCAATTCAAAAGAATTTGGTTGAAAATTGTGTTTAAACTTGTCAATTTAAGACTGTGTACATATTAACTCTTAATACTGAATTCCAAATGTTTAGTTTAAATTACTGTTTTATTTCTTAAATGTAATATTTAGAGCTGTGTACATTGTTGTTTGTAGGGATATAAATTTAGGTTTCATATTCTTACTTGTTAGTTTGTGATAAACTTTGAGTTGGATTTTAATGTTCAAATTTTTCCAAAATTCTGAAAACTAGTTACATGTTAACATTTTTACATTAATTTCCATGTTTAGTTAAATTTCAGATCTAATATGTAATATTGAACTGTATGCGTAGATAAATGTATTGGTAATATGTTAGGGTTTCTTTCTATCATGTTAGGATGTGTTAGGATATTGGGAGCGTTGAGAATTGTTGTGATATTCCAAACCCAAAAATCTGAGACCGCATTATGTTCATATTTTCCATGGTTGGAATGCTAGCTTGTTTTAGATTTTGTATGTAAATGCTGAACTAAAACTGGATTTAACCTTTTAATACTAAGCTATAACCCTATACAAGGACACACACACACGTCTACTATCTAACTGTATGAACATGCCCCCATACACATGATGCTAGTTTTCCCTCTCTAACGCTCTCTCTGTATATATATTGTGATTGGATTTCAATGCAAGTGACTTTCGATTCTTTAACTTGTGATTTTGATTTTCTTTGGATAGTATTTTTTTCAAATAATTGGTAGTTACCTTCCTTTATTTTTATTTTTATGAGTACCAGTTTTCATATGGGGTGGTAGACAACCTTATAGTTTGATGGTTGTTATTTCTGTATCTTCCTATTTTAGCACCCTGGATTGCTTGTGTGTTTGATACCCTATGACCGTTAGTTAGCATGACTAGTAAACCTAGATGAGACTTCACTGTCACCGTATACCATGACCCTGTTTGCCGTTCTTTTTTGATGGTATGTTTATTTAAGTTCTGGGACTTTGATTTTTGGGGGTTTGACCTAGAGGGAGTAGGGATATTGTAATTTCGAGGACGAAATTTTTATAAGGTGGGTAGGATGTTAGCACCCTGAAATTCGGGTTGATTTTTTTTTCATTTTATTTATTTTCTGATTGTTTGGTTACATTAAATATTTCATTCTATTTATTTATCTGTTAGTGTACTTTTCATGCCATTGATATTTGGAGTATCAGGGATGTTCAACTCTGGAAATTCCCTTCACGAGTTTTAGAGTGGACACGATTATCTTCATGACGGTATATGGTGTCCCACCCAAACTTGTTCCCTTGTGCCCCTTTTTCTTTGCTGAACTTCGGGTCGAATTAGACCGTTCGATCAGTAATTGATTTTCCCACTTTTTTTCTTGATCATTTTCAGCGCGTTGCCATGACATTTAAATTGGGAGCGCCAGACCAGTCATTTCCTTGAAACCAACTCCTCATTGATGATCTACTCGAGACGCTCGTCACCCATGACCTTCGTTTTCCACTCATTCACGTCATTTTGAGCTCCATTTGATTCGCGCAAATCTTCCGACGCATGACCCGATTTTATTTTACGCCACGGCGTCACATTCATTTTCCAACTTGATTTGTGGGTCCCCTGTCGACCAAAACCTGTCAGCCCCAACTATGGACATGGCCCACTTTGAGCCTACTATCCGTCCGCCACTTGTGTCCCATTATTCGGAATCCCCATGTGCTACTTATTTACACATGATCATCAACGTCTAATTATAATTCTATTTTTGCACGATGTCCAGTTTTGACCCAATCCGGCTCCACCGAGCCCAGTCCAGCTCCATGAATTTCTCCAT
Organism: Iris pallida; assembly: GCA_029216955.1. Taxonomy (NCBI): domain Eukaryota; kingdom Viridiplantae; phylum Streptophyta; class Magnoliopsida; order Asparagales; family Iridaceae; genus Iris; species Iris pallida. The sequence goes on along the minus strand of JANAVB010036420.1, from coordinate 5,490,487 downwards.
CATGACACCCTCATATTTATTGCCCAAAAATATCAATTTCTTATTTTACATATTTTTTATTTTTAATGGGAAATTTTTCATTGATTTATTTGCCTTGAATACCCTATTTCTCCAAATTATTCCTAGCCTTAGATCCTACAAACTAAATCACAACCATTTATTTTCCTCATGGAAACTTTTTCCTCACTCCCACATGTTGGCCGGCCCTAGGTGGAGGGAACACTCATTTCTCTCTCCTTAATTTAATGCTTATCCTATTCTCTCTCTTCCTTTCCATATTCTCAACAAAACTCCCACAGCAACAAACAACATCCTCACCATTAATTTCTCCCCCATGAAATTTTTTCCAACCCCAGCATATGGCCGGCCCTAGAAAATTGTGAAGAGAATCTTCTTTCTCTCTCTTCCTCTCATCTCATTTATATTCACTCACATATTCTTCTCTCTCTCTCTCATTTTCCTATACATTGGAGCAACACAGCAGCCATGCAACCATCCACACCATGCCCGACCTCTCACTGGACTGACCACCCTCCCTCGCCGTAGCTCGGCCACCCTGGCCGAGCTCGACCACCGAGCTCAGCCCTCTCCTCCTCCATTTTCCTGCTCCTCCATCTCCATCTATAACCGCCACCACCATCAACATCAACTCCGGCCACCACCACCATGGCGCGCCACTTCCTCCGCCAACACCACGCGATGCCTGGCCGCCCCGACGAGCCCTCGCCGGCCGAGCTGGCCACGCGCAGCCCCGCGCGAGCCGGCCAGCACAGCGGGAGCAGCCACGGGTGCACGGCACGCGCGCACGGACGTCGCCGCCGCCGCCGCCGGCCGCTGTGGCTCCGGCGAACCCTCCCGTGGGTGGCCCCCTTTCCTGCGAACTCAGGCCTGCCCTCCCGTGGCGGCCAACGTCCTCCGGGACGCGCCGTCGAGGCGATTTCTGCGTTTTGAACGAGATCCCGTCGGCGCGCGCGAGTTTGTTACTCAGATTTGGCGTTCCGTTGCAGCGACTTCGCGTGCGTTTTTCCGGAGATCCGACCGTTGGATCAGCGATTTCTTCGCTCCGTCGCAATCTTGGTATATCCACCTTCATCCCTGTCAATTTTCGTCCGTTAATTTTATCGTTTGATACATCAAAACCGGCCACCAAGTTGACCGTTTAAATTGTATTAAATTTGGACAGTTTCGCAGGGCCAACTTCGTCAGCTTGTATCTCCTCCACCGCAGCTCCGTTTGGCGTGCTACCAGTTCCGGTGCGAAGCTGGTATAACCCTCTTACTACCCCTTCAGTTTCGTTTCATTGTGAGCTTGTTTGATTGGTTGAATTCGACGCCAAAGTTGGCCGTCCGAATTCGTAAATTCCAACTTGTAAAATTCCATTTTTGAACACGGGACTCCAGATTTCATTTCTGACACCACCATTAGACTTGTGGCGTCGTTCTGGCATGTTTTCATATAAAATTTGTTAGATTTGGAGAACGTGGGCCCGGGCACGTTTTTCGGTGCAAAGCGGGTCCCACTTTCTGGGTCAACGGGACTTTTTGATGCCGGCTCATCGGAATCCAATTCCGGAGATACCGTTGAGTTTGTATCGTCATTCTGGACTCGTTGACATATAATTTGCTAGGTTTTGGTGGACATTGGGTCTGGCACGCATTTCGGTGCAAGTCGGATACCAATATCCGGGTCAACGGGTCATTTTGAGTTCGGCTCATCGGAATCCAATTCCGGAGATACCATTGAGTTCGTATCATCATTCTGGACTCGTTGACAGGTAGTTTGCTGAGTTTTGAGGACTTTGGCTTCGGCACGCATTTTCGTGCAAACCGGAATTCCAAGTTCTGGTCAACGGGCCAAAATGAGATCGGGTCAACGGAATCCAATTCTGGAGATACCGTTGGGTTCGTATCGACATTCTGGTTGCGTGGACATATAATTTGTTATATTTTATTGACTTGTTTTCTTGCATATTTTTCGGTGCAAAACGGCTCCGACACGGACACCGTTTTGATCCGAAATTACCTTTTTGCCCTTGTGTCCAAATTGGACCGTTGGGTAGGCTATCCTAGCTAATTTGACCTTTCTGGACACGTTGGCGATGTTCATTTCATCGTCCGACAATATTTGTTGATAATTTTTCTAAGTTTAACCTTTTTATAATTAATTAATAATTAATTCATATAATGTTCGTATTTCGGGATTAGTACAACGAAACTGAGATCAGCCAATTCCAGTGATCTCACATCGCTGAAATTGACATGTTGGACACGTGGATCACTATAATAAGATTATCAACCTTACCGATAATCTCCTTATCTCGATTTGCGTGCCGTAAGTTTCGACGTACAAATAACGAAGTACACTTTATTTTAGACTAGAATTGACCCTGATTGACCTAAGTTGACCAGTTGACCCAGAGTCAACTGTAAGTCAACACTTGACCTAGTTTGACTAGATTATTGACCGGAGTCGACCTAGAGTTGTTTGACTTAGAAGAACCTAGAATAAAATAGATTGTTGTGGATTCATTTATTACAACTTGAACACCTTGTAACCTGTATTGCTTTAAATAGGACTCTGTGGCTTCAGTGGGATCCCTCTATACTTATCAGCTGTTCAGGTTATCGAGGCGAGTACATTCTCTGATCATTTCATATCCTGCTTAGAATTATTTCCTACAGTAGATTACTTTACTTGTACTGTCACGTTGGTCACACGGATTGGTACTATATGGATCCCTTCTCGAGATGTTATCCTTAGGGAGCATCGGGTACTACATGTTCTGTGCGTTTCACTTACATGAAGTATCATATGCTTCATTGGTTCTTTGATCACTTACGACATATACTCTTATGATCGTAGAGTCTTCCTAGAATCCTTATCCCATTTATGGGACTACTATGTATCACCTTCGGGGTCTATCACCTTCGGGGCTTATCACCTTCGGGGTCTACCACCTTCGGGGTCTACCACCTTCGGGGTCTGTTACATAGCATCATATAACATAACCTGGCTGGATCCTTGTGTATTGATTGGGGGTACGGGGGAGTAGAATTGGACATGTGAATAATACACCAGTAGTGTAGTATCAGAATCTTTTCCATAGTGTAGCATCAGAATCTCCTATGCCATTTACATGTTCATATTGTACTCTGATTCACTAGTCACTGCTAGTTCCCTATGTATAGTAGATATTTCTATTACAGTTCTCTCTCTGTTTACATACTGCATTCTTTCAGTACTTATATCTTACTTTACTGCATGAATATATTTTCTAACCTGCGATGAACTGTTGAGATGTAATGTGCTCGTTCCAGTCCTGACTGGACCTGTTGATAAATTTTACAGATAGCCTGGAGGTGCCTGCTAGCCTAGAGGAGACACAGTAGGGTTTATTTAGGTAGTTATTTCATTTTGTCTGGAGTTGTATTTACTTTGTGGATTACTGTATCTGTATTGAGTTTTGAGATGTATTTCTGAGTTTATGTATCTTAGACACTTAGGCTTCTATCTCCTGTATCTCTTTTGGATTTCATGTTTTATCTATCTTTATCATGCTCTACCTTAGATGTGATTGAGTCTGTATCTGCTATGTCACCCCCATTCGGGGAGTATAAACTATTTAGTGTTATACTGTTAGATGCATTGAGACCTAGGACAGCGTTCTACCGCCGACACTGCGGCGTAGGCTGGGCGTTGTTACGTTCTCGTGCCCTAACGCTAGGGTGCGGGTCGTGACATTAGTACCCAACGACTCCACGTTCTGCTCCACCAGTGGAGCCCCTGATAATTATGCTGCCTAAGTTACCCTTCCAGTCTTCATTGACACTGGGGGTGGCCGAAGAAGAGTCAGAGCTGACCAAGTATATGGCTGCTTACACTGATGTTCCATCCGCAGATGATATAATTCTACTGGAAAAGATACCTTACTTCATCAATAAAGGGCTATATTTGAACTACCTCGAGCTTAATAAACTTTGTACAATGTATGCCATGGAACACGGTATAGGCACCCACCTACACACACAGGTGACAAATGTCTACACCGTAAACCAACTTACTCCAGTGGAAGATGCTTACCGCATAGTAGAAGGAGAGGATCATCCAATCATCTTCGGCCGGAAGAATGATCCACAGCCCTTCAGGATAGAAGAAGTTGAGCTCGAACCCGACACCGGGAGACTGCCCCTTTATCTGTATAGTACCTAATCCAAGTATCTCATGCAAAAATAGGTGTATGATCTGAAAACTACGCCAGGCTTGAACTACGGCACTGGACGGCGGCTACCCTTACAGTTGTCGGTTCCGACTAGAAAACCACGGGATTGCTACAACAAGACCAGATGTAGGCTAGGTTATGTTGCACCTACAACAACTCCTGAAAGCTCAGATGAGAAATGCGACTGGCATTCGCATTCAACCGGATCACCCACTTTCGATTCGGATGTCAGCATAGAGGACGTATTCAGGCAAGCTCTGTCTGTTAATATTACATTTGTTGATGCCTACGAAGAAGATAAAGATGTACCCGAACTTCTAGAGCTAGAACCTTGGGTCCAGCAACTAGACGTACTATGGAAGAAATGCTTCGAACTTCGTGAACCTTCCACTGAAGATGAGGTTATGCAAGTTGATCTCGGCGACGAATCCTCTACAAATCCAATCTTGGTCAGCAAAAGTCTGACAGACGAAGAGTGGAAGGAGCTTTTGCAACTCGTCAGAGAGTACATTGACGTGTTTGCCTGGAGTTATGAAGACATGCCAGGGCTAGACCCCGAGGTCACACTTCATAAACTCAACATTCGTCCGAACGCAAAGCCGATCAAACAACAACAAAGACGTTTTTGCCCGGACATCATAAATTCTATCGAAGCTGAGGTCAACAAACTGATAGCCAGCGGCTTCATCAGGGAGGAGCAACATCCAGACTGGGTCTTCAACATAGTGCCAGTCCTCAAGAAGAATGGAAAGATCCGAATTTGCATCGAATTCCGAAATCTAAACTAAGCTTGTCCTAAAGATGAGTTTCCTCTTCCCATCACGAACATTATGATCGACAATACATGTGGCTTTAAGCGCATGTCATTCATGGATGGCTTTTCAGGATACAATTAAATCAAGATGTTTCCTGACGACGAGAAGCATACATCATTCTGAATACTAATTGGCGTGTACTGTTATACCGTCATGCCCTTCGGCTTAAGGAATGCCGACGCTACGTATCAAAGAGCCATGAATGTCATCTTTAGAGATCACCTGTGTAAGACCGTAGAGTGTTACGTCGACAACATAGCTGTCAAAAGCCGCTCTAAAGGAGACCATCTGCAAGATCTGAGGACGGTATTCGATCTGATGCGAGCGCACAACTTGAAGATGAATCCTACCAAATCCTTCTTGGGCGTATCTAGTAGAAAATTCCTAGGTTTTATCATTACAGCCCAGGGAATCCACATAGACCCTGAGAAAATGAAGGCAATCATGGAGATGGGTCCCCCAAGAAATTTCTGTGAACTCCGAAGCCTTCAAAGGAGGCTAGCTTACATCATGCGGTTTATCTCTAACCTCTCCAAACGACGTCAGCCATTCACCCACCTCATAAATAAGGGTGTTTCATTCGTATGGGATGAAAAATGCCTGCGCGCTTCGATAACATCAAAGAATATCTGTCGAACCCTCCAGTCCTGGTGGCCCCGGTCTTTGGAAAACCATTCCTGCTCTATGTACGAGAAATTGAGCACTCTCTCGGTGCTTTGCTAGCACAAAATAATGATGTAGGCCATGAGCAAGCTATATATTACCTCAGCCGAATGATGATCGGGTCGGAGCATCGATACACTGCCGTGGAGAAGGAGTGCCTTGCTCTGGTTTTTGCCATTCAGAAGACGCGACACTACGTCACGGGGCAAACCATCCATGTCATATCAAGAGTTAACCCCCTCAGGATCTTCATGACCAAGCTAGGTGCACTCAGCTCTCGCCTCGCTACCTGGGCGATATTATTGTCTCCCTACCACATGATCTTCGTGTCACGCCCCGCTCCCGTAGGAGCGATCGTCCTCGCTAAGGCGTGATGCCGCACGGGCCTAGGTTGCGCCCGTACAAGGCCAAGTCCAGAAACGGCCGATCGAGCTAGGCCACAGAGTCGCACAGAGTGTCCCCATTGCAGCGGAAAGTACATAAACACAAGTAGAAGCAAATTCAATCTCTTTATTGATACTCACGAGGGTTACAAGCGGCGCTAGGCCGATATTACAAATCGCTCAAGCTCTCTCTCTCTGAAACATAAAAGGCGTGCCAAGTGGCTTACAAGATGGAATGATACATGGCGATGTTCCGATATATTATGTCCTGTATAGGGTGCTTCAGCTTCAGCAACGTCCCAAGGCCCCGGAGTTGGCTCCGCGCCTTAACACGTTCGATGGAAGCTCCGCACCAGCCGGCGTCTCCTGTATCCTGCAAGCAGACTGTGGGGTTATCAGTACATTGTTATGCACTGGTGGGGAGGCTAGCTCGCCCACAACGCCATCATTACCAAACACGTTGCATTTACTTTTGTGCACCGACTATCATTCATTGTCTTTCTAATCTTGCCTTAGGGTCAATTTCATGGCACATATCATGACCTATCTCGTGTTACTGATTTCAAGTGTCGCATAGAAAATGCATGCACGACTTACCCATACTTACCATCCGGCCTTCCCTGTCCAAAGTAAACCAAGTTAGTCAGCATTAACATGAAGTAATATGACGTGATTTATGTAAACATTCAATGTAACTGGCGAGTCCATGTCTCGGGTTCTAGCACGTCGTGGGCATGTTCTAGTGTTACATTTCGAGCATGTTCAGGAGGCACATTTCAAGCATGTTCGGGGTGGTATATTTCAAGCATGTTCAGGCATGTTACATTTCGGGCATGTTCATGTTCAGGATGTTACTTTGCAAGCATGTTCAGGAGTGTTACATTTCGGGCATGTTCAGGAGACACTTGTTCATTTAACTTAGACTACTTGATTTCAATGCAAGAACTTACACGTGGATTGCCACCAGCATAGTCCACTTAATCTACATGCACGGGTCGCTGGCTTTACAAGCCATTTAGGACATTCCCCTGTGGCAATTCTCAACTTAGCGTAGGGTGATGGCTGGTACACCCCGTTAAGTCTCTCGAATATACCCTGCTACTTACGTCTCTTGGTGCCCAAGCCCGCACCCAAGCAGCCCGTAAGCCCGTATTGATTCTGCCTAGGCCGGCCACGGTTTACCCCCCCAACGCCCGTGCCGCAGAATCCTTCCACTCGACGGCCACGGTTTACCCCCCCACCGCCCGTGCCGTTTGTCCACGACCATTTCGTATTAACTTGTCTTTTACTTAGCGGCTATCTCCGAGCCGTAGGCTAACCCTTAGCCATAATGCGTTAACGACCAGGTTGGCGTCCGTACAGCGCGGGTAGCGAGCCCCGTTGCACGTGCCCGTCACACCTGTCGCTAGCGTCTTCCACGTCTTATCTTTCATGTATTCTTTCTTTCATTTTATTCTTTCACTTGTTCATATGTTCATTCATGTTTTCACGTATTTATTCATTCGTTGATTCATTCATTCACGCATTACGCAACTCCCAGTGCGGGAGTCGCCTTGGCGACCCATCGGTCCCATAGCCTTTCAATGTTGCTATACTATACTCGGAACGACTATGTTGATAGTCTTCCCATTTCATTGTTGTAATCCATTCATGGTTTCATCGTTGAACACGTACGGGACTTGAACATAAGCTTGTGCCGTAGCACGAGCGTAGAGCGCGGGCGAGAGTTTCTATATTTGCCGAGTTCTTTTCCATGTTCTAAACAAGCATGCAAGATGGGATTATTCCCTTAGCTAGGTGCGTTGAGTCATTTATTAGCATGCACGGGTTATCGCCTAGCGATTCTCGTGATAGTGTCCGCATTGTTAAGTGTCTAGGCTAAGCAGTGACGGGTTCATCGGAGCCACCCACCTTAGCGATGTTTGCATTGGCCGAGCGATACTCCGAGCGCGCCTTTGGAAGTCTAAGTCTGGATTCATCTTGACGGGCCAAGGCAAGTCTGGCATTGATTTGCATCAATACTTCATCGGGTCGAGGCAACTCTTTGGGTCGACGGCTCGTTTGAGTCGTTGCACTTGCCGTTTGGATCGGCGTTCCGCTAGGGCGGAGCGGGTCACTACATAATACACCACTCAAAACAAGTCTCGTCCTCGAGACTTCTTGAGTGCAGGTCATCCTACCGTTTCTTAACTCTGATCGTGTACACATCTTAGGCAATTTCCTATCGAATGGCTTTATCGTTCGATGGCATCGAACCGTACTCGGTTTCTTTCTAAGTTCCGTGTCGCATACGTTTGGTCGATTTTATCGAATTACTTCTCGTTCATTTTAGACTTGTTGTTACTTATTCAATTCAAGCATTCTTCGTATTGGTTTCTATTTCTCTGTGTCATGGGACGGAAATATTTACACGAGGTACATTGTAACTCATCAAATGCGAGGGTCGTAGGCTAAGGCAAACTCACTTTCGTTTATCTCGGTCATCGAGATGACCCGATTCGCTTCTCAAGCGTTCGTGTCCACGAAATCAGTATGATTTCTACTTAGCGGGGTCGACCATGTCTAAGAAATTTTTGTTCGATTCAAGACCACGTATTGTATTGTCATCGAGTACATCTTCCTACCAATGGTTCAGTTCGTTATATCAACTTTTACTTGCACGATATCGATTCCATATCCTTCACTTGTTTAGGGCTAATTTCGTTGTCGTTCACGCACACTCCGCTCACACGTTTCTTGATTCCGAGCCATGCCCGTACTAGTATCGATCCTTTACTTAACGCAATTTCAAGATCTTTGACACTCTCCCATTCCTTAAGTCTTGCTTGAACTCAATGTATCACTTGGCTGGATCGTGCACGCATTCCAAGCGTCCCCAAAATACATGCATTCAGCCAAGCCGCATGATCTAGAAATTTGTCATTCTCACTCGAGTCGCATCGTGCACATACTCAAGCGTCCCTGAATATGTGCATGTCAGCCGAATCTCGTGAGGGGTATTCCTATATTCGTGATTCACACTACCCATCCATGCCAATCCTCAAGATCAATCCTTCGATTGATAACTCATGAAACAGGGCGTCTCGCCTACCTGCTAGGCCATCTTTTCGAGGCTAAGTCAATGTCAGGATTGGAATCATAGTTCCCCAACAATAATGCCAACACTGACCCCAATCCTAGGGTCAAACCAAGGTCGATAGTACGGGATTTTTCTACCCAAGCTCGCGTCACTCAGATTTCTAAACATCGAGCACGATCACCTATTCGCATCAATGTATTCGTCGCACACTGCAACGAATTCAAATCCATTCAAACCACTAAATTGACATACTTCACATATCCATTCTAACCAATTCACGTATTCGATCACGAGTTCATCTAACTTGACAATATGTTGCGCCCCAATCTCACGCGATTCCGATTATCCACGGTGGTTCATGAATCACCATACAACGCTCCCGTGGAATAATCATTCTCATCGGGGCGTAACTCTTGTTTGGGTCCAGACTAATTCATTTTCGATACGCGGATTGGACCTACTCAATCCTCAAGTTCGATTCTTCAAGCACACAAATCCATTCTTGAGTCACCTTCGCGTCAAACCACAAATCGAAACAATCAAATTGTCATGCCGTGCAAGTTCGATCACCCCCGCTGTATGAATCACCATGCCAGCGCTCACGCGGAGTGATCGCCCTAATCGGCGCGACGCATGTGCGAGGCTGGAGTTGCACTCGCATAAGACAAGAATGTCGACATTGGGGTTATCGTCGAAGCAATCCAAACGCTTCATTTTCATCCAAGCTGCGATCTCTATTCGACAGTCCGACCGTCCTTCATTCAACCAGAAAATCCTCGAGCCACGTCTATATTTTCCTCGACGCATTTTAATATCCCGAGTATAGCATCCAACGGAACAATGACATTTGCACGATCGTCATTCGCCGAGTCAGAGTACCCCCGAGTTATCGCATATCGATCTTTGATACGCCTCAATACCATCGACGATATGCGTAACCTGACGATCTTCCTTTGCAACCAATTTCGAGTCAGGCGACGATACCGTTGTCCGAGTTGGATATTCCACCATTTCATTTAATATTCAAGATCAAGTTCATCTGCTATTCCTTGAGCTCGTTTCAAGATCGTTGTTCAAGATTCAAGTCACATTTCATTTGTATCAATCCGAAATCGTACGCGCGATGCTCTAAGTTTCCTCGATCAAGACCATTTATTTCCATTCGTCGTTCCGAGTCGTTTTCTAACATGCGTTACCCATTCACAAGTTGCCCAGCGACATCTCGTTCGGGACTTTTAAAGTCACGGCCAACTAAGCGTGACACGTTCTAAGGCTTTGCGCGATCGCATCGCCTCGTCGACGTACTCGTTGTGTTTCGTAATCCTCAAGTTTCGCTCGAATGATTTTTCCAAGAACATCCATACACCACTCGGATTCGAGCCACTCGACTAGTCGTCGACACTCATTCTTATTCTTATTCGAACCTATCACATACACCACTCGGGTTCAAGCCATACGGTCTAATCCTCAATCACGTTCGCGTCATGCGCTAAGATGTCCTTCAGATTCGTTCGACGAATCTCTAGCGTAATCGCTCGCGACGCCTCGACGTACTAAGTCGTTCGCACTAATCCTCAAAATCCAAGCCAATCATTCGTGTACGCCTAAGCGTTAACTCGATAGCGTTTCTATCGATATACACTCAAAGTGTATTTCCGTTCTCGATCGAACGATACTTGATATCGCTCGCAACCCGATTGCACCCAAGAGTCGAGGTGTGCAACATGCGGACTAAGTTGTACCGCTTAACCATCTCGTGCGGACTATATTTGAGTTTGCACGCTCACTTGCTAGGTCGACGCAAGACTAGTCAGGCACGCACGCGACATGTTAACTTAGCATATGTTCTCTATCGAGTCAAGTTTAACATCGTTCGACATTGTTAGCGTAAAGTTATTCAAGCAAGCCTTGTGTTTGCTAACTTCTAGCATTTTAGTTTTCCTTCGACTCAAGTCTGTCGTGGTTTGGCACAAAGGCCTTCGCCTATCGATCCCGTTCAACCGAGTACTTGTACGAGCTTTTGAAAGTATTAGACTTATTGTATGGAACATCCCAAGGCACAACGAGAGAGAGAGCGTACACATCTTTTTTCCGACGACGAGCTTTCAAAACTGAGAAAATCGAAATGATGTCCAAGGACGTAAAGCCGTGCTCTGATACCAATCTGTCACGCCCCGCTCCCGTAGGAGCGATCGTCCTCGCTAAGGCGTGATGCCGCACGGGCCTAGGTTGCGCCCGTGCAAGGCCAAGTCCAGAAATGGCCGATTGAGCTAGGCCACAGAGTCGCACAGAGTGTCCCCATTGCAGCGGAAAGTAAATAAACACAAGTAGAAGCAAATTCAATCTCTTTATTGATACTCACGAGGGTTACAAGCGGCGCTAGGCCGATATTACAAATCGCTCAAGCTCTCTCTCTCTGAAACATAAAAGGCGTGCCAAGTGGCTTACAAGATGGAATGATACATGGCGATGTTCCGATACATTATGTCCTGTATAGGGTGCTTCAGCTTCAGCAACGTCCCAAGGCCCCGGAGTTGGCTCCGCGCCTTAACACGTTCGATGGAAGCTCCGCACCAGCCGGCGTCTCCTGTATCCTGCAAGCAGACTGTAGGGTTATCAGTACATTGTTATGCACTGGTGGGGAGGCTAGCTCGCCCACAACGCCATCATTACCAAACACGTTGCATTTACTTTTGTGCACCGACTATCATTCATTGTCTTTCTAATCTTGCCTTAGGGTCAATTTCATGGCACATATCATGACCTATCTCGTGTTACTGATTTCAAGTGTCGCATGGAAAATGCATGCACGACTTACCCATACTTACCATCCAGCCTTCCCTATCCAAAGTAAACCAAGTTAGTCAGCATTAACATGAAGTAATATGACGTGATTTATGTAAACATTCAATATAACTGGCGAGTCCATGTCTCGGGTTCTAGCACGTCGTGGGCATATTCTAGTGTTACGTTTCGAGCATGTTCAGGAGGCACATTTCAAGCATGTTCGGGGTGGTATATTTCAAGCATGTTCAGGCATGTTACATTTCGGGCATGTTCATGTTCAGGATGTTACTTTGCAAGCATGTTCAGGAGTGTTACATTTCGGGCATGTTCAGGAGACACTTGTTCATTTAACTTAGACTACTTTGATTTCAATGCAAGAACTTGTACGTGGATTGCCACCAGCATAGTCCACTTAATCTACATGCACGGGTCGCTGGCTTTACAAGCCATTTAGGACATTCCCCTGTGGCAATTCTCAACTTAGCGTAGGGTGATGGCTGGTACACCCCGTTAAGTCTCTCGAATATACCCTGCTACTTATGTCTCTTGGTGCCCAAGCCCGCACCCAAGCAGCCCGTAAGCCCGTATTGATTCTGCCTAGGCCGGCCACGGTTTACCCCCCCAACGCCCGTGCCGCAGAATCCTTCCACTCGACGGCCACGGTTTACCCCCCCACCGCCCGTGCCGTTTGTCCACGACCATTTCGTATTAACTTGTCTTTTACTTAGCGGCTATCTCCGAGCCGTAGGCTAACCCTTAGCCATAATGCGTTAACGACCAGGTTGGCGTCCGTACAGCGCGGGTAGCGAGCCCCGTTGCACGTGCCCGTCACACCTGTCGCTAGCGTCTTCCATGTCTTATCTTTCATGTATTCTTTCTTTCATTTTATTCTTTCACTTGTTCGTATGTTCATTCATGTTTTCACGTATTTATTCATTCGTTGATTCATTCATTCACGCATTACGCAACTCCCAGTGCGGGAGTCGCCTTGGCGACCCATCGGTCCCATAGCCTTTCAATGTTGCTATACTATACTCGGAACGACTATGTTGATAGTCTTCCCATTTCATTGTTGTAATCCATTCATGGTTTCATCGTTGAACGCGTACGGGACTTGAACATAAGCTTGTGCCGTAGCACGAGCGTAGAGCGCGGGCGAGAGTTTCTATATTTGCCGAGTTCTTTTCCATGTTCTAAACAAGCATGCAAGATGGGATTATTCCCTTAGCTAGGTGCGTTGAGTCATTTATTAGCATGCACGGGTTATCGCCTAGCGATTCTCGTGATAGTGTCCGCATTGTTAAGTGTCTAGGCTAAGCAGTGACGGGTTCATCGGAGCCACCCACCTTAGCGATGTTTGTATTGGCCGAGCGATACTCCGAGCGCGCCTTTGGAAGTCTAAGTCTGGATTCATCTTGACGGGCCAAGGCAAGTCTGGCATTGATTTGCATCAATACTTCATCGGGTCGAGGCAACTCTTCGGGTCGACGGCTCGTTTGAGTCGTTGCACTTGCCGTTTGGATCGGCGTTCCGCTAGGGCGGAGCGGGTCACTACACTTCGTCCCGCAGAAGGCTGTTAAAGGTCAAGCTCTGGCAGACTTTTTAGCAACTCATCCAGGTTCGGAGTCAACCAGAATAGACGAAGAGATTCCAGATGAGGTTGCCAATTCAAATGTGGCCTCTCATGATGTCGTATGGCGAATGTTCTTCGACGGCGCTTCCAGAACTGGGCCCAAGGGCAACATCGTCGCTGGAGTCAGAGTGGTGCTGATTTCTCCCTCCGGACTGGTGATCAATCGGGCTTACTCCCTCATGGAGCCCTGTTCAAACAACGTGGCAGAGTACAATGCTTTGGTCATTGGCCTCCAACTTGCAAAGTAGCTGGGGGTAGAGCATCTTGAAGCATACGGCGATTCACAGTTAATCATCAATCAGATCCGGGGTTCATACGAAGTTCGCCATGAAGATATGATCCTCTATCACCAAATAGCGATCAACATCATTTCGTCATTTGAAGGGTTCTTCACAGAACACGTTCCCAGGCTCCAGAATATCGAAGTCGATGCCCTAGCAGGCCTTGCCGCTTCCTTAGCAGTTCCGAACCATGCTCACCACTTGGTTGACGTAATAGGCCGCGAACTGGTCTGTCCCAAGAACAGTGTTCAATATGTTGAGAGTTACTCCGCTCTGACATTCGACGAAGCACTAGACTGGAGACAGCCATTAATTGACTTTGTAGTCTACGGCATCTTACCAGAAAATCCAAAAGAAGTTACTTCCACCAGAAGATGTTTCCTCAGATTCTTCTATGATACAGAGACGAAAATGCTGTATCGACGATCATACGATGGATTACTGCTTTGGTGTCTGTCAAATATAGAAACCAAAAAAGCTGTACGCGAAGCTCACGACGGCGTCTGCAGGGCTCATCAGCCTGGCCCGAAATTGCAAGACCGCCTTCGCCTAATGGGATATTACTGGCCTACGATGGTTGCAGATGCGATAGACTATGCAAAAAGTGCAAAGCCTGTCAAGTCTACGTAGATTTCATCCACCAGCCATCCGAGTTTCTACATCCGACGGTGGCATCCTGGCCGTTCGAAGCACGGAGAATGGACATCATTTGTCCGATCACTCCACCTTCGTCCCGACGACATCGCTTTATACTCGCAATTACGGATTACTTTTCTAAATGGGCAGAGGCTATTCCACTAGTAGAAGTGAAGACTTCAAACATGATCAGCTTCCTCAAGCATCACGTCATCTATCGTTTTGGACTGCCCCAAAGGATCATCCACGACAATGGTCCGCAGTTCGCAAGCCACACCTTCTATCGGTTCTGCGACAAACACCGAATCCAAAATGTTGCTTCAATGCCGTATAATCCGGCAGCGAATGGGTTGGCAGAAGCATTCAATAAAACTATAATCAAGCTACTCAAGAAGTTCGTGTCTTCCAACAAATGTGACTGGAATGAGAAGCTTGGAAAATGCTTATGGGCATACCGTACTACAGTCTGGACGGCCACTGGGAACACACCATTCTTCTTGGTATACGGGAGTGAGACAGTTCTCCCATTGGAGACTCAAATCCCCTCACTCTGCGTTTTCCTTACCTATCGATTGATAACGGATGATAATCACCATCGCCGGTTACAAGAGTTGGAGGCTCGAGATGAGAAGCGCCTGTTAGCTCAACAACGAACAGAGCTATACCAAGTACGTATCTTGGGAGCTTTTAACAAGAAGGTTATAATCTGAATATTCCAAGTAGGTGATCTCGTTCTGGCAGTTCGGAGGCCGATGGTTATGACTCATAAAACTGCCGGTAAATTCCAGCCAAAGTGGGAAGGTACATTTGTCGTCGAGGCTGTATTCTCCAGTGGTGCTTACCACCTCGCAAAACAAAATAGAGACTTGCTCATGTTGCCCATAAACGGCAAGTTCCTGAAGAAGTATTATGTCTAAAACGATATTCTCCAAATATCCCAGATTGTTGAGTTATGTACCCTCTGGTATCGTTGAACTTACATTCTGACTCCAAATCTCCCAGATTGTTGAGTTATATACCCTCTGGTATCGCTGAACTTACACTCTGACTCTAAATCTCCCAGATTGTTGAGTGATGTACCCGCAGGTACCGCTGAACTTATACTCTGGTCACTCTAGATGAATCTATATCGTATCTTTTGGGTAGTAAGTCACGTGTGATCATACCTCTGAACTTTCTCCCTAAAAGAGCATCTCCTCATGATCTATTACCCGTACTTTCAATAAATAAAAAAGGGTAACAGATCCACAAATTACCCAAAACAACCACGTCGATGTCACCTCTGAGTTGTTTCACTTCCATCAAAAACAAACCGCCCCTCTCGTAGAACTTCCACATCCATATTACCTCTGAGTTGTTCTATGTATGTAATTCCCGTATTTCGGAATACGTATTTTGATTGGGCCTATATGTATTGCGGACCTGTATTTTATTTTCTCAGATTCTGGCCTGTAATTGTATTTTGGCTTAACTTGCGGATTTTGGTTTTCTCGTAAAATAGATTTTTGGACCTTATGTGGTTTTATTTTATGGAGAAGGAATTGGTTTGGTTTGGTTTGGTTTAGTATGCATTGGACCACACTTAGTTAACCTCCACCCTCAACACAACACACCCTCCCTCATTAAAATCCCACCTAACTTTCTCTCTCCTTATAACTTCCATTAATTTGTTCATCTTCTTCTTCCTTCCTCCACACAACACCAACACCATAGGCAAGTGCACCTTGCCACCAAATAAGACCCTATTTTATTTGTCCATTAGATAGATTAGGACATGGTGAACAACATTAGAACTTGGCATTTTGTGATTTGGAACTTCCAATTTTCTAGATCTAAGTTTTAACAATTTTTGGATTTTCTTGGTTTTGATCTATTAAACTTAGATTTTTCTTTGTTTTGAGGCTTCCATGTAGAAGAGAATTCAACTTTACACAAGTTAGAACTTTGGAAATCCAAATTTTGTTTTGATTTGGCCAAGTTATGAAGATTGGAAATTTTTGGTGTTCTTGGGTTATCTCTCGGACTGGTGGAGAAGAAGATCTCAGCCTGCGCTCTTTAGCGCAAGGTTGAACTGCATACCTTCTTCGGCCAGCGCTCTTTAGCGCTGGGCTGAGCCGCGCAACCCCCTTCTCGGCCTGCGCTCTTTAGCGCTGGTCTGAACCGCGCAACCCACTTCTCGGCCTGCACTCTTTAGCGCAAGGCCGAACTGAGCAACCCGACTCCTCTGCGCAGCTCACTCCTGCGCAGCTCGCTCCCCAGCACACTTGACTGCTGTGCCGCTCGCTCCCAGCGCGGCTTGGCTCCAGCGCAACTCAACCCTGTGCAGCTTGACCCAGCGCAACCCAACCTCAGTGCAACCCAACCTCAGCGCAGTTCATTCCCCTGCGCAGTCCATTCCCCCAGCGCAATCTGACCCCCTGCGCAACTCACTTGCCCATGATGGTTTGGTTTTATTTCTTGGACTTGGCTTCTCTTTGTGGATTGGAGTTTTGAGATCTTGTTCTACACAACACGACTGTCTCGACCCAACACGACCTGGCACGATTTTTGGTGTTTTGCTTATGACTAGTACGATTTTTGTGATTTCTGTGAAGTATGATTTTAGTACTTTCTGATCTTCTTGATAGTGACCCAATGGGGTGCGCTCTTAACTTGTGGCATGTGATTCATGATTAATCTTGGTGATGGATAACTTGATAGTGGCCCGTGGCGGCACACTCCTGACTTGTAACTTGTAACCTGACTTGATGCTGTTGCGATAGCTAACTTGACTCATATAATCAACTCTGACTCCGTGGGTGTTCATTCTTGCTGCTTTGTGCAATCCACTTGTCTGGTCCTGTCTTGTCTTGTATCATGTCTAGGACGTGACTCCCTGGTTACCACGGTCAGGGATTCACACTAAATATGGATTAGGCTAATGACTAGATCAAACAATAGTTCATGGAGAATTTCCAGTCACAAGCAATCTTGTTATCTGGGCGCTTTAAATGGACTTGAAGCCTGCCGACGAGTAGTGCACATTTCCAGCACACTGTCATGTGTTGCACCCTCTAAGTCACCTAAGGGTATATCGTCTCCTGGGCGATGTACCCAACCATACTCTCAACCAGCGGAAGGATAATTAGATAGTCTGCAGGGCTTGGGACTGGAAATTTCTCATTTGCACCTTGCTAGTAATTAGGCTTGTGATAACCCTAGTTAGTTAAGTTGTAAGCCGTAGTATTTTCTTGGCCGCCTGTGAATGGATAGTGTCCAACCTGGTCTAAGTCTCTTCTAGTCGCTGTACCTGGTACTCCTGTACATGATTGTTTTACTTATCTTTAACAATAAATGGGTTGAGGCAAAGTGCTATTCAGGCGAAGGGTTACAATCCCGGTCCTTGTTTGGTTTAAGGGTTGTAACCTGGCTCCCGGAATGGTTCCACGTCCCTAGTCATTTATTGTCCTGATGTACTCTTTATTACTTGTACTTTTCTTCTATTCCTTATGTTCTGATATGCTGGTTTTTGTTCTTATTTCGTGGCCTCCCTTGTGGCACTTGCTCTTTCTGGGGTTTGATCCAGTTAAATCAAGGAGAAGTGTTGACACAAAGTCACAGTCAACCAAATATTGATAACTTGACTAAATAATAATTGTAATAATTCAATACGACACACGACGTCTACATTAAGCTCAAGTCAGAAGACAGCTCAATCTTTGTATTTCAGTTGTTCATAAGTCTGTATTTTATACTTTTATTGAGTCTAGATTGATGTAAACTGTGTCATGCTGAGTTCTTGAGACTTGACCTATAGCCTACCCAATAATCCCTAAATTCCACCATCCAGAAAATGACCATTGGCTCCCAAGAACCAGTTCTGTGCTCTGGAGACAGAGTTCGGGCCGAACTCTGCCTCCACACAGAGTTCGGGCCGAACTCTGTCCCCTAAAAATCAGCAGCCTTAATTTTAGGGTTAGCTAGTTGCTAGTTATCCAACGGCCAAATATTTGAAATTTCCTACCCGAATTCTGGCCGAATTCTGCCTACAAAAATACTATAAATAGGCCATGAATTCTCTCATTTCAAATCATCCAATCTTCTCTTCTCTTCTCTCTTAAGCTCAGATAAGCCATACCCTTCCCATCTACTAGCCACAAGCTTCCTAAGTCTCGAGTGCTCAGCATCTCTCAGTTAGGAGTCTTGTGCAAGAGTTGAAGAAGTCGCTTGGACAATTCCAAGCAAATCGCCACTGCGATCCTCTGTAAGAAGTTGATGTACTCTTCTGAAGAAAAGGCACGGGTTGTAAACTACTATTTCACAAATAGTGGATTTAATCCTGAGCTAGAGTTCTCAGGCCTGGACTAGTCCTCCACGAGGGAAACCAGGTTAAAATCGGCTGTGTCTGCGTATGCTCTCTTGATTTTCTCTTTATTTTCCGTATTTACTCTGATTGGTTTTATTTGTGATAGAGTTGATTTTTTAATTGGATATTATCTCTATATACTCTATTCACCCCCCTCTAGAGTTGCCATCTGTTCTTCAATTGGTATCAGCGCTCTATTCTCTTTACAAGGACTTACATCCTAGAGCTGATCCATGGCAACCACACAATCCTTGATTTCCAATCATGGTGAAGGGCAGTCCACTCATAGGCCTCCTCTATTTGATGGAACTAACTACACATATTGGAAAACAAGGATGAGTTTTTATCTTAAGTCTCTAGACTTTGACCTGTGGACTGTCGTCACTGACGGTTACAAAAAGCCCGCCAGGATAGTTGTCAACGGTGATCTTGTTGAGAAATCACATGACAAATATTCTGACGATAAGAAAAAACCGGCAAGTCTAGATACGAGAGCTATTAATGCTTTATTCTATGCTATAGACAGGAATGAGTTCAACAGGGTATCAACATGCACCACATCTCATGAAGTATGGAGACTTCTAGAAGTGACGCATGAAGGAACTACCCAAGTCAAGGAATCAAAGATAAGCCCTCTCACGCAAGAATACGAAGCTTTCAAGATGAAACCAAATAAGACGATCACGCAAATGTTCACAAGATTCCTCGACATCATCAACCTCCTGTCTTCGCTCGGCAAGAAATACTCAAATCACGAGAAGATTCGCAAGCTACTTAGGGGGCTACCAAAGATTTGGAACCCTAAAGTGACGACCATCATAGAAAGAAATGATCTCACAACCATGTCCATGGAGACCTTGATGGGAAAGCTAATGACTCATGAGCTTGACCTCAAGGACTTCGAAGAGCCTGTTCCTAAGGCTAAAGAGATCGCACTCAAAGCTCACCGGCGAAGGGCTGAACCCGTAGAGACAGATAATGATGACTCGGAAGATGATCAAGCCCTTATGGTCCGCAACTTCAAGAAATTCCTTCGCTTCAATCGAAGGAAGAAGGAACCACAAGAAGATGGTGAAGAAGAGCCAACTTGCTATGGTTGCAAGAAGACTGGACACGTCCGAAAAGACTGTCCATTCTTGAAGAAGAGCAACCGCTATGAAAAGCCATACAAGAAGACTTCATCAAAGAAATATGCCAACACAAGCATTTGGCATGAAAGTGAAGCTAGTGACTCCGAGGAAGAAAAGGACTCTCCTCAAGATACGGCTAATGTGTGCCT
The DNA here is from genome assembly GCA_029216955.1 of Iris pallida. NCBI lineage: Eukaryota > Viridiplantae > Streptophyta > Magnoliopsida > Asparagales > Iridaceae > Iris > Iris pallida. The sequence goes on along the minus strand of JANAVB010036420.1, from coordinate 5,470,367 downwards.
AATGGCAACATCCGATAAGGTATCAAACGAAACTCTTGATGACTTCTCTTTTGATGAACTTGGCGATGCTTTCACTGATTTACTCGATGATCACAAAAAGATCATTGGTAAATACAAACACGCCAAGGACAAAATCAAAAGTCATGAAGACGAGATTCAAAGACTTTCTCTATTGCTTGATAACATTAGAGACACTTCACCCACGGAAGTCACAGATGAGGTATCGAAGCTTAAACTAAGCCTTCATGATGCTGAAACACGTATTGAGCAACAGACACAAGAAATCACAACACTCAACACGTTGCTTGCTGAAGAAAAGAGTAGACACAAGATTTATATGACTAAGATTTATGGTTTAAATGCTAAGGTTACTGATTTGCAGGCTGTCTCCAAGAGATTAGAGACTAAATTGGGTAAACAGGTTGCTCAACCTCAAACCCAATCTCATGAGACACCCACAGAGCACAACACTTCTCATGCTAGTCATTCATATCATCCATCTACAACACATAATCATGCTTTCATATACACACAATTTCACAAAGGACACAAACCACATACACGTAGAAATAATTATCATAGATACAATCATCATGCTGCACAAAGACACAATCAACATCACAATGTCATGCCATATAGACAACATCACAATGTCATGCCATATAGACAACATCACCATACTCCATATAGACAACATCACCATGCTCCATATAGACAACATCACCATGCTCCATATAGACAATATCACCATGCCACTCCACAGCACTCTATACATAATCATCATCATCATGCTAATTATCATACTTCTGCTCATTACACTGCTTATAGACATCATCAGCATGCTCCTAATGTAAATAGGAATGCTACATGCACTTATTGTGGTTTGCATGGACACATATCACCACAATGTAGAATTAGAAGATTAGTTGATAGAAAAATATATGCATGGTTTCCAAAAACTAACTTTTCAGGACCCTCAAGAAATTGGGTACCAAAGGTCACATCTACTCTTGATGTAGGTGGACCTTCTCTCCTCAACTAAAAGTATGTAGATTCTCGATAGTGGATGCTCGCGACATATGACAGGAGACGCAAATCTTTTCGCATCACTATCGATGAAGGGAGAAGGATATGTATCCTTCGGCAATAACCTCAAAGGTTATATTATAGGTAATGGTAATATTGGTTATCCTCCCTCTCCCGTAATAAAGGATGTCTGCCTAGTGACCGAGTTAAAGCATAACCTGCTCAGCATTAGTCATCTTGCTGACCATGGATATGACATTAACTTTGGACAAAACAAATGCCTTATTTATGATAGGTCAACAGGAGACATCGCTTTTGAAGGGGTAAGAGAGGATAATATTTATACTTTCTATTTGTCTGGAAATACTAACAATGCAGGTAGATGCCTATATGCTCATAAAGATGAACGACTACTATGGCACCAACATCTTGGTCAGGCCAATATGGATAATATATCCAGGCTATCAACCAAGAAGCTAGTTAGAGGCTTGCCCGACATCACATTTTAAAAGGACACCGTATGTGCCGAATGTGAGTTGAACAAAGCAACCAAGTCATCTTTTCATTCCATAAACTCTGTAAGCACTTCTAGACCCTTGCAACTACTCCATATGGATTTATTTGGGCCTAGTAGAGTAGCCAGTCTTGGCGGAAAACTCTATGCCTTTGTTATTGTTGATGATTTTTCAAGATTTACTTAGGTTTTCTTTCTTGCAAATAAAAGTGATGCTATTTCAGTTTTCAAGATTTTTGTTAAGAAAGTTCAAAACGAAAAGGGCTACATGATTACTCGAATCCGAAGTGATCATGGAGGCGAATTCGAAAATTCTAATTTTGAAAGGTTTTGTGATTCTAATGGTTTTGATCATGAGTTTTCTTGTCCAAGAACTCCTCAACAAAATGATGTTGTGGAGCGGAAGAATAGGACTCTTGGCGATATGGCCAGAGTTATGTTGAATAAGTTTTCACTTCCGAAATATTTTTGGGCTGAAGCTGTCAGAACAGCATGCCACATTTTAAATAGGGTGCTTATTCGTCCTATTACGAAGAAAACACCCTATGAGCTTTGGTTTGGAAGAACCCTAAATGTTTCTTATTTTAGAGTTTTTGGATGTAGATGCTTTATCCTTAACACCAAAGCCAACTTAGGCAAATTTGATGCCAAAGCTGACGATGGTATTTTCCTTGGCTATGCTGCCAAGAGTAAGGGATATAGAGTTTTTAACAAACGCTCTTTAATTGTAGAAGAGTCTACAAATGTGACTTTTGATGAAGATAACAGTGCAGCAGCTACTCTTGATGATGATGTTGAGCCATCAACGTCTACTCTAATGAACACCACAACCGAAACAAATTCTCTGGAAAGCTTGCCTAAGAAATTCTTTTTCAAGCCATCACATCCAGAAAATTTAGTAATCGGTGAGGTTTCACGAGAAGTAACTACTAGATCATCATTAAGAGACTCTATTGCTAGCACTGCCTTTATTTCACAAATTGAGCCTAAAAATATTTCTGAAGCTTTCAATGATGAATTTTGGATTTCTGCTATGCAAGAAGAACTCAACCAATTCGAGAGGAGCCAAGTATGGGAACTAGTTCCTAGACCGGCTAATCACTCGATCATTGGTACTAAATGGGTTTTTAGAAACAAAGTAAATGAAGATGGTTCAGTCACACGTAACAAAGCTCGTCTAGTAGCTCAAGGATACAACCAAGAAGAAGGTATCGACTACGATGAGACGTATGCTCCTGTTGCTAGACTAGAATCCATTCGGATGCTTTGTACATTTACAAATTTTCAAAATTTCAAATCATTTCAAATGGATGTTAAAAGTGCTTTCTTGAATGGTTTTATTAAGGAGGAAGTTTATGTAAAACAACCCCCTGGCTTTGAAAATCACAAATTTCCCGACCACGTGTTCAAGCTAAAGAAAGCACTGTACGGCCTCAAACAAGCCCCCGGAGCTTGGTATGAACGGCTAAGCAACTTCTTGCTTGAGAAAGGTTTTTCAAAGGGGAAAATTGACACTACACTTTTCATAAAGTCTTTGAAGGACACTATTCTCTTAGTTCAGATATATGTAGATGATATTATTTTTGGTTCGACTGATGAAACCCTTTGTCAAGATTTTGCCAAGTGTATGCAGACCGAGTTTGAGATGAGCATGATGGGGGAGCTCAACTACTTTCTTGGGCTGCAAGTCAAACAAATGATAAATAGAACCTTCATCTGTCAGTCGAAGTATACAAAGGACATGCTGAAGAAATTTGAACTTGATAATGTCAAACCAATCAGTACTCCTATGGCTACTTGAACCAAACTGGAACCAGATGAAAGCGGCAAACCCGTAGATCAACGTAAGTATCGAGGTATGATAGGCAGTCTACTTTATCTTACTGCTAGTCGCCCTGATATAATGTTTAGCGTTTGCCTGTGTGCTAGATATCAAACAAATCCTAAGGAATCACACATGACCGCAGTTAAGCGTATCTTTAGATACCTTAAGGGTACGGTTACAGTGGGCCTATGGTATCCCAAGTCAACATCATTTGACCTCATTGGTTATTCTGATGCTGATTTTGTTGGATGCAAGGTCGACCGTAAAAGTACGAGCGGTACGTGTCATTTATTAGGAAAAGCTTTAGTCTCTTGGTTTAGCAAGAAACAAAATTCTGTCGTACTATCCACAACAGAAGCTGAATACATAGCAGCTGGGCGTTGTTGTGCACAAATTCTGTGGATGAAGCAAACCCTTGAAGACTATAATTTATCTTTCATGCATATTCCTATCTTTTGTGACAATACTAGTGCAATAAATCTTACTAAGAACCCCATTTGTCACTCACGCATGAAGCACATTGAGATACGACACCACTTTTTGCGTGATCATCAGCAAAATGGCACGATTAACTTAGAATTTATTGACACTGATCACCAGTTAGCAGACTTCTTTTCAAAGCCATTATCCGAAGAGCGCTTCAATTTCCTTTGTCGTGAACTTGGAATTTTAGATGAAGCTGTCATAAATTAAAATACACCTACGTAAATATCGATTATATTGAGATTCTCTTAAAATGAACTTGCTATGGGTACAAGCCGAAAGGGTCCTTCTGACAACAAGGCGTAAAAGCCTAAGCGACACGGTGCACTAGTCCTCAGGACTACCGCTAGCTGGGATCCGGCCCCTGCAGCTAACCCATGGCAGATTCAAATTATTGAATCATGATATATTTCCTTGTTTATTATACGGTACATTTTGATTTATACTCTGCTGACATACTACTTTTCAATTTCATACTGCTATTCTCCTACTTGTACTATCTGATTTATTGAATTCTTTATCTTTATAACTTATCTTGATTTTCCATACTTAACCAATTTTTTATCCTTCCAGCCTGATTTCAGTTCTGGGACAAAGACCCAGAATTCGGGCCATTACTCACCAAAATCAAGGAGAAGGGCTATTTTCTCATTCTCTTTTACTGTTCATCCTTTATTTGAGGTATAACTTACTCTCTTTCTCTATTTCAATTTTTCAATTTTGTGCAATGGCTCCTCGCTTGCCCAACCGTGGGAAGAGATCTCGGACCGAGGGTGCATCCTCGTCGCGTGCTCCTCCTCCCGTTGGGCAACCCGTTGAACAACAACCTCCTCATCTGTTGTTCAACCCACCTCGTCCCCATGACCCTAATACGTATGACGACCGATTGTTTGTATCGCTAGACGCATCCAACGAGTGGTTTAGCGACTTTCGGACTCGTCCGGTATTCGGGGGACATCCTATTAATTTTACCATCTTTTCTCAATATGAATCAATGTTTCGTGATCTTTGCTTGGATGAGTTAGTTGCTTCCAACTTTGTTATTTATCGTAGCGCCATACAAATGTTCTATTGCAACTTGACTCACGATGCCACTCACATCTATTCCCGGGTTGCCGGTATTGATATTGCCTTTGATGATTCTGGTTTAGGCGAGTATCTTGAACTTCAAGATCTCGATCTTTGGGATAAGCTTGTGGAAGCTCGCTAATTCCAATTTGTTGGCGAAACTTCCCTTGAGAGCTTCAAGGAGGAACTATGTGCCCCTAACATATGTCCTCGCAAGCTTATGGCCAAGCACCTCAACCCGTATTTCTATGAACTTCATCGAATTATTTTTAACACTATTCTGCCAAAAGCTGGCTCCACCGATGAAGTCACATATTTTGAGATCTCTGCTTTGTATCATCTTCATTATCGCATCCCATTCAATCTTCCACGTTCCATGATGGACTGGATGATAAATTGTAGGAAGAAACCACGAGCCCTGGTTTATCCTTTGTATCTTCCTATGGTTTTTCGTGCGTTCATTATCCCTATTCATGACTGTCCTTTCTTGCCTGCTCCTGCCTTCCTTTCTAAGGTACGACGACTTCAAGCAGTCGTAGCCTCTCCTGCCACTTCTGAGCATTCTGATGATGAGGAGCCCGATGCCCCTCCACTTGGACAGGATGCACCACCTCCTCCTGCTACCCTTGACTCCATCCAGACCATGCTCTGAGATCGTTTCGACTTAGAAGACGATCGCTGGGCTCAGATGGACTATCGTACTACCCTGCAGATGAGTGCACTCAGCAACTCGCTGCATGATATTCGGTATTCCATGTCCCGTCATCCTTCTATGCCCATTCCCATGGAGCGGGATCCCGGTCGTAAGGGATATCGCATTGACGATCCTTGGGTCATGCGTTACCTGGATCCGGGTGCTGCTTTTGTGGATCCCAGGCGCTCCGACTCTGCTGTGCCTTCTCATGCTCCATGATGGAGATAGCTTCTACTTGATGATGCTGCTGCTGATCGTAGTTTATTTTTATGCTTTCTAGTACTTTTCAGTTGTTTAGTTGGATTTATGTACTTGGTACACTCTTTATGGTTTGGTGACTCTAGTTATGAGTTGTGACTCTTATGATTCTGGTAGTTCTATTATTATATGCATTTGCTCGTTCTGTTAGTTCATATGCTATTTTTTCTCTTTTTTTTTGGTGTGTTTGCCAATTTTTATCTGCTTCTTATTCTATTGATAAATGCCAAAAGGGGGAGAGATATGTATATTCTGTGTATTCTGTATATTCTTCTTGGTATATATGTGCTTTTGGTGCTTTTGGGAGAATTTCTCTATCAGGCCAACAGGTTCAACGCATTGTTTACGGAGGAGCTATCTTGTTTAGCTCGGCACTGATTATGGAGGAGCTTTGCTTTTGTCATTGACTGTGTCCAGGTATGAATATTGAATATACATTTACTATTTTGTCAATTATCAATATGGGGGAGATTGTTGACACAAAGTCACAGTCAACCAAATATTGATAACTTGACTAAATAATAATTGTAATAATTCAATACAACACACGACGTCTACAACAAGCTCAAGTCAGAAGACAGCTCAATCTTTGTATTTCAGTTGTTCATAAGTCTGTATTTTATACTTTTATTGAGTCTAGATTGATGTAAACTGTGTCATGCTGAGTTCTTGAGACTTGACCTATAGCCTACCCAATAATCCCTAAACTCCACCATCCAGAAAATGACCATTGGCTCCCAAGAACCACTTCTGTGCTCTGGAGACAGAGTTCGGGCCGAACTCTGCCTCCACACAGAGTTCGGGCCGAACTCTGTCCCCTAAAAATCAGCAGCCTTAATTTTAGGGTTAGCTGGTTGCTAGTTGTCCAACGGCCAAATATTTAAAAAAATTTATCCGAATTCTGGCCGAATTCTGCCTACAAAAACACTATAAATAGGCCATGAATTCTCTCATTTCAAATCATCCAATCTTCTCTTCTCTCCTCTCTTAAGCTCAAATAAGCCATACCCTTCCCATCTACTAGCCACAAGCTTCCTAAGTCTCGAGTGCTCAGCATCTCTCAGTTAGGAGTCTTGTGCAAGAGTTGAAGAAGTCGCTTGGACAATTCCAAGCAAATCGCCACTGTGATCCTCTGTAAGAAGTTGACGTGCTCTTCTGAAGAAAAGGCACGGGTTGTAAACTACTATTTCATAAATAGTGGATTTAATCCTGATCTAGAGTTCTCAGGCCTGGACTAGTCCTCCACGAGGGAAACTAGGTTAAAATCGGCTGTGTCTACGTATGCTCTCTTGATTCTCTCTTTATTTTCTGTATTTACTCTGATTGGTTTTATTTGTGATAGAGTTGATTTTTTAATTGGATATTATCTCTATATACTCTATTCACCCCCCTCTAGAGTTGCCATCTGTTCTTCAGTTTTGTGTGGCCAGATTTTAGAGCAGCACCCGAGGATCTATCGAACTTCCAGCCCAATGGTGGCGACTAGACGGAACCCTGGCTACGAGTGGGTTTTCTATTTTGATTCGCTCACTACATTGTAAAATTATTCTTTTGAGGCGTTTAGCCGACGAGCACCTGTTAGCTCGATGCATATTTACTTACTGTCTGCCTACGGGCTGTAAACATGATTAACAAATCCTAGGGTTAATCATGTATGACTTAACTCTTGCTAGTCCTCGTATTTTGTATGACTAGCTTCATGATCAGCTGAATATGTAATATTTGGGACGCCTTTTATTGTATATTTGGTGGTCTAACTTCTTGTAACTATATTACTTGCTTGAGATTGAGACAATAGGCTTGACCTTAAGAGACCGTTGGCTTGTAGTAAACCCTCATATCTAGACAGCCGTGACCGTATAGCGAGGTGGATTCCATTTCAATATACGTAGCTAGCTATGTACGCCATCGCTCTCTAGTATTCTAGTTCTGGGGCGTGGCATGGTTTAAGTGGTGGCCCATGCAGGTCTTGGCATTCAAGATTGTGAGGGTTTACCTAATAGATGTCTCAATCAGTATTCACCCTTGATCTCTGCTCGTATCTTCAAATTCTTGAGAATCTTGACCTGATCACATGCTTTTATCGTTGATCTGTCCTGGTCCTTCTTTATTGTTTTCTATGTCGTCTTCTTCAGCGGCATTGTACCTGACCCCACTGATCAGCGAGGCGGAGCAACTCCCGTGGACCAGCCGCAACTCAGAGATCAAGCCCAGCATTCCGGAGTAGCCTCCAGAGTCGTGCCTACTGGAGGAGAGCCACCAGTTCGGCCTGTCCAGCCCATCGAGCCTAACGATGGCACCTTGGTTGGTCTCATCAGGAACTTCATAGCTTCCCAGGATTGTAGAGGAGACGCCTTGCACCAGGCAGTGGCAGATGCTTTGACCAGAGGCGGTCATCCAGGGAACAGCGCGGCCAACAGCTTCAAGCGCTTGAATCCTCCATTCTTCGACGGCAGCGAAGATGTAATTTCCGCGGACGCTTGGCATCAGGATACCGAGGTGTTCTGGAAGCAGCTAGGACACCTGAGAACGAGAAGGTGGCAGTGGTACGCCTACAGTTGCTAGACTTAGCTAACAGTTGGTGGGCGGCGCAGGCCGTAGGATTAGCAACGCCAGTTACCTGGACGGTATTTAGAGAAAGATTCCAGATGAAGTATTTCGATGCTGTAGCTCGGTACGACCTACAGGCGATATTTACCAACTTGAAGCAAGGAGGCAGAACGGTCGACGGTTATGCATCTGAGTTTTCTAGACTCAGTAGGTTTGCCCTCACCTTGGTGGCAACCGAGTTTGATAGGGCCCAGCGGTTCCAGCAGGGGATGCATTTGGAGATCTTATTGGCAGTTGAGCAGTTCGAGCACCAAATGTTCGATGCAGTATTGAAGGCAGCTAGAAGGCACGAGTACACCTTCCAGAGGATCGTGGATAGGACTGGAGGTAGGAAGCGGTCCCACAATCAAATGCACCAATCATCAGCTCCAGCCCCGGCAGCTAGGGGTTTGACCATTGGAACTCCGAGGCGGGCGGCCTCAGTAACGTCGGTTCAGTATTCAACCCCGACGTATCCGCAGCAGCATAAGCAGAAGCAGACTTCCGCGATGCGATGTTCTGATTGCGAAAAGCCAGGGCACGTGGTGGCAGATTATCGCAGGACGCAAGGATTGTGCCTGGCTTGTGGAGCGACAGATCACAAGATAGAAGCCTGGCCGAATAGGGGTAGTTCATCCTCTTCCAACCTAACCAGTCCATCAGTTAGGGGACCAGTACCTATGCAGCAGCAGCAGTACCCGAGGCCATTGTTGCCTCAGGCCCAGGCATTTCAGCAGCAGAACCAGCAGAGAGGACAGAGAGGTTTCCAGCAGAGGGGACCCGCAGCCAGAGGACAAGGTCAGGCAATGATGATGGCTATAGAAAAAGAAGTTACACCAGGTGAAGTAGTGACAGGTACTATTCTCGTCAACTCCTCTCCAGCATCGGTATTATTTGATTCTGGTGCATCGCATTCATTCATGTTTGCACGATTCGCAATACAGATAGGATTGGATCCCGAGTCATTATCAGTGAGGCTCAATATACTTACTGGTAATGGTCTTGTGGGAGTAGATCGAGTGTTTTCCTCGTGTCGGATCGTAGTTAGCGGTAGAGAGTTCCCCGCTAGATTTATAGAGTTCCCTATGGCAGACTATGATGTAGTCTTAGGCATGGATTGGTTGAGGAACCAGTATGCTAGGATAGACTGCCATGTTGGCAGGGTTATCTTTAGTATTCCAGGCGAGCCAGAGTTTTTATTTTCCAGAGGCACAGTGGAACCACCTTCTCCAGTATTGCGGATGGCAGTAGCAGCGGTACAGTTACCCCAGATAGTTGAAGAGTTTTCAGATGTCTTCCCAGAGGAACTTCCAGGAATGCCGCCAGAGAGGGAGATCGAGTTCACTATAGACTTGATTCTCGGGACAGCACCAGTATCAGAGCGAGTCAACAGGATGGCGCCTTCAGAGTTGGAGATTTTGTACAAGATGATTGAAGAACTCAGGACCAAGGGATTCATTCGTGCAAGCGGATCACCTTGGGGAGCCCCGATACTTCTTGTGAAGAAGAAGGATGGTACGTCCAGATTATGTGTAGATTATCGTACCTTGAACTCAGTGACAATCAAGAACAGATACCCTCTTCCGAGGATAGATGACTTGTTTGATCAACTCAAAGGGGCTTCAGTGTTCTCGAAGATAGACTTGCGGTCAGGATACCACCAGATCAAAGTCAGAGAGCAGGACATCCCGAAGACAGCTTTTCGATCTAGGTATGGGCATTAGAAGTTTCTTGTTATGTCCTTTGGAGCGACCAATGTGCCAGCCGTATTCATGGACCTCATGAATCGCATTTTTATGCCTTACTTGGATCAGTTCGTGATCGTGTTCCTAGATGATATCCTAATCTACAGCAAGAGCATAGTAGAGCATGAGCAGCATCTCAGAATCGTCCTTCAGACGCTTAGAGAGCATCAGTTGTACGCCAAGTTCAGTAAATACGAGTTCTGGCTCTATCGTATTTCGTACTTGGGTCATATTATTACCCGAGGAGGAGTGGAAGTGAATCCCCAGAAGATTGTGGCTATCGAGGCGTGGCCAGTACCTAGTTCAGTGGCAGAGGTTCGCAGATTTCTTGGATTGGACGGCTACTACCGACGATTCGTTTTAGATTTGCCAGGATTTCGGTACTGATGACCCAGTTGACCCCCAAGGATGTACAGTTTGCATGGACAGCAGAGTGTCAGGAATCATTTGAGAAGTTGAAGCAAGGTTTGATAACGGCTCTCATTCTCACGCTTCCAGATAGGACCGGAGGATTTTTAGTTTATTGCGACGCTTCAGGCAGAGAATTGGGATGTGTCTTGATACAGCATGGGAAGGTAATATCTTATGCATCACGTCAGCTTTGTGATCATGAGAAGAATTACCCGATCCACGACTTGGAACTGGCGGCAGTAGTGTTTGCACTTAAGTTATAGAGGTACTACTTGTACGGAGACAGAGTGGAAATATTTACTGATCACAAGGGCCTGTAGTATGTTTTCACCCAGAAGGACCTTAACATACGGCAGAGAAGATGGCTCGAGCTACTGGTGGACTACGATGTGGACTTACAGTATCTTCCAGGGAAGGCCAACTTTGTAGCAGATGCATTGAGCAGGAGAGCTGGAGTTTATTTTCTGACGGCGCAACCAGAGTTATTGGCAGATCTTTAGAAGATAGAAATTGAAGTGGTTCTTCCTACCAACGTGGCATTGATGGCCAGTCTACAGGTTCAGTCCAGCATAGTTGAGAGGATCCGGATGGCGCAGTCTACAGATTCCAAGATTCAGCGACTCAGAGCAGAGTGTGAGGCAGAAAGAAGGCCAGAGTTGTCCATTCATAAAGATGGTACACTTCGGCACGGCACTCGTCTTTGTGTACCCAGTAGAGATATCAGACAGGAGGTCATGGTAGAAGCTCACAGTTCACAGTATTCTATTCATCCCGGTGGTACGAAGATGTATCGTGACATTCGTCAGCATTTTTGGTGGAATGGCATGAAGAGCGAGATAGCCCAGTTTGTCTCTAGGTGTTTGGTTTGCCAACAGGTTAAAGCTGAACATCAGAGGCCCGCTGGACTTCTTCAGCCCTTGCCGATTCCAGAATGGAAGTGGGAGCATGTGACCATGGATTTTGTGACTGGATTGCCTAGATCCCCAGCTGGTCGAGATGCTATTTGGGTTATTGTCGACAGGCTCACGAAAGTGGCTCACTTTCTTCCGTTCAGGGTTGGTCAGTCGACGGCTCAGCTAGCAGAAATGTACCTCAGGCAGATTGTCAGGCTTCATAGTGTGCCCGTCAGTATCACCTCGGACAGGGATTTAAGATTCATATCACACTTTTGGCGCAGCTTGCAAGAGAGTTTGGGAACTCACCTTCAGTTTAGCTTAGCTTATCACCCGCAGACAGATGGTCAGTCAGAACGTACGATCTAGACTCTTGAAGATATGTTGAGATCTTGTACCCTTGACATCGGTGGTTCAAGGGAGGATCACCTGCACCTGGTAGAATTCTTGTACAACAATAGTTACTAGGCCAGTATCCAGATGGCACCTTTCGAGGCCTTATATGGCAGGAAGTGTAGATCCCCGTTAGCCTGGGATGATGTTGGAGAGAGGTAGATGCTTGGTCCAGAAATAATTGCCCAGACAGTTGAGGTGGTCAGGAGGATCAGAGATCGTCTTCGAGTGGCCCAAGATCGCCAGCGCCATTGGGCCGATGCTCATCGACGTCCCTTAGAGTTTGCTATCGGCGACCATATATTCCTTAGGATCTCGCCTAACTGCGGCGTCATTCGCTTTAGCGTACGGGGAAAGCCTAATCCTAGGTATATAGGGTCGTTCGATATCCTGGAGCGAGTAGGAGATGTATCCTATTGTCTCGCTCTTCCGCCGTCGCTAAGAGAGGTACATTATGTATTCCATGTGTCCCAATTATGACGGTATATCCCGGACCTGAGCCATATCCTGGACCATTTGGAATTAGTTTTTGGTACCAACCTTTCGTATGAGGAGAGGCCCGTGTCTATATTGGACCGGAGAGAAAAGATACTGAAGAACAAGACTATTAGCTTAGTCCGTGTTGCTTGGGGTCACCACTCTCTAGGTGAGTCAACGTGGGAGCATGAGGACGACATCCGATCGCGATATCCCGACTTGTTTGACTCGTAAGGTATAATGTCTTCCTTATGCCTTCCATCCCTTGCTTGCATGTATAATTGTTTGATTGTTTCACTTGGTGTAGCTTAATTGTGGATAGCATAGCTGGCTCTTACATCTCTAAGCATCTTGATTTAAATTCCGAGGACGGAATTCTTTTAAGGTGGGTAGAGTTGTAATGTCAGTATTTCGGAATACGTATTTTGATTGGGCCTATATGTATTTCGGACCTGTATTTTATTTTCTCAGATTCTGGCCTGTAATTGTGTTTTGGCTTAACTTGCGGATTTTGGTTTTCTCGTAAAATAGGTTTTTGGACCTTGCATGGTTTTATTTTATGGAGAAGGGATTGGTTTGGTTTGGTTTGGTTTAGTATGCATTGGACCACACTTAGTTAACCTCCACCCTCAACACAACACACCCTCCCTCATTAAAACCCCACCTAACTTTCTCTCTCCTCATAACTTCTATTAATTTCTTCATCTTCTTCTTCCTTCCTCCACACAACACCAACACCATAGGCAAGTGCACCTTGCCACCAAATAAGCACCCCATTTTATTTGTCCATTAGCTAGATTAGGACATGGTGAACAACATTAGAACTTGGCATTTTGTGATTTGGAGCTTCCATTTTTTTAGGTCTAAGTTTTAATAATTTTTGGATTTTCTTGGTTTTGATCTATTAAACTTAGATTTTTTTTTTTGAGGCTTCCATGTGGAAGAGAATTCAACTTTACACAAGTTAAAACTTTGGAAATCCAAATTTTGTTTTGATTTGGCCAAGTTATGAAGATTGGAAATTTTTGGTGTTCTTGGGTTATCTCTCGGCCTGGTGGAGAAAAAGATCTCAGTCTGCGCTCTTTAGCGCAAGGTTGAACTGCGCACCTTCTTCGGCTAGCGCTCTTTAGCGCTGGGCTGAACCGCGCAACCCCCTTCTCGGCCTGCGCTCTTTAGCACTGGGCTGAACCGTGCAACCCCATTCTCGGCCTGAGCTCTTTAGCATAAGGCCGAACTGCGCAACCCGATTCCTCTTTGCAGCTCACCCCTGCGCAGCTCGCTCCCCAGCACACTTGACTGCTGCGCCGCTCGCTCCCAGCGCGGCTCGGCTCCAGCGCAACTCAACCCTGCGCAGCTTGATCCAGCGCAACCCAACCTCAGCGTAACCCAACCTCGGTGCAGTTCATTCCCCCGCGCAGTCTATTCCCCCAGCGCAATCTGACCCCCTGCGCAACCCACTTGCCCATGATGGTTTGGTTTTATTTCTTGGACTTGGCTTCTCTTTGTGGATTGGAGTTTTGAGATCTTGTCCCACAACACGACTGTCTCGACCCAACACGACCTGGCACAATTTTTGGTGTTTTGCTTATGACTAGTACGGTTTTCGTAATTTCTGTGAAGTATGATTTTAGTACTTTCTGATCTTCTTGATAGTGACCCGATGGGGTGCGCTCTTAACTTGTGGCATGTGATTCATGATTAATCTTGGTGATGGATAACTTGATAGTGGCCCGTGGCGGCACACTCCTCACTTGTAACTTGTAACTTGACTTGATGCTGTTGCGATAGCTAACTTGACTCATATAATCAACTCTGAGTCCGTGGGTGTTCATTCTTGCTGCTTTGTGCAATCCACTTATCTTATCCTGTCTTGTCTTGCATCAAGTCGAGGACGTGACTCCCTGGTTACCACGGTCAGGGATTCACACTGAATATGGATTAGGCTAATGACTAGATCAAACTATAGTTCATGGAAAATTTCCAGTCACAGGCAATCTCGTTATCTGGATGCTTTAAATGGACTTGTAGCCTGCCGATGAGTAGGGCACATTTCCAGCACACTGTCATGTGTTGCACCCTCTAAGTCACCTAAGGGTATATCGTCTCCTGGGCGATGTACCCAACCATACTCAACCCGCGAAAGGATAATTAGATAGTCTGCAGGGCTTGGGACTGGGAATTTCTCATTTGCACCTTGCTAGTAATTAGGCTTGTGATAACCCTAGTTAGTTAAGTAGTAAGCCGTAGTATTTGCTTGGCCGCCTGTGAATGGATGGTGTCCAACCTGGTCTAAGTCTCGTCTAGTCCATGTACCTGGTACTCCTGTACATGATTGTTTTACTTATCTTTAACAATAAATGGGTAGAGGCAAAGTGCTATTCAGGCGAAGGGTTACAACCCCGGTCCTTGTTTGGTTTAAGGGTTGTAACCTGGCTCCCGGAATGGTTACACGTTTCTATTCGTTTATTGTCCTGATGTACTCTTTATTACTTTTACTTTTCTTCTATTCCTTATGTTCTGATATGCTAGTTTTTGTTCTTATTTTGTGGCCTCCCTTGTGGCACTTGCTCTTTCTGGGGTTTGACCCAGCTGGTTTTGTGTGGCCAGATTTTGGAGCAGCACCCGAGGATCTACCAAACTTCCAGCCCAATGGTGGCGACTAGACGGAACCCGGGCTACGAGTGGGTTTTCCATTTTGATTCGCTCACTACATTGTAAAATTATTCTTTTGAGGCGATTAGACGACGAGCACCTGTTAGCTCGATGCATGTTTACTTTCTGTCTGCCTACGGGCTGTAAACATGATTAACAAATCCTAGGGTTGATCATGTATGACTTAAATCTTGCTAGCCCTCGCATTTTGTATGACTAGCTTCATGATCAGCTGAATATGTAATATTTGGGACGCCTTTTTTGTATATTTGGTGGTCTAACTTCTTGTAACTATATTACTTGCTTGAGATTGAGACAATAGGCTTGACCTTAAGAGACCGTTGGCTTGTAGTAAACCCTCATATCTAGACATCCGTGACCGTATAGCGAGGTGGATTCTATTTCAATATACGTAGCTGGCTATGTACGCCCCTGCTCTCCAGTATTCTGGTTCTGGGGCGTGACAATGTACCCTTCATGGTGTCCACTCCTGCCACGTCCTCATTACCTCTGAGTAGGAAGATTCCATCGAAGAAACCCTCATATTTACCATGTCCTCATTACCACTAAGTAAGTATATTGGTTCTCTCTCGACTTATTATCCGTACCCAAAACCAGGGTACGCCAAGGATAATCGGCCCACAAATGTCCTCTGTTGACCACAAATGTCCTCAGTTGACCACAAATGTCATCAGTTGACCACAAATGTCCTCTGTGACCACAAATCTTGTACTAAGTCCTCTAGTACCTGTAGCTCCTTTCTCATCATGCCTCTGGGGCCCAGCTGCCCCATGGAACTCTTTCGTTCGATACTAAGAACTTCCATGGTCACCTTACCGTGGGATCGTTCTAGGTATCCCTAATCAAACTTATTATCCGTACCTAAAACCAAGGTATGCCAAGGGTAATAGGTCCACAAATAGTCCCCCAGTGGGGCAAACATCACAAATGCCAAAGATACAGTACAAGCACAATAGATGATGGATGGTAAAAACATAGTCATTTATTGAAAAGTAAAAGTACTACATATTCGAAGACCACGTCCCTATCAAAAGGAAGGAAAATGACAAAGAAAGAAAGAAAAAAAAGGGGCCGACTATAGTTCGGCTATACATAATTCTCTGAGGCGGTTCCTCAGCACGGCGGATGATCGCTCAAATCGCAGCTTAGCCCGGCGCTCAGCCTCCTGAGTCAGCCGCTCTGCATCCTCTAGATGCGCGTGGGCCTGCCAGCCATCTTCGAGTCTCTTCAGAGCACGCTCCAGGCTAGCTGAAGCTCGAGTGACCTTTTCGGCCTCCTGAACGATTAGCTCTTTATCCGCGCGGGAGGCCTCGAGCTCATATTCCAAGAAAGCCAGCTTCCTCTGGAGCTCGAGGATCTGCTCCCTCATATCGATTATTCCGAAAGAGGCGGCCGCCTCCCGAGCAATGCAATCCTCGCTCCTGAGCTCAGCTGATCGTACTGAATAGACAAATTGTCGAGGTCCTTTATGATAACCGGCTTAGACGTATCTCGTACGGTCCGTACCTTCTGCATGACAGTGATAAGGAAGGTACGCTTCTGATCTATTGCTGAAGATAGATCAACTTGCCGCAGTCCCTGATACTGAGCCACCAGCTGATCAGCTTCCAGCAATTTGGGTTCCAGCAGCTCCACTATCCCCGCCCCACCGGGAAAGGTTCTAAGAATTTCAATCTGGCCACGAACGCAATGACGGGCCAGGGCAAAAGAGATCCCCCTCTCCACAGCAGCTTCGACTCCTCGCCTAAGGTGACGGTAGATACTGTCAACCACATCCCTTGACGATTCATCCAGAACTTCCAAAGAAGACGGCGACAAAGAGAGAGTGGCTGGCAGAGTCAAAAAAGATGTAACAAAACTTGATGCCCCTGCCACGAGGGAAACAAATTCCGAGCAAAAGGATGCTTGAATAGCGGCCAATTCTTCTTCCGCAGCCCAAAGAATCCGGAGGCTCGTCAGGGCAGAGAGGTCGACCTCTGGAGCCACATGAACAGATGAAGGTGCAGGGACCAGTTCTCCCTGCTCCGGCCGTTTCACCGCTTGTCCTCCCGAACTTGATTCAGCGGGAGGTCCCTCAATATAAGTCAGAGGGGGAGGAGGCACACTCTCTTCCACCAGATTCTCTCTGACGAACTCTACCCTGAAAATGTTCGTCATTGGTAGTGAAGGAGCAGGACCTGTATGTCCAGAGCAACCATCAATCAGCTTAATCCAAAGGATGTGATGATAGAGCGAATGAGCCTCCTCACTAGTCAAGACTTGGGTTCGCTCATAGCCGCCATAATCTCTTCGCCAGCGATGCCCAAGCCGATTCAGCTGGTTCCTCCGCCCCAGCCGCCCTGAAAGAAGATACAACTGGAGCGTCACCCTGCTGAAGTTCAGCAGTCTCGGGGACAGGTTCAGCGGAGCCCACGTCGCCCTGGGTCGAGACCTCAGCAACGTGAGACCCTCAGCCGCCGCCGAGAGAACCTCGGCAGAAATAATCTCGGCACACATATCACTAACCAAAGTGGTCAGGGCCGGGTTGACTTCAGAAACAGAGGCCGGTTCTCGAGAGTCCGACTCTTCTGACGCCTACAGAGAAAAAAAATGATTAGATCATAGTTCAGGAAAAGAAAGAGCTAAAGAAGGAGATGGTTGTATTTCAATTCACCTCTGAAATGGCACCCATATCCTCGCCTCTCTACTTAATGTGCAGCCGGCGAGGCTTAACCGCAGCCCGTTTTACGGAGTAGGTTCTGTCGCCACCAACAGACTTAGGCCTGCTTCGCTTTTGGGAAGAGCTCGGCTCAATAGGCGGTTGATCCACCACCACCTCATCTGTAGGAGGGAGAGTGTTATCGTGAGCGTGCTCGTCATCCTCTCCGTCCGCTTTGCTGGACTCCGAGTCTGGCACATCGACCATGTTCTCCCTCCTTTTCCTCGTCTTAGACCCCTTGGGTTTCTCCTCCAAGCCGGTACCAACAATGAAGCTGGTACTCGGGTCAAAGCCAACAGGAGGCTTGTTCGCCATGACGTGGTAGAGAGCCGCCAAATACAAGATCTCTCCTGAATCTACAGTATCAGGAACCGAGAAGCTAGTACGGGTGTGGATCGTATTATAATAATGCCAGGCCCTGATGCCATCGAGGATGCTGCCTTAAAAACCCAGGTAAGAGCTGGGACTGCCAAGGAAAAGCTGGCCATACCCAAACTATCGGGCGAATCTACTGGGCAAGTAAGGCTCCAAGTAGACAGCGTTGCGGTTGCGGTATACCAGGTGGAAAGGGCGAATGTTGTGCAACTAAAGGAGCATTTTGTCGTCTAAGAAGTGGGGAGGCCCAATACCATCCAGATGTACAGCCCTTATTTTCTCAACAGTAAATCGAGGAACAGATACTAAAAAATTGTATCTGTCCACTCTTGACAGCGCCATCCTACAAGCACTCATAGTCTCGCAATCCCAAGGCATGCAGCGATATTAGAAGATGAAGGCGTCATCAGCAGTTACACCATCTTCGGGACCAAGTCTCATTAAAGACCGACAATGCATCAGCAACCACCCCATCAGATAGTGGTATGGAAGTTGAACACGTTCAAAGTCCTTCGTCGTATCACGGGCGATGACCTTGGACGTAAAAGTGCGAAGGACACGGTATACACTGCACACCATGGCCGGGAGTAGAGCTAGCCTGACTCCGAAGACCAGCTTCACAGCAGGAAGGATGAAATTACGGCTGATTCTCTCAATGGAACCAGCCCCTCCCGAGACCATGTAATTTCGCAGCCATACTATCAAAAACCCCGCCAGGAGAGCCTTCTCAGACATCGGCTGGATATCCTAGTAAAAATAACTACATGAGTCAGTTTTACTCCCAAATCTGTCTCCTGTGGCCCTCGATCTCTTGGCCGTCGACACTTGGCTCTGTATTTCCTCGTGCGTTTGAGGACTGCGGGGAGAAACCCGGCCTGAGGCACCCAGCATAAAAAGGTAGGTGAGCCAGGATAAAGTATGGGGAAGGTTCCCTTCCGAGCTGCCGTCCTTCTTGATGGATATCTAGTGGCATGTCCTGTGATGACACAATAGTTCCTGGTAGACAGCTACGAAGCCCGGGAACCGTCACTCTAGATCCTCGAACTCTTTGTTCGTCGGAGTATACACTTCAAAGACTTCGTCTCCCCAAGGTAGCTTGGAGACTGCATGGATCTCGTGCAGAGCAAGCCCCATCTCCCCCACGGGTGTAAAGAAAGTCCCCGTATGGTAGTTGTACATTTCCAGCAAAGCCATGAACAATTTTTTTGTTTATGGACAAGCCATAGCTGGTGCCCCGAATGGCATGGTAGAGTCCAATCTCGTGCAGGAGAGTCTCGTACTTCCGCGCAATCCACGTAGACAGGTTGGTCCAGGAAGGGAGAGGGTGTATCCAATTCGGCAACGATAACCGGCCAACAGGATAGGACCCCTTCCGAGTAAGTTGGTTTATGAAAGTGTCAGCTTCAGAGAACGTAAAATTAGGACCCTGCATATTCAAGAAACTGCCCTGGGCCAACCCCATCACGTATCGGCTGACTGGTACCCTGCCCATATACACTGACCGCATATTATTATTGTAGTGAATTTCGTCCACAATCATCCCGCTCTGGGTTGGAGTCAAGGAATCCTCCACCTTCCTGGTCATGGGCAACATGTTGAACCATGACAGTGGAAAGTGATGCTCCATCGGAGGAACATGGATTGCCATCCCATCAGAAGTAAAACTCCAGCTCTCAGATACAACCAGAACTTGGGAGTTCTTCACAGTCAGGGCGTCCCCGAAGAGAAACGCAGGCGTCAAGTGTTTGCCCCCCAGCAGCCCTGAGTTCATCATCCCCGAAATAAAGAAGAATGACTGCTTTTTAATGTCATCCAGCCTCTCCAAAGGTTCGTCTTTTGGAAACTGGTTCACCACATACTCGACTATGTGGTCATACCTATAGCCCACAGCAGATTGGGCACGACCCACTAGAGGTTCTCCCGCAGCATTAACTGGCAAATTCACTGAAAAGAATGACAAAGGAAACAAAGTCAGGAGATGACCAGAAAATACTTAAAAAGAGTTCATGCGGCTCTGTTTAAGATGGGTCCTTATGCGGCTCAATTTTAACAGAGTTCATGCGGCTCTGTTTGGACGGTTTCTTATGCGGCTCAGTTTTAATGGAGTTCATACGGCTCTGTTTTGATGGGTCCTTATGCGGCTCGGTTTTAACGGAGTTCATACGGCTCTACTTTGATGGGTTCATATGCTGTTCTGTCCAAGGGACTTCATGCGGTCCAGTTCATCAGAAGTTCATGCGGCTCTATTTTGATGGGTCCTTATGCGGCTCGGTTTTAACGGAGTTCATACGGCGCTACTTTGATGGGTTCATATGCGGTTCTGTTCAAGGGACTTCATGCGGTCCAGTTCATCAGGAGTTCATGCGGCTTTGTTTAGCAGGGTCCCACGTGGCCGAGTTCAGATGAGCTTATGTGGTCCAGGTTTTTAAAGGGGACTTCATGCGGCTCAGTTCTAAAAGAGCTCATGCGGTTCTGTTTAATGGGGCTTATGCGACCCAGTTCAGATAAGCTTATGCGGCTCTGATCTGTTGGAGCTTATGCGGCCCAGTTCATCAGGTGCTCATGTGATTCTGTTCAGTGGGACTTCATGCGGTTCTGTTTTAAAGGTGCTTATGCGGCCCAGTTCATCAGGAGCTCATGCGATTCTGTTCAGTTGGACTTCATGCGGATCAATTTTAAAGGTGCTTATGCGGCTCAATCATTTCTCATGCGGCTCAAACATGGGACATACCCCATGCGGCTCGGACATGAGAAGTTCATGCGTCCCATACAATATATGCGGCTTCATCGTACTGAACTTGGACAGTTCAATGAAGACGAAGGACGCATTAAATGCCAAGGAGAAAAGGCTTGTGCATAAAATATACAACAGAGCCATTTTTGTTAGGGTTTGAAGCATACGGTCTTCCACATAATTCTTACCATCAATGGCGGGATGGACATCCGGATGAACTGTGGGCGCCTCAGTCGATGAAGAAGCCGCTCTCTTACCCTTCGCCGCAGCACTAGAGGAAGCTTTGGGGGCCATTGTTGATCGGTGATCGAGAGAGAAGACGACGGCAACTAGGGCAAGAAAAGTTGAAGAGAAAAGAGAGTGAAGATTCTCTCTCCCAAAGAACCCATATTTATAGGCTGATGGGGGGCATGCGGATCAAGGATCGCTTCGCATGACGCGCCGCCTAGAAAACAAGGCCGACCCTTGGATTTCTAACCCCTGCATGCGAAAAGATTAATCCTAATCATTAAGGCAAAATCTAAATATTTAAAGCTGACTCTTGGGATCCTATCCCAAAAGACGGCTTTAAATAAGAGCAAATCAAAGGCAAATAAATGAGATGCCTACGTGGCAAAGAACGGTCTATGCGGCCAGAACATCCATACGGCCATAACATCCATGCGGCCAGAATACCCTATGCAACCAGAAGAGTTTATACGGCACGAGGAGATTATGCGGACATAGCCATGCTGCTTATTCGAAGTATTTCAATTTTATAAATTGAAAACTTTGAAGGGGGTCTTGTAGAAGCATGGAAAAGGAACAGGAAAGCTTCATGCGGCTCAAAAAGTCTTTTAGAGCTTCATGCGGCTCAAAAGTCTCTTAGAGCTTCATGCGGCTCAAAAGTCTCTTAGAGCTTCATGCGGCTCAAAAGTCTCTTAAGGCTTCATGCGGCTCAAAAGTCTCTTAAGGCTTCATGCGACTGGAAAGTACACAATAGCTCCATGCGGCTCAGAACAGGCCACATGGCTCTATGCAGTTCAAAGTAGGCATCCACAGCTGGCCATCATTACTCTGTGCAGCTAGCTTATTAAAAGTTCTAACGCAATGCAGCAGCCCTGACACAACGGATTGACAGCTCTGACATAAAGGTAAAATAATGACTCTTGATGTGCTCCTAGAGAGACGAGGAAAATCTTTATAGTTGGCACGATCGACCCATTTCTAAAGCTCTTTATGCGGCTCAGTCGTAAGGACGTCCATGCAGCTCAGTTGTAAGGACGTCCATGCGGCTCAGTTGTAAGGACTTCCATGCGGCTCAGTTGTAAGGACCTCCATGCGGTTCAGATTAAAGGACTTCCATGCGGCTCAGTTGTAAGGACGTCCATGCGACTCAGTTGTAAGGACTTCCATGCGGTTCAGATTAAAGGACTTCCATGCGGTTCAGTTGTAAGGACGTCCATGCGGCTCAGTTGTAAGGACTTCCATGCGGTTCAGATTAAAGGACTTCCATACGGCTCAGTTGTAAGGACGTCCATGCGGCTCAGATGTAAGGACTTTCATGCGGTTCAGATTAAAGGACTTCCATGCGGCTCAGTTGTAAGGACGTCCATGCGGCTCAGTTGTAAGGACTTCCATGCGGTTCAGATTAAAGGACTTACATGCGGTTCAGATAAGGCCACCCTTATGCGGCTCTGACACGAGGCTGTACTCATACGGCTTAATTATGACATTCCTCCATGCTGCTCGTAGCAGTTGGGACACGTGGCAGGAGTTGATAAAATCTCAATAACTCAGATTTATGGCAATCGACATAACAGGCAGTTGGGACATATGGCAAGAGATTGACCAAGATTTATTCACTTGGATTTGCTGATATTAACAAATCATCACAATACAGATTTATTGCAATCAACATTAACTACCCAGAACGATTTCCAACAAACCATGCAGATTTGGTGCAATCAACATTAACTGCCAAGATTTGTTACAATCAACATTAATAGTCCGGATTGATTTGCAACAAACAGGATCAAGACAAATCTTAACGAATCCCTAACCACCTGCTTTTTAAGGAGCAATTACTGTACACCCTACTTATGACAAAGCCCTATAAATAGTAAGGTGCCATTCCCTTGCAAAGGCCTGGACAGGGTGATACGCACAGAGCCTGAGCAGAGATATCAGCAACCCCCGTCCACACAAAGAGCATTTCTTTCCCGGAGCCGAAGCGACGTCCGATCGTCCAAGGAGTAAGGCAGAGTTGTCGTCACTCTCCTGAGCCTCTACCGTCACCTCCAGAATCAAAAATAAACAATTGTACTTTAGATTGCTTTTCCTAGATTTTGTTCCTAGGCTCTCTTTTGTACAAGCGAGTTTGTATTGTGAAGTAAAAGTCCAGTCCTCCCATAAAACTGTTCTGTTCTTTTATAATCAATGGCAAATAGCCATATCCATGATTATTTTCGTATTTATCTAAATCATGATTTTTTTTATTCATGTTTTGTTGAACGTTATGATTTGATGATTCCTCATCGATATACCCATGTGACCTTTTCAACCCCTACTTATTTTTAATTTCGAGGACGAAATTTTTGTTAGTTGGGTAGGATGTAAAACCCCTATTTTTTTTTAATTATTTTTTATATTTTATTAGACTTAAAAATGAATTTATACAATTTATGGGTTTTATTAATTATTAAAAATGACCTTAGCCATTGATGAGTTTTGGAGCACTAGACGACCATGACTTTTAGCACAGAAGTTGTAGCAGTGTGCCTTGACTAGTATATTAACCATGCCAGGGGAAGCCTAGCCATGGTGATGTCCAAACTAGGAAAACCAGGCCAAGTTGCGACTTAACCTCTACCGATAAATTAATTGTTTATCAATTTAAATTTTTGACTTTTAAGAGACTCGGTTGGACCAAACCAGCCCGAACTAGGGCCCGGACCGAACCCAATCCCATGTAAGCATGTAGTGTGACCAACTGTGGCCTTGTAGGCATATTTTATATATGTACAAATATTTTCTAAATTATTTTTGAACTTTATGTACAATTTCTAATTATTTAATTATTTGTACAATTATTGGTATTTTATTATTAAAAATATTTTGCAACGTTGTACAATTTTTGAACTCGGAAAAGGTGTGTGGTATAAGTTCACCAAAACCACCATAGGACTGTTTTTGTTATTTTATATTTTTAAAGTTATTTTTATGGTGATTAAATATACATATTCATTACTATTAGATATCATTATTATTTGTTGTCCTATTTATGGTCAATTGAATTTGTATATATATAAATATCTTTAAATACATTATATGTATGGATGGATAATATTACTTTTTATTTTAAAAATTTTGAAGATTTTATGGTGAATATATAGATATATATATTTGTATAGATATATACATATAATGATTAAAACTTTTGGTTTAAAGAGTTTTGGAGAAAAAAAAAGGAATATGTGGTCGGCCCCACAAGTGGGAACCGACCACATCTCCAAATAACTAGCAGCAGCATTTGCCGCCCACTTTCCCACAAGAACAAAGCTGCAGCAGCAGCATTGTTCGGCCAAGCAAGGGCCGAACCCCCTTCCTCTTTCTCACACACACACACACATATATATATATATATATATATATATATATATATATATATATATATATATATATATATATATATATATATATATACATATATATATATATATATATATATATATATAGTTGAATGGGAACTTAACTTACATATATAAATTTTTTTTTAACTTATATATATATATATATATATATATATATATATATATATATATATATATATATATATATATATATATATATATATATGTAAGTTAAAAAAAAAATTTATATATGTAAGTTAAGTTCCCATTCAACCCTAATCTCTTCTTATCTAACTCTTCCTCCTTCTTCCTCTCTCCTTCCTCCTACCCTCTCTCCGGCGTGCTGTCCGCAGCAGCATCCCCGTCCCGCGGTCGCGACGACAGCGGCAATAACAACAACAACCAACAGTTTTTAACATTAAGGTAAGCACCTTCACCATGCGATTTCTCCTTCAATTCAAATCCTTTTTTAGATCCGTAAATTCGTGTAGAAAGCCCTCATGACCCTCTTCAAGATCCCCTAGATTTCGACATGGCCATCCAACTTGCTCGAAAAATCGAGATGAAGTTGGAGAAAAACTATTTTTCTGGTATATTAAAAACTGTTTTGAAACATCAACTTGTCTGCCACTTTTCTCGCTGTCCATTAAACTTTCGTAAAAACTAATTGAAGGCAGTCAAAGACAATATAACCGAGATTGTAACGCACCTTCTGGATTCGCTTTTCATCTAGTGTGTAAAAAGTTACACAATGTTAAAGTTTCACGAAAAATTGTAAATTATATTTTCAAAAAGTAGAAAAACACCCGATACAGCGTGTGCTCCAAAAATCGAGCGACGTGGTCGCACACTATACGCATCAAAATGCGCGTATGGATGTTGTCGACGTGTGGGAACTGACAGAACCCGATTTTGTTGCATGTGCACGACGAAATCAATGTGTATCCGTCGAGATACCCCGTATCGACCCTTTGCAAATTAAGTCACAACTTCGTGTACACTCATCAAATCGCGACGAAACTTACGCCATTGGACTCGAAATATTTTTCTGGTCCTGTGAGCCAAGTTTGGTTCAATTCTGAGAAGGTTGGTCGGGACGCCATTTTGACGGTCCTACAATCCTACTCAACGGGTGATTTTGTGCACAGCCCACCGAAATCTAAAATTGGACATACCATTGGGTTTGTCTCAACAAAACAAATCTGTAGACATATACTTTGACGACTTTAGATACCGTAGATATTGGCACATATTTCGGTGCAAAGCGGATCCAACGGCGGACATCGTTTTGACCCGAAATTACGAATTTGCCTCTGTTCCAAAATTTAACTTTTGGACAGGCATTTTCTAGGCATATCTTATATTCCAAACTCGTTCGTGATGTTTGTTGCAGCATCCGGAGTCATCGGCGGGATTTGGCTTTTCTTGCTTCGATTATTTGTCTGTTCGAGCTACTGGATTATTCTCTTTTGCACATAACCTCAGACTAGATACAATGCTATTATACTATTTATATTCAGTTTGCATTTTATTACATATCACTGTTCATTTATTTCCAGTTCTTACAGTTCTTGATTTACTGTCTGCTCAGTGATATTAGATGTACTTTGTTATTATCCTTTGATTGCATATGGACTTAGAGTTAAGAGACTACCGTTTGTAGTGTATTGCATATACCTTGACATATTTGTACCATGAGGATGTGTGAGATGAGTAGCATGTAGAGGTTCTTGTGTGTGGGCTGATCCCCTATGTGCATGCGTTAGGGCTAACTGCTAATAGAGGCATGTTAGGAGACTTAGCAGTTAGTAGAGGTATGTGGTCGTGGATGCGACTTAAATAAGAGCATCGGGTGGGGAGAACAATACCTGACGTATGGGCTTCTTTGCACTTCCCTGCTTACCTGTGAGCTCCTCCGGAGACGCAGGCTCCAGGTGCCCTCTGACGTTTTTCAGAGCGTTATGGACGTAGCCCCTTGCACATGATGCCCTCTGACGATCTTCGGACGTTACGGACGTAGGCCCCTGGTGCCCTATATGGGGACTATGTCGATCCTATTTATAGCCAGGGCTCATGCGTCGAAGGATTATTTCTCAACTGCATGTTCACTTTAGTATGGTTAGATTACCTTATTGTTGTCTTATCACTTACTTTTTTTTGGCATATTTTATATTCAGTATTTATATGGCATGTTTATTGTATCTTGTTATGTCCCTCTGAGGACCTGGTTATCTCTCCAGGTGTGTGCTTCGATGATATTTGCAGGTGTTCTAGTCGAGGCCGTGATCTTCTCCATCCTTTCGAAGATGATTGCACTTGGCTCGTCTTGTTATTTCATATATTCCTTCTTGTACATTTCATTTGGGATAGTTGGTAGTGGACCTTGTCTCCGCCCAACTTTTGTACAAATTATAATTATGTTGATTCCTATTTTACATTAATTCTTCTATTGTGGATGAGATTATTATCATGGATTACTGCATTTCACGGCTTATGTATACATACGATGGTTTCATATATTAGAGTATACTTCGTATGTATACAGCTGGCTTGTCTATGTACCTAGTCCTACATATTTTGGGACTAGGGCGTTACATACATCGTACAAAGTCTGGATCATACGCTTCGGCTGATCATCTGTCTGAGGATGGTATGCTGAACTGAAACTCAAACGGGCACCCAAACTCTACTAAAAACTCTACTAAAAATAAGAAGTGAACCTGGAATCCCGATCTGAAACTATGATAACTGGCACCCTATGCAGTCTGACAATATGCCTCATGTACAGCTTGGCCAACTGTTCTGTAGACTAACCAACTCTAAAAGGGAGGGAAGTGGGCAACCTTTGTGAGTCAATCCACTATAACCCAAATGGCATCTCTACCAATCGAGGTTCTAGGAAGACCAGTCACAAAGTCTATAGTAATATGATCTCACTTCCACTTTGGAATTGGCAAAGGCTGAATAAGTCCGATCGGCTTCTGATGCTCATCCTTAACCTGCTGGCAAACCTAGCACCGACAGACAAATTGATCTATCTCCCCCTCCTCCTATCATTCCACCAGAACTGCTGACGAATATTACGGTATATGCCGTACTTTCTTGATAAACTAAGTACTAAGAACTGTAGACCCTCTGTCATAATCTCATATCGAATATCGCCACTCGGCACACAAAGACGACTCCCAAATCGGAGTATCCCCTCATCATGAACGCATAACCCTTCTCTGCGCCCTACCACATACTCTGCTCTGAACTGCTGAAGCCTGGTATACCCTGACTGAGCTGCTCTGATCCTCTCCACAATGGTAGACTGAACCTGCAAGCCTGACATCATAGCTGTCTCACCAGGTAGCACTACCTCAATGCCTATCTCCTGCAGATCCTCCTGAAGGTGACGCTGCTCCATCAAGAATTAGACTCTGGGTCTCTTGCTCAAAGCATCTGCAATGACGTTTGCCTTTCCTGGATGGTATAGAAGGTCAACATCAATATCTGACGTCAACTCTAGCTGTCTCCTCTGTTGCATGCACAAATACCTTTGGGTGAAAATCTTGACCCGATCCCTATACAGATAATGTCTAGAGGACAAACCCAACCACTACTAACTCAGGATCATACGTCTGATAGTTTTTCTCATGGTCGCGACACATCTGGAGAACCACACAAACATGCTTCCTGCACTCATTCTCAATCTGATGAGATCTAAATACTGCCTTGGTTATATTCTGACTCTGATCTAATGGTATTTGGACCGCAATTCAATCTTTGAAAATATAACTGCACTACTCAGCTGATCAAACAGACATCTATCCTTGGCAAAGGATACCTATAGTTCACGATCATCGCGTCAAGCTAACGATAGTCATTAACCATACACGATGAACCATCCTTCTTCTTCTCAATGGGTTGGAGTCCTAATGCAATCTACTAGCACGAATGAATCCCTTGAATCTAACCTCCTCAATAGCCTGATATGGCACCAACAACTCTGAAGGGGACATCCTGTAGACTCTCGCTGATACTGGCTCTGTTCTTATAACCAAATCAATGTAATACTCAATCTCTCGAATTGGAGGCATACACAGAAGCTCCGCAGGAAATACATCGAGAAACTCACAAACTACTCCTGGCATCTGCACCTCCTCAGCTATATCCATCCACATGACCATCGGTGAAGACTCTACCTCGCCTCTAGAGAATAAGAACTCCTTCTCATTCAGAACACGAGAGATAACCTTACCAGCATGGCAATCTATTATAGCGTGTCGAGCACTCAACCAATCCATACCTAGGACGACATCATAATCGCCTATAGGAAACTCTACCAGCCTAGCGGAAAACTCACTAATGCACAATATGGCTCTACACGAGGCATAAACTCGATCTACTCCCATGAGACGGTTACCAATAAGTATATTCAACCTTATAGGTAAAGACTCTGGCTCCAAACCAACACGTATCGCAAATCATACAGATATAAACGAATGCGAAGCACCAGAATCAAATACTGAAATTGAATGAGAGGGAATTAGAATGGTAAAAGTAACCAACTCCCTTGTTACTAATGCCTCCTCAAAGGAAATTGCATAACCTCGGATATGACCTCTGGACACTGGATCCCTCTGCTGCCGACCTCTCCATGTCCGAACCTGAGCCTGAGCATACTGCTGAGGCCTCTACTGCTACAACTGCTGATACTGCATCGGTAATGGTCTTCGAGCCTGCTGCTGCTGAACCGGTACTAGCACCCCGAATTGATGAACTACTGGCTGAAAGGATGCTGAGCCAGCCGAACTCCTTCGAGGACAAGTCCTTATCGTGTGGTCTAATACTCCAAAAGCTAGGCACAATCCCTGAGCACTATGGCACTCTGACAATACATGTCCTGCCTTCTCACAATGAGAACATCCAACTGAAGTAGACTACCTCTGCTGCTGAAGACGCGGCTGAGATGACTGTTGAAGGGAAGTTGCCGGAGCCGGTTCCCTCGGAGATCCAATCGTCAAAGCTCGAACTGCTGGAGCTGGTGCCAACGACTGGAAAGATGATCCCCTCTGAATGCGAGGCTTCTTCTGGCCCTCAACTCTATCCCCAATCCTCTGGGGTGCATACTCATGCCTCCTAGATGCTCTTATTACGGCATCAAAAGTCTGCAACTCATGCTGCTCCACTCCCAAGATGATTTCTGGATGAAGTCCCTGCTAGAACCTCCTCGCCCGATCCAACTCGGTCGTCATTATAGAAGGGAAAAACCGACTAAGCCTGTTGAACTCCATCGTATAGCTATCGACTGTCATGCCCATCTACGCTCGAACAACACCCTCTTACTGCTCTAGCTGAACTGGCACTGCTGGCTGAATAGGGAGAACTGGCATCTCTGTCCTTGGGTCAACTCTGAACTCTGCCCCTGAATGCTGGGACTGATCCTCCATAACTGGCCTAACAGAAGATTTTTGACCTGCCATCAGCAGAACCCAAACAAGATGGTCCGAAGGATTAAGAACAGTGCCCTTAGAAGTTAAAGGACACAACGATCAAGTCGAGGGAACAGAAAAGATCAACGATTAAACCAAAAATCAAGTTGAAGGAACATAGGTAGATTAGAATACGAAGGATATAAATGAAGAAGATTTGTGATTGAGATAACTACCAACAACCCCCACATATCTGATAAATCAGACCTGCATGGGCCACCACTAAAACCTATGTCATGCCCCAGAACCAGAATACTGGCAAGTACGGACGGACCAGGCCAGCTAAGTATACCAAAGTACTCCAGTACTACAAAATAGCGTATAAGCTGTATAGATGGGGGTCGCTACTAGAATCCAACAGGCATTCATAGGTCAAGAATCCCAGATATCTCAATCACATGGAGTAAATAATGTACAAAAAGTATGATCATCTGGAATATAAAATAGTAAAGTGTCACAAACTATCGTATATCAATGATCATGAAGCTAGTAATACAGAATGAAGAACTAGCAAGAGTAATAGTCATACATGATAAGCTCTAGCTATAATCTAGAATACGCACATCATGTCTAAACCCATAGGTTAAATGTCAAGTCCAAACATGAGCTAAACAAGTGCTCGGTGGTGAAAAGCCTCAAAAAGAATAATGTACATAACTAGTGGGCAAAAAGAAGAAACTACTCAGGTACTCTGGTGCTCTGGATAATCACCAACGAGTGGAAGGTACGAAAGATCCTCGGGCATCTCTACCATATCTGGCCAAACAAAACCAGTGGGGTCAAACCCCCAATAGCAAGTACCACAAAGAAAGCCAAACTATGAACTAAAACCGGCATACAAATCATAGCAACTCTAAAGTAAAGCAGTAAAAGCATGACAAGAATAATGTAAAGGTACCACAAAAATATGAAAGAAAACTAGAAATATGTAAGAAAACAGCATGTGAACATATGAATATACAGGGTATGCAGCATGTGATGAAACCGAACATATGGGACAAATGGTAAGGACAAGCATGCAAGACATGTAGTAAAACTAAACTGTAGCAGAAATGATAGCATGTGAGAAAATAACAGAAAACTAAGTACTGCAATAAGATAAACAGGAATATGACTAGACTAAATAGGAATGACTCCATCCATCAATCACAGCCAAACAATGAGTATGACTTAATACTTTAGCTAACTAGGGTTGTCGCAATCCTAATTACTAACATATGCAAGTTTGAAAAATTCGATCAAGTTACCTGCCCTGCAGACTACCCGAATGATCCAAGCCAAAAGAAAAATAAGTATAGCAGACACACTACAGTAAGATACATGTGTCCTAAGGAGGTACCCCACTCGACGGTGTGCTAGAAGTGTGCTCATTATGACAGATAGCTCCAAATCCCTAGTGTGTGTGTGTGTGTGTGTGTGTGTGTGTGTGTATATATATATATATATAAGACTATGAAACAAGGGGTGCAGGCAATCGAAAAAACATCACCTCCCAATGATCTAGATAATCAAGCTAGTTGTATAAATTCCTAACGTTTTCATTCAGGATTTCGGGTGTAGCATTCCACATAATCCATCCTAGACATGAGACATACGAGACTAGAAAAGACAAGCAAGAACGTGCACTATAACAAGCCACAACAAGACATGACGATATCAAGACAAGAATCAAGACTAGTGTGTGCTACGACGAGCCACTAAGGTAACTGGGACATATACTGGAATCAAGAGTGCACCATGACAGGCCACTATCTAGTGAGCTAGGAAAGGACATGTACAAGAGTGCACCATGATGGGTCACTATCAAGTAAGTATTGAACATGACATAGACTGTAGAGTATAATAAATCTGGGAGGGCATAACAATACATAGTGAGTATAGAAGAACATATGAACATAAGCTAGTGTCAATGGCATATAGGGTGTACAATTATTCTCTAAGTATACAAGGTTCATTATAGCTAAAGAAAATATCAAGTTATTAAGTTGGGTCATCACAAATTGGCCAAGTATAGAAAACCTACATGGAAGATCAAAGACCTTTCATATGTGATTTGTATATGAACTCTAATTAAAGTGAGACATGAAGATTCTTGAAGCCAAGACGAAGATCTATAACTTTCATATTTTGAGTTTTTCAAGATTTTGGTCATAAAATAGCTAAAACGGGCAAAAACAGCCATCTGCGCGAGGCACACTGCGCACAGGAAAAACTGTCCACTGCGCGCAGGAGATCTGCCCATAGCGCACAGGAAAACTGCCTAATACGAGCAGGTATGCGGCTGCACTGTACGTGCAGACAAAATAGCCCATGGTGCGTAGGGTGCATAAGCATGCGCGCAGGCGCGCGACAAGCAAATCGCATTACACGAGCGGCAAGCGAAACGTATTACACGCACAGGCAAAATTGCCTACAGCTTGCGGAGTGCGCAGGCGCGCAGAACTGTTCATCGTTCCTGTAACATCGAAGGTGTGAGGAACCCATGAACACGAAAAATAAAGTAACTTTTTCATACGAAGTCGAAAACAAGCGGTTCAAAAGCCAAAATTGGGTAGAACGAAATTCCTCACAACATGAAACCATTAGATTTCGGAAATAACAAACTTATAGAGATCAAAACCACAAAAATGATAAAAGTCTTAAAACATAGATCTACAAACATGTAACCATCAAAATCAAAATCTTCAACCTCTAAAGAGACTTAGAATCATGTAAGGAAAAGAATCGAACAAACAAAAATGACAGCAAAATATTGTTTAAGATTTGGCAAGATGTACTTGCCTAGGTTAAGCTCCAAGCCTAATCTTCTACTCCACCACCAAGAGGGGTACGAAACCGCACTCTAGGCCTCAAGGCCAAGCTTTCCTATGCTCTTGAGGAAGAAGAATGAAAGTGAAGAGGAAAGGAAGAAAGAGTGAAAAGAGGACGGAGAGAGAAAGTAGAAGGGTATATATAGAAGGGGAAATTAATTTAACCATTGGATGGTGATCCATGTCAAAATCTAAGTCAAACATGGCCATCCAAACAAAACCAAATATCCATTGGGTAATAGAGTGCATCTATACTATTCACAAAAAATACTATGCATCGAAATATCTAAAATCAAAAATATCTAAAATATGGAATATCATTCGGACGATATGCCATCGATATACACTAATATATTGGCGATATGCCGGTCAAGGAGAAAATCTATAAGTTAATAAAATTTTAAAGCATTCCGAAAACCAAAAAAATACGAAATACACTATAAAATATGTATCTGTATATAAATACCGATACTGTGAGACGAGTCTCACACAATGCCAATGAGAATAGTCCCGAGTGGCGTGTAACACAAATGACCACATATATAAGATAGTAGCAAGCTTATCTATTGTTTTGTGCAGGTGGTAAATATTATTATTTTTTATACAGGGATGAGCACAGGCGTGGTAAGAATTAAAGTTAATATGCTATGTTTTACTTATGCTTTTACAATTCTGGAAGACAATCGATATGAACTGAATTCATCTAGTTCTAAATAGCAAGAAAACTTTGAATGCATGCCTACCTTAATAATCAGAGTCGATTTAGACGAGTGGGTTCGTCTCGCTCACTAGTGCATTCCTAAGTGTACTAATCCCCAAACCCCATAGGTGATGAGTACTCTGGAGGCGCACGGTGCTAGACCAATACTGAAGTTCGAGGAGGCATTTTAAAGCTTTTCCTATTTTGAAGTATTTTGAAGCCATTTCATCGAAGGCTTTCAATGTATAAAAGGGTGTGAATGTATGGAACAACAAGTATTAGTCCAGGCAGCTTATTGAGTATTTTTTTTGTTTCAATCAATTTAGCCATAACGACATATCCAATATAATTATGATTTGTACTTAGTTGCAAGCTTTCAATGAAAGAATATTTCTATCTTCCTATACTGCGTGTTCAATTCTTTGTAATTTGTGATGTTTTAACTTGATGTTTCAAACGAATGTATCAAATGTAATGTTCTTGCCTTGTATGAGTGCAACTCCATAGTCGTACAACATCACGTCCAACGAGGACGATCGATTCGACATAAATCGATGCAAGGACGAACGGTTTGTCTAATCGGGGCGTAACAAATTGGTATCAGAGCTCGGTTCATATTCCTTGAATTTTCAAAAAAAATTCATTTGGATGATGGTTGCGATTACTCGATTGAATGCTTTTCGACGTGCTGCATGAAATAATAGTTCCATTAATATTTTAAAAATGCTAACGGGTTTACTCTGTTTTGTAGATATGACTAAGAAAAATAATCTCGATACAACAACCAACACTGTGAATGCTAGTTTGGAGGGTACTAGTTCTAGCGAGACTACAATAAAGAGAATGTTGTGCCTGATGGAGGTGCAGCAGCAACAGCTTCAAGCACAGATCCAAGCCCAATTTGGTGTACAACAGAAGCAGATGAATGCCCTGATGTGGATCGTAAGCACTTTGGCGGCCAACACCACTGCAACAATCGTGGCATCTGAAGTGAGGGAAGAAGTCCAAGAAGAAGTTCAGCCACAAACGATGAACTCTTCTTTCTTGTTCAAAACATCTGAGTTTTGCAAGATGAAACTACCAAAGTCCAACGGCCGAGCTGAGTCCGATGTGATCATAGAATGGCTAGCAGAAATTGAGGGTCTGTTTAATCTTTTCAGCATTAAAGGGTCCAAGTGAGTTGCTGTCACGCCCCAGAACCAGAATACTGGAGAACGGGGGCAGACATAGCCAGCTACGTATATTGAAATGGAAACCACCTCGGTATACGGTCACGGCTGTCTAGATATATAAGGGTTTACTACAAGCCAACAGTCTCTTATGGTCATGAACAAGCCTAATGTCTCAATCACAAGCAAGTAAGTAAGGTCGCAAGATGTATGATCATTAAATATACAATAATAAGGCGTCCCAAATATTACATATTCAGCTGATCATGAAGCTAGTCGTTACAAAATGTTAGGACTAGCAAGAGTTTAGTCGTACATGATCAACCCTAGGATTTGTTAATCATGTTTACAACCCGTAGGCAGACAGTAAGTAAAAGTGCGTCGAGCTAACAGGTGCTCGTCGGCTAAACGCCTCAAAAGAATAGTTTTACAATAAAGTGGGCAAGACAAAAAGGAAAACCCACTCTTGGCCCGGGTTCCGTCTAGTTGTCACCATTGGACTGGAAGCTTGGTAGATCCTCGGGAGCTGCTCCGAAATCTGGCCACACAAAACCAGCTGGGTCAACCCCAGAAAGAGCAAGTGCCACAAGGGGGCCACGAAATAAGAACAAAAGCCAGCAAATAGCACAAGAAAATCTAATATTAATACTAAAATTTATGAAAACATGTCAGGATGATATACGACGAGATAACCATGGAACTATTCCGATAGCCAGGTTACAACCCGTAACCCAAACAAGGACCGGGGTTGTAACCCTTCATCTGAACAAAACTTGGTTTCCAACCATTTATCGACAAGATAATAATATGAGAAATCAAGACAGGAAGCAATCTTGTACTGGATCAAGACATGACTAGACTGGTTACACCTCATTCAATCAATCACGGCCAAGCAGATACTACGGCTTACTATTTTAACTAACTAGGGTTATCACAGACCTAATTACTAACAAGATGCAGTGAGATTATTCCATAGCCACAAGCCTTGTAGACCATCCAGGTTACCCAGGTCGAAAGTTAGGGGTTGAATTCTGGTGGGTACATCGTTCAGGAAACGCATGTACCCTTAAGTGACTTAGAAGGTGCAACACATGACAGTGTGCTGGAAATGTGCCTTACTCGACGGCAGGCTACAGATCCCAAGAGCGCCCAGGTAACGGGATTGCCTGTAGTTGTGTCATCTCTTCATGACTATTGTGTTATTCTAGTTATTAGCCTTAATCCATTTTGGTAGGTACTCCTGACCGTGGTACTCAGGAGTCCCATCCTAGACATGATGCAAGACAGGACAAGTGGATTTAACAAGCAAGTAAGGAAGAACCACCTACGGTGTCAAGGCAGGTCAAGCTAAGTTAGCCGTCGCAACAGCATTAAGTTATCAAGTCATGCTACAAGTCAGGAGTGCGCCGCCATGGGCCACTATCAAGTTATCAAGTCACAAGGATTAATTACAAGTTACAAGTTAGGTGTGCACCCCACTGGGTCACTCGCAAGGATATCAGAGAATACCAGGATCATAATTCACAAAAAATCTCGAAAACCGTACCAGTCATAAACAATTACTTAAAAATAGTGTTAGGCCGTGTCGGGTCAAGATAGTCGTGCTGTGTTGAACAAGATCTCAGGAAACCCAATCCACAAAAGAGAAACCAAGTCGAGAAATAAAACCAATACTCCAAGAGCCAATGGGTTTAAGCAAGGGGCCAGGGGGTTGGGCGTACGCGTAAGAGCACGCACACAGGTGAGCATACACGCAAAAGCACGCACGTAGGAGAGCATACACGCAAAAGCACGCACGCAGGAGAGTAGCGTACGCACAAAAGCACGTACGCAGGAGAGCAGCGTACGCACAAAAGTACGCACACATGAGAGTTGCGTACGCACAAAAGCACGCACACAGGAGAGCTGCGTACGCACAAAAGCACGCACACAGGGGGAAGCGTACGCTCAGGACATGCGTACGCTCAAGTCTGCGTACCAGGGCACGCTCAAGTCTGTGTACCAGGGCACGCTCAAGTCTACGTACGCAAGAGACACGCTTCCAACCGAAACTATACCCAAGTCTGCGTACGCAAGAGACACGCTTCCAACAGGAAGCGTACCTAAGTCTGCGTACGCAAGAGACACGCTTCCAACAGGAAGCGTACCCAAGTCTGCATACGCAAGAGACACGCTTCCAACAGGAAGTGTACCCAAGTCTGCGTACGCAAGAGACACGCTTCCAACAGGAAGCGAATCCAAGTCTGTGTACGCGGCGCTAAAGAGCGTGCGCAGCTCAGTGGTGTAAGCTAAAAAGCTCTGCACACTGCTCACTGTCTTCTCCAAACCAGCAAGAACTCCATGGTTGAACCCAAAGCTTCAAAAGTTCATAGCTTGGCCATCCGGACACCAAATTCGGATTTCTAAGGTTCCAACTTGGGTGAAATTGAATTCTTTTCCACATGGAAACATCAAAACCCATAAAAATCCAACTTAAATGGATCAAAACCATGTAAATCTAAAAATAAAGAAAACTTAGATCTAGAACAATGGAGACACCAAATTACAAAATGCCAAGTTCTAATGTTGATCACCATCTCCTAATCTAGCAAATGGACAAATAAAATAGGGTTCTTATGTGGTGGCAAGGTGCACTTGCCTATGGGTTGGTGTTATGTAGAGGAAGGAAAAGAAGAAGAAAATTAATGGAGGTTTATGAGAAGAGAAAGAAAGTTGGTGAAGTTTTAATGAGGGTGGGATGTAGTAAGTTGAGGGTGGAGCATAGGCTAAGGTGTTCCAATACACATTAAACCAAACCAAACCAACCCAAACCAATTAAAATCGAGCCATGTCAAAACCCAAAATATGAGAAATGCCGAAATTCCACAAGTTGAGAAAAATAAAAATATATGCCAAAATCCAGATACGAGTATAAATACGAAATACGGAAAATACGGGAAATAAGGGTGATAACTCTACCTACCTTAAAAGAATTCCGTCCTCGAAATTTAATCAAGGAGCTAGAGATTGTCACGACAAGTTAAACTAAGCACAGGCAAGCTACACTAAGCAGTTCAATCATACAATCATACAATGCAAGCAAGGAAGGGAAAACGTAAGGCATAAGAAAGACATTATACCTCACGAGTCAAATAGGTAGGGATATCGCGATCAGATGTCGTCCTCACGCTCCCACGTCGACTCACCTAGAGAGTGATGACCCCAAGAAACACGGACTAATTTAATAGTCTTGTTCTTGAGTATCTTTTCCCTCCGGTCCAAAATAGACACGGGCCTCTTCTCATACGAAAGGTTGGTACCAACAACCAATTCCGAATGGTCTAGGATGTAGCTCGGATCCGGAATATACCGTCGTAATTGGGACACATGGAATACATCATGTACCTCACTTAGCGATGGTAGAAGAGCGAGACGATAGGATACATCTCCTACTCGTTCTAGAATATCGAACGGCCCTATATACCTAGGACTCAGTTTTCCCCGTACGCCAAAACGAATGACGCCGCGGTTAGGCGAGATCCTAAGGAATACATGGTCGCCGACAGCAAATTCTAAGGGACGCCGATGAGCATCGGTCCAATGGCGCTGGCGGTCCTGGACAACTCGGAGGTGATCTCTGACCATCCTGACCACTTCAACCGTCTGGGAAATCAATTCGGGTTCGAGCATCTGCCTCTCCTCGACATTGTCCCATACTAGCGGGGATCTGCACTTCCTGCCATAAAGAGCCTTGAAGGGTGCCATCTGGATACTGGCCTGATAACTGTTGTTGTACGAGAATTCCACCAGGTGCAGATGATTCTCCCATGAACCACCGAAGTCAAGGGTACAAGATCTCAACATATCTTCAAGAGTCTGGATTGTGCGCTTTGACTGACCATCCGTCTGCGGGTGATAAGCTGAGCTGAACTGAAGGCGAGTCCCCAAACTCTTCTGCAAGCTGCGCCAAAAGTATAATGTAAATCTTGAATCCCTGTCCGAGGTGATGCTGACTGGCACACCGTGAAGCCTGACGATCTGCCTGAGATACATCTCTGCTAGCTGTGCCGTCGATTGTCCAACTCTGAATGGAAAAAAGTGTGCCACCTTGGTAAGCCTGTCCATAATTACCCAAATAGCATCTCTGCCGGCCGGAGATCTGGGCAATCCGGTCACGAAATCCATGGCTATATGTTTCCATTTCCATTCTGGGATCGGTAAGGGTTGAAGAAGTCCAGCGGGCCTCTGATGTTCAGCTTTAACCTGTTGGCAAACCAAACACCGAAAGACAAACCGGGCTATCTCCCTCTTTATGCCATTCCACCAGAAATGCTGACGAATATTACGGTACATCTTCGTACCACCCGAATGAATAGAATATTGTGAACTGTGGGCTTCTGCCATGACTTCCTGTCTGATATCTCCACTGGGTACACAAAGACGAGTGCCGTGATGAAGTGTACCGTCTTCATGGATAC
Organism: Iris pallida; assembly: GCA_029216955.1. NCBI lineage: Eukaryota > Viridiplantae > Streptophyta > Magnoliopsida > Asparagales > Iridaceae > Iris > Iris pallida. The sequence continues at coordinate 5,431,287 of JANAVB010036420.1, read as the reverse complement.
ATAACTCTGGCCTTCTTTCTGCTTCACATTCTGCTCTGAGTCGCTGGATTTTAGAATCTGTTGACTGCGCCATCCGGATTCTCTCAACTATGCTGGACTGAACCTGTAGACTGGCCATCAATGCCACGCTGGTTGGAAGAACCACTTCAATTCCCATCTTCTGAAGATCTGCCAATAATTCTGGTTGCGCCGTCAGAAAATAAACTCCGGCTCTCCTGCTCAATGCATCTGCTACAACGTTGGCCTTTCCGGGATGATACTGCAAATCCACGTCATAGTCCACCAGTAGCTCGAGCCATCTTCTCTGCCGCATATTAAGGTCTTTCTGGGTGAAAATATACTTCAGGCTCTTATGATCAGTAAAGATCTCCACTCTATCTCCGTACAAGTAGTGTCTCCACAACTTCAAAGCAAACACTACCACCGCCAATTCCAAGTCGTAGGTCGGGTAATTCTTTTCATGATCACGTAATTGACGTGACGCATAAGATATTACCTTCCCATGCTGCATCAAGACACACCCCAATCCTCTGCCTGAAGCGTCGTAATAAACCGTGAATCCTCCGGTCCCATCTGGAAGGGTGAGAATGGGAGCCGTTATCAAACCTTGCTTCAACTTCTCAAATAATTCCTGACACTCTGCTGTCCAAACAAAAGGCACATCCTTGCGGGTCAACTGAGTCATCGGCGCTGAAATCTTTGTGAAATCTGAAACGAACCGTCGGTAGTAGCCGGCTAATCCAAGGAAACTGCGAACCTCTGCCCCTGAACTGGGTACCGGCCATGACTCGATAGCCACAATCTTCTGGGGATCTACTTCCACTCCTCCTCGGGTAATGATGTGACCCAAGTACGAAATACGATCGAGCCAGAACTCGTATTTACTGAACTTGGCATACAACTGATGCTCCCTAAGCGTCTGGAAGACGACTCTGAGATGCTGCTCATGCTCTGCTTCACTCTTGCTATAGACCAGGATGTCATCTAGGAACACGATCACAAATTGATCCAAGTAAGGCATAAAAATGCAATTCATGAGGTCCATGAATATGGTCGGCGCATTGGTCACTCCAAAGGACATAACAAGAAACTCCCAATGTCCATACCTTGATCTGAATGCTGTCTTCGGGATGTCCTGCTCTCTGACTCTGATCTGGTGGTATCCCGACCATAAGTCGATCTTCGAGAACACTGAAGCCCCTCTGAGCTGATCAAACAAGTCATCTATCATCGAAAGAGGGTATCTGTTCTTGATTGTCACCGAATTTAAGGTACGATAATCAACACATAGCCTGGACGTACCATCCTTCTTTTTTACAAGAAGCATCGGGGCTTCCCAAGGCGATCCACTTGCACGGATGAATCCCTTGGTCCTCAGTTCTTCAATCATCTTGTATAAAATTTTCAACTCTGAAGGCGCCATCCTGTGGACTCGCTCTGATACTGGTGCTGTCCCGGGAATCAAGTCTATAGTAAACTCAATCTCCCGCTCTGGCGGCATCCCTGGAAGCTCCTCTGGAAAGACATCTGGAAACTCTTCAACTATCCGGGGTAACTGCACTGCTGCTACTGCCATCCGTAATGCTGGGGAAGATGGCTCCACTGCGCCTCTGAAAAATGAAAACTCTGGCTCGCCGGGGATACTAAAGACAACTCTGCCAATATGGCAGTCTATCCTAGCATACTGGTTCCTCAACCAATCCATGTCTAGGACTACATCATAGTCTGCCATAGGAAACTCTATGAATCTAGCGGGGAACTCCCTACCGCTAACTACGACCCGACACGAGGAAAACACTCGATCTACTCCCACAAGACCATTACCAGTAAGTATATTGAGCCTCACTGATAATAAATCGGGCTCCAATCCTATCCGTGTCACGAATTGTGCAGACATGAATGAATGCGATGCACCAGAATCAAATAATACAGATGCTGGAGAGGAGTTGACGAGAATAGTACCTGCCACAACCTCACCTGGTGTAACTTCTTCTTCCATAGCCATCATCATGGCCTGACCTTGTCCTCTGGCTGCTGGTCTCCTCTGCTGGAAACCTCTCTGCCTATTCTGGATCTGAGCTTGGGCTTGTACATACTGCTGGGGGTGTTGTTGTAGGAATGCCTGAGACTGAGGCGGCAAGGGCCTCGAAGACTGATACTGCTGCTGAACTGGTGCTGGGGCCGGTCCTCTCACCGAAGAGCTAAAAGGGTTGGATGCTGATGAACTACCCCTATTCGGGCAAGCCCCTACCCTATGATCTGCTGCTCCATAAGCTAGGCACAAACCCTGCGCCCTGCGACAGTCTGCCACCACATGCCCTGGCTTCCCGCAATGAGAACATCCCATCGCGAAAGTCTGCTTCTGTTTCTGCTGCTGCGGGTACGTCGGGGTCGAATGCTGAACCGACGTTACTGAGGCCGCCCGCCTCGGAGTTCCAATGGTCAATCCCCTAGCTGCCGGGGCTGGAGCTGATGATTGGTGCATCTGACTGTGGGACCGCTTCCTACCTCCGGTCCTATCCACGATCCTCTGGGAGGTATACTCATGCCTCCTAGCTGCTCTCAAGATTGCATCGAACGTCTGGTGCTCGAACTGTTCTACTGCCAACAAGATCTCCAAATGCAGCCCCTGCTGGAACCGTTGGGCCCTATCAAACTCGGTCGCCACCAAGGTGGGGGCAAACCTACTGAGTCTAGAAAACTCCGATGCATAACTGTCGACTGTTCTGCCTCCTTGCTTCAAGTTGGTAAATCTGGTCTGCAGGTCGTACCGAGCCACAGCATCAAAGTATTTCGTCTGGAATCTCTCTCTAAACACTGCCCAAGAAATGGGTGCCACTAATCCCATAGCTTGCGCCGCCCACCAACTGCGAGCCAAGTCCAACAACTGCAGGAGTACCACCGCCACCTTCTCATACTCAGGTGTCCTAGCTGCTTCCAGAATTACCTCGGTATCCTGAAGCCATGCATCCGCGGCAATCGCATCCTCGCTGCCGTCGAAGAAAGGAGGGTTCAATCGCTTGAAGCTGTTCGCCGCCTGGTTCCCTGGATGACCGCCTCTAGTCAAAGCATCTTGAACTGTCTAGTGCAGGGCGTCGCTTCGACGATCCTGGGAAGCTATCAAGGTTCTGATGAGGCCTACTAAGGTACCATCATCTGGCTCTGCGGGCTGGACGGGCCGAACTGGTGACTCTCCTCCAGTAGGCACAACTCTGGAGGCTACCCCGGAATGCTGGGCTTGATCTCCGGGTTGTTGCTGATCCACGGGAAATGCTCTACCTCGTTGATCGTTAGGACCAGGTATAGTGCCACTGAAGAAGACGACACAGGGAATAATAAAGAAAGGACCAGGACAGATCAATGATATAAGCACAGGATCAGGACAAGAATCCAGGGATTCAGAGGATACGAACAAAGATCAAGAACGAGTACCGATTGGGACATCTATCTGGTAAACTCCCACATATCTTGATTTACAAGACCTGCATGGGCCACCACTTAAACCATGCCACGCCCTAGAACCAGAATACTGGAGAACGGGGGCAGACATAGCCAGCTACGTATGTTGAAATGGAAACCACCTCGATATACAGTCACGGCTGTCTAGATATATGAGGGTTTACTACAAGCCAACAGTCTCTTATGGTCATGAACAAGCCTAATGTCTCAATCACAAGCAAGTAAGTAAGGTCGCCAGATGTATGATCATTAAATATACAATAATAAGGCGTCCCAAATATTACATATTCAGCTGATCATGAAACTAGTCGTTACAAAATGTTAGGACTAGCAAGAGTTTAGTCGTACATGATCAACCCTAGGATTTGTTAATCATGTTTACAGCCCGTAGGCAGACAGTAAGTAAAAGTGCATCGAGCTAACAGGTGCTCGTCGGCTAAACGCCTCAAAAGAATAGTTTTACAATAAAGTGGGCAAGACAAAAAGGAAAACCCACTCTTGGCCCGGGTTCGTCTAGTTGTCACCATTGGGCTGGAAGCTTGGTAGATCCTCGGGAGCTGCTCCGAAATCTGGCCACACAAAACCAGCTGGGTCAATCCCAGAAAGAGCAAGTGCCACAAGGGGGCCACAAAATAAGAACAAAAGCCAGCAAATAGCACAAGAAAATCTAATATTAACACTAGAATTTATGAAAACATGTCAGGATGATATACGACGAGATAACCATGGAACTATTCCGATAGCCAGGTTACAACCCGTAACCCAAACAAGGACCGGGGTTGTAACCCTTCATCTGAACAGAACTTGGTTTTCCACCATTTATCGGCAAGATAATAATGTGAGAAATCAAGACAGGAAGCAATCTTGTACTGGATCAAGACATGACTAGACTGGTTATACCTCATTCAATCAATCACGGCCAAGCAGATACTACGGCTTACTATTTTAACTAACTAGGGTTATCACAGACCTAATTACTAACAAGATGCAGTGAGATTATTCCACAGCCACAAGCCCTACAGACCATCCAGGTTACCCAGGTCGAAAGTTAGGGGTTGAATTCTGGTGGGTACATCATTCAGGAAACGCATGTACCCTTAAGTGACTTAGAAGGTGCAACACATGACAGTGTGCTGGAAATGTGCCCTACTCGACGGCAGGCTACAGATCCCAAGAGCGCCCAGGTAACGGGATTGCCTGTAGCTGTGTCATCTCTTCTTGACTACTGTGTTATTCTAGTTATTAGCCTTAATCCATTTTGGTAGGTACTCCTGACCGTGGTACTCAGGAGTCCTATCCTAGACATGATGCAAGACAGGACAAGTAGATTTAACAAGCAAGCAAGAAAGAACCACCCACGGTGTCAAGGCAGGTCAAGCTAAGTTAGCCGTCGCAACAGCATTAAGTTATCAAGTCATGCTACAAGTTAGGAGTGCGCCGCCACGGGCCACTATCAAGTTATCAAGTCACAAGGATTAATTACAAGTTACAAGTTAGGTGTGCACCCCCACTGGGTCACTAGCAAGGAGATCAGAAAATACCAGGATCATAATTCACAGAAAATCCCGAAAACCGTACCAGTCATAAATAATTACTTGAAAATCGTATTAGGCCGTGTCGGATCAAGATAGTCGTGCTGTATTGAACAAGATCTCAGGAAACCCAATCCACAAAAGAGAAACCAAGTCGAGAAATAAAACCAATACTCCAAGAGCCAATGGGTTTAAGCAAGGGGCCAGGGGGTTGGGCGTATGCGTAAGAGCACGCACACAGGGTGAGCATACATGCAAAAGCACGCACACAGGGGAGCATACACGCAAAAGCACGTACGTAGGAGAGTAGCGTACGCACAAAAGCACGCACGCAGGAGAGCAGCATACGCACAAAAGCACACACATAGGAGAGCTGCGTACGCACAAAAGCACGCACACAGGAGAGCTGCGTACGCACAAAAGCATGTACGTAGGGGAAGCATACGCTCAGGACATGCGTACGCTCAAGTCTGCGTACCAGGGCACGCTCAAGTCTGTGTACCAGGGCACGCTCAAGTCTGCGTATGCAAGAGACACGCTTCCAACCGGAAGCGTACCCAAGTCTGCGTACGCAAGAGACACGCTTCCAACAGAAAGCGTACCCAAGTCTGCGTACGCAAGAGACATGCTTCCAACAGGAAGCGTACCCAAGTCTGCGTACGCAAGAGACACGCTTCCAACAGGAAGCATACCCAAGTCTGCGTACGCGGTGCTAAAGAGCGTGCGCAGCTCAGTGGCGTAAGCTAAAAAGCTCTGCACACTGCTCACTGTCTTCTCCAAACCAGCAAGAACTCCATGGTTGAACCCAAAGCTTCAAAAGTTCATAGCTTGGCCATCCGGACTCTAAATCCGGATTTCCAAGGTTCCAACTTGGGTGAAATTGAATTCTCTTCCACATGGAAACAGCAAAACCCATAAAAATCCAACTTAAATGGATCAAAACCATGTAAATCCGAAAATAAAGAAAACTTAGATCTAGAACAATGGAGACTCCAAATCATAAAATGCCAAGTTCTAATGTTGATCACCATCTCCTAATCTAGCAAATGGACACATAAAATAGGGTTCTCATGTGGTGGCAAGGTGCACTTGCCTATGGGTTGGTGTTGTGTAGAGGAAGAAGAAGAAGAAGAAAATTAATGGAGGTTTATGAGGAGAGAGAGAAAGTTGGTGGAGTTTTAATGAGGGTGGGATGTGGTGAGTTGAGGGTGGAGCATAGGCTAAGGTGTTCCAATACACATTAAACCAAACTAAACCAACCCAAACCAATTAAAACCGAGCCATGTCAAAATCCAAAATACGAGAAATGCCAAAATTCCACAAGTTGAGAAAAATAAAAATACATGCCAAAATCCAGATACGAGTATAAATACGAAATACGGGAAATACGGGAAATGAGGGTGACAGTTGCATGTGCAGTACTACAACTGCAATTGAGGGTCTACGAGTAGTGGGCGGCAAAGAAATAGAAAATCTATAAAATTGACCCCGATACCAAAATTTCCTGGAAAATGTTTAAGGAAGTCTTTCTTGGGCGGTATGTTCCTCGCGTCGTCCGTCAACAAAAAAGAAAATGAGTTCATGATGTTAAGACAAGACAATATATCAATTGACGATTATGACTCGAACTTCTCAAGACTCGTAAAATTTGTCGGCGTCTTCCTGTCCAATAAAAAGGCCCAGTACGAACGCTTTGAACAGGGCTTGAATGATGAACTGCATAGAGACATCATGAACCAAAAGTGCCAAACCTACCGCAAGTCATACGATGCTACTCTTGATAGCGAGCGGATCTTTGGTCGTATGTCGCAATGAGCCATGCCAGTCGTCCGTAATAATTTCAACAAGCGTCCTAATGATGCCAGAGGATCAGGAGTCTCAAACCGTCCAAACACATTCAATAACGGGGGCAATGGTGAAGTACATTATAACAAATATGATAGGCATAGGTACCTGACAACCGATTGTATTACGAGAACTTGCTACAGGTGTGGCGAGATGGGTCACCTGAGTAACCACTGTCAGATGGGGAGGCCAAATCAATATCCACCGAGGAATATTCCGAACCAAAATCCTCCAAAGAACTTCCCAAATCAGAATAGAGCGACTCCAGCGCATGGCACAATACAGTGCCAATGAACCTGCTAAATCAATGCCACGGAGCGCAAGCCGAGTCTATGTACTGACTCGAGATGAAGCATTCGCCGATACAGTTGCAACAGGTATATTATTCTATAAAAATATACCTGCTCGATTGTTATTTAATTCGGGTGCAACGTATAGTTTTATATCTGCAAATTTTTCTAAAAAAATAAATTAGACATGAAATCGCTAGATATGAATATTAGAACTCTATCGGGAGTCGATATGCCTACAAATTTTATTGTAGGGATGGCCACATTTGTGTCGGAGGCAAAAATCTATCCTTGGAAGTCATCGTCCTAGACATCAAGGAATATGACATAATCCTGGATATGGATTGGTTGGGCGCTTGCCACACAATGATAGAGCGTACAGAAAAAAGAGTTATGTTTTGCCTTCCTAGCGAGACAGAGTTCTCATATTCGTGCAATACAGTATCGAAGACGGTCATGGTGGTATCAACATTTTTGATGAGACATATGTTACTTTCCGGCTGTGCATGATACTTGGCATCAGTTTAAGATACAAAGAAGGATATTACAGACATAATACAGACTGATGTTGTGACAGATTTCCTCGACATTTTTCAGATAAAATGCCCGGGATGTCGTCAGATCGAAAAATAGAATTCATCATCGACAGCTTCCCAAATACACAACCGATATCAAAAGTGCCTTACAAGAATAGCCCTAGCAGAACTGAAAGAGCTGAAGGTGCAACTGCAATAGTTGATAGACCAAGGATTTATTCGCCTAGCGTCTCTCCATGGGGAGCTTCCGTACTGTTTGTGAAAAAAAAGATGGACTGATGCAGCTTTGCATCAATGATCGAGAACTCAACAAGGCTACCGTATGAAATAAGTATCCATTGCCACGAATCGACGACTTGTACGATCATCTACAAGGTTCGGCAATATTTTCAAAATTTGATCTTCGTTCAAGCTACCACCAGTTGAAGACCAAACCCAATAATATATCGAAGTCTGCCTTCCATATTCGATATGGACATTACAAATTCCTAGTCATGTCGTTCGGTCTAACAAAAGCTCCAGCTGCTTTCATGGATTTGATGAATCCAGTCTTCTGACCCCTAATAGACAAATTTGTGGTCATATTCATCGACGATATCCTTATTTACTCGAAGAATCTGGAAGAGCACACAGAGCACTTGAAGACGGTACTGCAGACGCTGTATGAACACAAATTATATCCAAAGCAGAGTAAATACGAGTTCTGGATGAGTAGCGTGACATTCCTTAGGCACATTATCTCTACTGAAGGTGTTGCAGTTGACCTGAAGAAAATTAAAGTGTGTGGTAGATTGGAAACGACCAACCTTGGCTAGCGACATTTGAAGTTTCCTGGGCTCGACGGGCTACTACCGAAGATTCGTATGAAAATTTTCCAAATTAGCATCACCTCTGACTCGCCTCACCGAAAAGGGAGTCATATTCAAATGGAGTGACGACTGTAAAACTAGCTTTCAAGCATTCAAGCAACGGCTCGTCTCAGCTCCAATCCTTGCACTTTCGGATAGTCCAGAAGGGTTTCAGATATTCAAAGACGCATCGAAAACTGGCCTAGGGTGCTTGCTCATGCAACGGGACAAAGTCATCTCCTATTCTCTGAGGAAGTTGAAGCAACATGAGAAGAATTATCCGATGCATAATTTAGAGCTAGTAACAATTGTGTTTATATTGAAACTTTGGCGACACTACCTCTATGGTGTGGCTTGTAGAATCAACACGGATCACAAGAGCCTCAAATACTTATTCATCCAATGAGAACTTAACTTGAGGCATCAGCGTTGGCTCGAATTAATAAAAGACTATGAGCTAACAATCGAGTTTATGTCGGGCAAGGAAAATGTCGTAGCAGATGCACTTAGCAGAATATTTATGGGATCACTGGCCCTAAATAACAAGATACATCAAGACTTAGAAGCAATGAGTATCAAACTCGAAATTCAATATCGACATCTATACCTGGCTTAGTTGAAGCTTGGGGTAAGCCTATACAATAAAATAAAGAATGCATAGAAAGATGATCCATTCCTGAAGATGAATGAGCTGATTTCAACAGAAAGGGTGACCGACTTTACGGAGGACAAAAATGGGTCAATGCGACTAAAATGAAGGCTCTGTATTCCTGAAAATGCCAAACTCAAAAAAGAAATTCTGAAGGAGGCGCATTATGCGAAGTACTCATTGCATCTTGGGAGCACCACGATGTACAAGGACTTGTGCATGGCTATCTGGTGGCACGATATGAAGAAAGACGTGGTAACTTTTGTGTCACAGTATATGGCTTGTCAGCAAGTGAAAGTAGAATACCAAAGACCAGGCAGGGAGCTGCAGAACCTTGTTATTTTCGAATAAAAGTGGGACAATATCTCAATAGATTTTGTTGTAGAATTTTTGAAGATACCGCGAGGGAATGATGCGATTTGGGTCATTATTGATAGATTGACCAAGTCGTCTCACTTTATCGCCATCAAAGTAGTATGGAGTGTCGATCGGTTGGTATAAATCTATGTTGACGAGATTGTTCGACTGCTTGGGATACCGACGATAATAGTTTTGGACAGCAACGGGCAACTCCTATCGCATTTCTGGACGAACTTACAAGCTTCGATGGGGACCAAACTGAATTTTAGTAATGCATACCACCCCCATGTCATGCCCTAATTCTGTAGAACCGATCGTCCTCGCTAAGGCATGATATCGTGCGATCCTAGGTTGCTCTCGCACAAGACGAATTCCATAACGGCCGATTACAGCAGCTTGCACTACAAAAATTTATCAGAATAGCGACTTTTATAAACGTCGCTAATCTCGGCCAAAACGTCGCTAACTTAAGTTAGCGACATTTTTAGCGACGTTTTGGAAACGACAAAAATAAGCGTGTCGCTAATCGAGAAAGCGTCGCAAAACGTCGCTATGGCGACGTAAGTTAGCGATGTTATGACCGTCACAAATTAGCGACGTTATTTGCGACATTTCCTTGTGGTCACCGATTAGCGACACATTAGCGACGTTTTTGCGACGATGTGGTGGCATCAGATTGTTTGCCACGTCAATAATTTAGCGACGTTTTCAGCGACGTATAAAAACGTCGCTAACTTTTAGCGATATTTTTATACGTTGCTGAAAATATCGCTAATTTGAAAAAAAATGAAAAAAAAAAGAATCCAGAATGCAAATGTACAATCCAAAATACAGAATCCAATCCAATCCAAAATACAAAATCAAATCCCTGGCTTCTATGATCCCTTCGGTGGAACACTCAACACCGTCACGCACAATACAATCCAGACTAGACAAAAAATAATTGGTCATCTCCTCAAGCCTCTCGGAACATCACAATATGCATCACACATCACACAAACCAATATACATCACAATATGCATCACATATCACACAAACCAATATACATCACACACCAAAAAATAAATATCCATCACAATATCCAAATGAGATGTATCCATCAAAACAAATATCCATCACAATATCCAGAGGAGATATACCCATCAAAATAAATATCCATCAAATATCGGTTGTTAGAAATAAGTCTTCTGGAAATAAATCCAGTCAATATATGTATCTACTGTCGTGTATGCTGGGGCAGATAGAACTTCTTCAGCCAGTGCGCATAAGTAGGATCCACGGTAGCCAGATCAATATCTAGAGGAGATGGATGACTGGAACTCCCGGTGGAACTGCCCTCTGGTGCCACCTTCCCTTTCACAGCTCTCTCGACTTTAGGAATCACTTCTGGAGTAGCTCTCTCGATGGAACTGCTCTCTGGAGCAGCCATCTGTACCTCCCTCAAGCGAGATCTTCGGGTCTTAGGTGCCATCTGGTAAGACCATTAAATATCAATAAGAGCACGTATATACAAAATTCAACTCAGTTCCGTTTGACGATTTAATTTTGCACAGTCTCGAGTATTGAATTATCCATAAAAACATACTTTAGAAATAGTTCAGATTCGGGAACACAAGAAGAATCTTAATCTAGTCCATAAATACAAAATTTGTACCTATCACGTACAAACCTACTTCCAATCTTAAGACGAACTAAACAGAATTAGTATATAATCATGTACTCACCAGTAACCGGATGTAACTGAGTCCGGGGGTACTCTGGGGTCTATCGTGCAGTAACTGGTGGATCCGCTGGTATAGGCCGGATGTACTTAGTATCGACTGATGGATTAGTATCCGTCTATCGGTTTGGTATAGGCCGTATCGGATTGGTATCGGCCTTAGCAAATTGGTATCATCCTTAGCGAATTGATATCGGCCTTAGCGAATTGAAAGGTTTAGTAACAACTGTACTTGGATTTCTCGCTTCTCGAGCTAGAATACCATTGCAAGAGAGTCATTAGAGAGTAAAAAAAATTCCTAAATATTGATGTTTACAAGAGTGATCGGTAAATCTGTAACACCTAGTTTCTAAAATGAGGGTAATTTTGAAATTTTGTATTTTAATTTATTTAATTATGGTATTTAAAATTTTAATATATTTTTTAGTGATTTTTAATTATTTTAAAACTATTTAAATCATGACTTATGATTTTGGTGTTTGGCTAGTGTAACCGTAGAGACTGTCTGTCCTAGAGCCTAGTCATGTGATTAGGATATTTAATTGGTAAATTTTAGCCTAGAGGGTATTTTGGTCATTTTAGGATTTATTTAAATTTATTATGATTTATGGGAATTTTAGTGAATTTAATATTAATTAAATATTGCTATATGTTATGTTAGTCTTGACTAGTTTGAGACTTGTAGACTAGCCTAGAACCTAACCTTAGCTATGGTAACCCTAGCCTAACTAGAGTTAACCCATTTTAGTCATTAGAGATTGGTTTTAGAATGAGGGGATTAGGTTTAGTGAAATTAAGTCATGACTTATGGTTTAATGCAATGACTTGTGATTTAATGACTTGTGAATTGAACCATAGGCCCATGACTTAAGCCCAAACTCCAACAAGCCCACCCATGGCAGCCAACCTAGGGTTCCACACCCTATTTACTGCCTCTTCCATTTGTTCTTGCCTCTTTTATTGTTTTTCTTCTCAAGTTTGGAGAAAGAGGTATAGCCATCTTCCCCAATCCATAACTTTTCCATTTTAACTTCTTTTTGGCTCAAACCACTTGCATTAGATTCTAATTGTCTCCCTCTTACTATTCATGGAGGATAATCCCAACCTTGGGGCAATTTGGAGAGTTTGGCTAACAAGGAGAAACCCTCCTTTTGGATCTTTTCATTAGAATTTCAACATATAGGTAAATCCCTATTCCTTTCACCAAATTTAGTTTTCTTTGCATGGATAGAAAGCCCTAGGTGTCCCCTAGCAGTTGGTATTGGATTTGTATTATTTCGTGTCCGTTTGGTGTCCGTATCGGATACGTGTCATGATGTGTGATATGTGTTTGATTAAATACCACAAAGGATTTTTATTTGTTATTTTTGAAAAGTGTTTGAACAAACTTGATGATTTATATATGTACATTGATTTGCAACTAGACTGAGCACAAATTCGAGTCGTGTTTGTGTCCAAAACGGACATGAACACGCCCGCAGCAGCCTTAGCGCAGTGCCCTGCTACTCGACCCTTAGTTCTCCACTTGTAGGACACTTGGACACCTAAAAATTGACAAGAACCTGGGGGCTACCACTGACAGCATGTCCCCAAAGTTTGGGGACATCTGGTCGAGTGTCCAGAGAGCAATCGAGCCCGTACCGAATCCTCACTGTCGCACACGCACGGAAGATTCGCGTCTGATACGACCCTTTTTCTCCAGACACGACTCACGTGGACATGATACAGACACATATACACGTCCCCATAGTCTAGGCGTATACGTGTGCACACCCACGTGTTGTGTCTTATCGTGTGTCGTGTTCTACAGACACGTGCACGCGTGCACGACACTGTCTAGTGCACGGTTCATACGTCTGTGTTGTGTTCTGTTTGGACACTTCGTGTCCAATTTCCTGGACACGAATGGACCCCCCTAGACAATTGTACTCATGGGGGACACATCCATATGCCTGATTGTGGGTTTTCCTTAGGTTTTGGTTTTCGAAATGGGGAGAATCCCTATTTTCTGATATAGCTGTTAAGTATCAGTCTAAGATTTTATTTCCAGTTATTTTTGAAGTTTTAAATGTTTTGATTATGGTTTTAAATTACTAATTAGATCCTAGACTTGGTTAACAAATCTCTGTTAGTTGATGTTACTTACTGGAATAGGTTGTTGTCATGTAAGATGGGATTTGAACTTGAAGTTCATGCATGGACTAATACCATAGGCTGAAGGTGTTTTCTGAATTCGATTTCATTCTCTTTTTTTCCTGTTTTGTGATATGGAATGGCTAATTGGCTCACATACATGTGTATTAAACTATTGTAATGATGATTAATGACTGGTCTTAGGTTTTTAGTTTCGAATGTGGTTTTGAAGTGTTGGACTGATGCACATTGCACTGTCGACTGGATGCAGTGCACATTGCTTGAATTTCTGAACATTCCCTGTTTCTCATATTACATATATACATACAGGAAATCAATTCATGTTCACACTCATACAATATCTGATCACACACTCACATTATATCACAATGTTGTATGTTTACACATTCACCTGAACACTGAATTTCTGATATTGGCATTTGCACAAAACTGAGATTTGTTTAATTAAATAACTGAGATGGGTCTTTGCAATTGGTTTGGGGGATTGTCTCTGATTTTTTTCTCACATATTGTATCACATATAGCCCTACACACCTACCTACTTCCTGTACAGACACACACACAACTGAGATTTTCCTTCACTAATTTCTTGTGATTGACAACTGAACACTATTCTTATTCTGAAGATTTTTCTACATGTTTTACTGAGATAGGCTTTTCAAACAAGAACTGAATTGATTTTTAACTAAGTTTTTAACCTACATATTTGTGGATCATGTTAGCATGAGAATGTTGCCTTCAAATTGCACTTGGGCTATAGATTTCATTGAAATGATATACACTGGTTGATACCCTGTTGAACACACCATATCCTGAGATTTTGTACACTGGACTCAGTTACATTCTCTGGTCATTAATTTCCTAGGTAACACCCTATTTTTTACTGTCACACATAAGTATCTGATTCACATTGTCACTGTCCTATATGCAGAATCCAATCCAGCCTAGTAGCAGTCCCATTTCACCCCTATCCAGCCTTGCATAGCAGTCCAAATTAGCCCCCACAAAATCAGTCCTAAGTAACCCCATTTCAGCCACCTTAGCACTCCATACCAGCCTACTTAGCTACCCAAATATCAGTCCAAAATAGTCCCTAAAAACCTGTCATGGCTGTCCCCAAATAGTCCATGGTTAGCCCCTTGTTAGCCCTCATTTCAGTCCAATATTTCACACAAAATAGTCCTAAGTAGCACTCAATATCAGTCCCCCTTTGTTTGTATCATCTTTGAACTTCATTAGCTCAGTGCACCTAATTTAGTTTAGTTATCACTGATTTTTAGTCACACATACACATCACTATTTCCTAAATTTCTGAGAACAGTTACCCTATTCACCACACACACATGTATCCACGCTCTCATGACACTTTGCTCACACTCTTAACCCACACACACAGGAAACACATATATACATATATATTTTATATATATATATATATATATATATATATATATATATATATATATATATATATATATATTATCATGTATCCTATATATTATAATGTGTGTATTATATTATTTTAGATATATATGTTAATATTTGTATATGTAGATAAGTGTTGCTATAGGTAAATAGCCATATGGCCTATAGGCTACATTTATGGCTTAAAGCCTATGTGTATGGCATGTGTACACCAATGAATGTGTGTGGTTGGGTTGTATAGCCTAGATTTGATGTGTGCTTGCTAGGATAGTCTTGGTTAGGCTTAGTAAGACTTGTCTGGGTTAGGTTGTCCTAGTTTGACTAGTATAGTTGACTGGAGTTGACCAAGTGTTGACTTTAGTCTAGTTTGACCTAGATAGCATACAGATGCATTGTAGATTACATTTATCATCCCTTGTATACATCTTGACTTGTGTTGCTATAACTAGGAGTCAGGTACCTCATCTCGGACAGTACATTTACTTCAGACAATCAGATACGAGGCGAGTACATTCTCGGATCATTTCATATCCTGCTTAGAATTATTTTCCTGCATTAAATTACTTTACTTGATACTGTCACGTTGGTCACACGAATTAGTACTATATGGATCCTTTCTTGAGATGTTATCCCTTCAGGGAGCATCGGATACTATATGTTCTGTGCGTTTCACTTACATGGCGTATCACTATGCTTCTTTGGTTCTTTGATCACTTGTGACATATACTCATATGATCACAGAGTCTTCTTTGAATCCTTATCCCATTTATTAGGTTTTCCAGAATCCTCATTTATGGGACTACTATGTACCACCCTTCGGAGGCTTACCACCCTTCGGGGGCTGTTACATGGAATCATAACATAACCTGGTTGGATCCTTGTGTACTGATTGGGGGTACGGGGGAGTATAAATAGCCATGTGAACAATTCCAAAGTAGAATAGCTATGTACGCCTCTTTAGTATAGCCATGTACAAATCAAGCCGTTCACATGTCGACTTTGTACTCTAAATCACTAGTCACTGGTAGCTCTTTACTTATAGTAGATATTTCTATTACAATTCTCTCTCTCTGTTTACATACTGCATTTCTTCAGTATCTATATCTTACTTTACTGCATGATTATATTTTCTAACCTGCTATGAACTGTTGAGATGTATTGTGCTCGCTCCCGTCCTGACTGGACCTGTTGAAAATTTTACAGAGGATGATGAGGAACCCTGCACCCCTTACTTTGGAGCTTGCCTAGATGACACTCGCGACCTGGACCCCTGGGGAGGATCAGGCAGCTGCTGAGGACGATACCTTGCTTAGTATAGATAGCTTAGACTGTTTTCCTTTTTATGTTTAGTTGTTGTTCTTGATTTAGAATTTATATATTTTTAGAGATGATAAGACTTGTATTTCATTTCTGTTGTACCTCAGTTGAGGATTTCTTTATCTATTTCATCGTGCCATATTCTATCTATAGATTGTGATTGAGTTATACCTCTGTGTTGGCCTCCTTATGGAGAGTATTCATATTATGTTAGTTATAGTTCATGACCTAGAACAGCGTTTTACCACCGATACTGTGGCGTAGGCTGGGCGCTGTTACGTTCTCGTACCGTCACAGTGGGTGCGGGTCGTGACACAATCACTCCAGTAAACATCATTATTTATGAGATTTTTTACTCTCTCGTGACTCTCTTGCAATGGTATTCTAGTTCGAGAAGAGAGAAATTCAAGTACAGTTGTTACTAAACTTTCCATTATACTAATCCGATACGGCCGATACGTTTCCGATACGGTCGATACCTATCGGATATGGCCTATACCAATACGCTAAGGCCAATACCAATCCGACATACGGCCGATACGTTTTCGATACGGCCGATACCTATAGGATATGGCATATACCAATTCTGTACATATGGTGTAGTATATTTTCTTATCAAATCTAGTATCTGAAGGATATAACAGAATCAAGATGAACCCACATAATGTAATACTAAGACATCATCTACTACTAAAAGATATAGTGATAGGTTGTCGTATCATCATTGGCGAGGGATGAGGGTCGGAGGACAGTCAACTTTATCTACGGCTACATAGTTTCTGCCTCGCCAGTCGAATGGCTGCACGGACTATGTCCAGATCACCATGTTACCAATTAACCAACCAACAAAACTACTTGTTATAAATATCGACAATATCGATGCTTTCGAATCGGAATATCACCTTTTTCGATGTCGAAAAACAAATAATTATTACTAAATTATCAGATTTTTTGGCACTATCGGTGCCCCTGACCAAGCCCTCCTCCGCACCCCTCCCCCCTACACCACCCCTAACCCTAACCCGAACCCTATCTCTAATCCCTCCCCCACCAGCCCCCCTCCCCTCCCCAGCCCCCCCTCACCCCCCTGCTCCCCTTCCTCACCAACCACCCCTAACCCTAACCCGAACCTTAACCCTAACCCTCTCCTCCCCCCAGCCCCCATCCACACCCCCACCCCTAATCCAAACCTTAACCCTCCCCTCCCTCCAGCCCCCCTCTCCAGCCCCCCTACCCTCCTGCTCCCCTCCCCCACCAACCACCCCTAACCCTAACCTGAACCCTAACCCTAACCCTCCCCTCTCCTAGCCCCCCTCATCACCCCCAGACGCCCTCACCCCCCTCCCCTCCACACACACCAACCCCTAACCCGAACCCTTCCCTCCCTCCAGCCCCCCTTCTCAACCCCAGCCGCCCTCACCCCCTGCCCCACCTCCCCAGCCACCCCCCACTTACCTCCCAACCACCCGTATCCCCCTGCCCCTCATACCTCCATCGGACCATTCCTCACCCCCCAACCACCCGCACCCCCTGCCCCTCCCCCCGAGCCACCTGTACCCCCCCAACCACCAATAACCAAAATAGAGAGAGAGAGGGAGTAACGTACCGGAGAGGGAGAAGAGTGCCGGAGAAAGTGAGAGTCGCCGGAGAGAGCGAGTGCACCGGAGAGAGTGAGAGTACCGGAGGGGGGAGGAGAGAGTGTGAAAGAGTAAAATAGGGGGAAATGAATCATTGGAGGGAATTTAATTGGAATTTAGCGACGTTCATCCTAACGTCGCTAAATTAGTCACTATTAGCGACGTCATAGCGATGTTTCGCGACGACTAGCTCATGTAACTAATATACGTCATTGTCACATCGCTATTTTCATCGCTAGTAGAGACTATTAGTGACGTTTCAATTTAACGTCTCTAATGTGCACAATTTAACGATGTTTTACTAACGTCGCTAAATTTACGTCACTAATGGAGCAGATTTTAGTAGTGTTACGACGGGATCGTCGCGTAGAAGTTCCAAGCAGAAAATTTAAATAGCACAAAGATATGTATAAAATGATACTCTTTATTGATATTAAAAATAAGATTACAAGGGTACGAAGCCAAGATTACAAGTCACTCAAGCTCATTTTCTCTCTTATGACAAACACTCAACTCTCTCTTTTCTCTCGTTTATGTATGAAGGCTCAAAATTTGTATATGCTTCAGAAGATTATGTTCATACATTATGTCATGTATAATTGAAGACTCAAATGCAGTTGTACGTCTCAAAATGCCAAGGAACTCCATGCCTCAGTGCATCCAAGCGAGCTCCTCCCCAAGCATGCTAATACCTGATCCTACACATAAAGACTGGTGGGTATCAATACCCAACAGTACTAGTGAGTGAGCTCATCGCCCACCCATACAAAACCAATACGTTATTTTAGTGAGTGCAAACTATTCTTTTGATTATCTTTATGATCTTGCCTTAGCATGAGCTCGATGGCATGAACTACTAGCCATATTTGTGTCTCTAGACCATCATTATGCCTTGTACCAATAACTTACTTATCTTTCTGTCTCTAGACCATACTCGTGCCAACAACACCAATGTATCGACTCATGCTTGCTTCTCTGTCCATACTATGAGACGTCATAACATGGTTGTGCCATAAACTATATTTTTGCTTCAACATTGAGGCCGTGCCTCACAACTCAATAAGGCTAAACCAAACTCTGCCTTACGGCCAAAATGACTCAATCCAAACTTATCCAACTTTTGTGTCAATGACTCACCAACCGACGCCATAGCTCGTGCCGAAGCACGTCTTTACATGTATCCAAATCTTAGGCTCCATAATATGGACAGACTGTGCATCTATTTCTTTGATTCATTTGTGACGTGCTTACACCCCTTTTGAATCAACCGACACCGGGCATACACTTTGACTCAACCCTACATCATGCACACGGATTGCCACAAATATGCTAACTCAATCTATATAAAAGGTTACTAGCAGGACAAGCTATCTGCATACTATAGCCTGGCGTAGATGAGGTCAATCGACGAGGGTAGTGAGCCCCGTCGAAAGCTTCAAATTGTCGGAGAGGTAAAATCTAGCTAAGCTATCACGTTTCCTCCTTGGCTGGATCAGTCATGTGGCCCCAGGTTGCCATCCGATAAACCATCGCCCTTGTGCACAAGTTATCCAGTGACCATACAGGAAACTCAACTTACTATCCTACACAGATAGTGTTATTATCTATTATTTCATACAACGTTGGAGACTTCCAAATGAGGGATTGCCTAAGCGACAAACGGTCGCGTGAACTTGCGATGTTATCTTTAATACCCAGGAAATGGTTTTTGTATAGCCTTCCTACTTAACTTGAATAAAACATATTTCATATGTGACATAGACCGTGTCATACTCTATATGACAACTGTGAGATCGTCGGGACATATCACTTGATTCTGTCATAAAATAGTGGAAACATGCCAATGAAGCCATGGGGACGTCTATGTACTCAACTTACACAGTCGTGTTCTTTGAGTGCCTTAACTCATGCAAACCGTATGATATAACTTAACCCGTAGGATGAGTAAAGGCCATGCCAAGCTTTTTACCTTAGAAATATGCATTGAGACTTGTGGGACAATTATGCTTTACTAAGCATTGGACGGTGGGATACTGCATGCTTTACCAAGCATTTAAATCGTACAATGCCTATGACTATGCTAAGTTCGTAGCCTTATGGCAACATAGACCAACTTTTCCTTCTCCCAAGCCACAAGATGAAGGACTGAGTGTCAATTTAAAAGCATGTCGTACAATATTTTTAAGCAAACTGTGATAGCTTTCCATATTCTAACTCAATCTGACTCAACTGTGATTATTCTTTTCTACTATGTGGGTTCGTCTCTTTTATTAGCATACCTACTCAATACGATTGAAAACATCCAATTATTAGTGTAAAGGCTAAGCTGAGGCAAGTTCACGAAAGCCCTCCACCTGAGCGAGGAGTTGTTTTGACCGAGCGGGACTTCGAGCAAGACGTTGCAACGCTAAGTCTAAACATCATTGTATTTTGATTACTACAGTAGAATAGAGCGGGACGGGACATTGCATAATATACCACTTAGAAAATTTTCATCCTTAGAACTTACTGAGTATACACTCATCGAACTTATATGGCAGATATTCAAATCTCTCGAACCCACTTACTATACATTTAATCAATCAGAGTCGTTCTCAACACCTTAGTCAATTTTATTGAACAACTATATCTCAAACTTGGGATAACTTATACTCGTCGCAAACACGGACAACTTAGTTCTAGGGCAAACTTATACGAGCATTGTTCCTTATTTCATTTCGAATCCAACTTAACCCAATCTATCATTCTCTATCTTATAGTCGAAACCCAGTGTTACCCCTCTGAACCAATATCCAATATTTCGTAGTCAAATCCATTCCTATCATTCGTCAAAACATCCTAAGATCATAAGTCCAACTTTCATGTCTCGATTCTACAAACTAGCAACCACAGCTCTATAATATACCAAGGCAAGTCTCGCTAAGGTCGATCACACAATTCTACCTCTCGATACAGGGATGTCTGCTTAACTGCTAGGCTAACTCACCAAGTCAAAGTCAAAGTCATGCACATTCCGTGCAACCAATATTGATACTCACCCCCTAATTCTAAGGTCAAACCGTAGTTGATAGTACAGGGTCTTTCTACCCAAAGCTCGCATCACTTCGATTTCTAAACTTCGAGCATATATTCTCCTATTTGTACTTGCAATACTTAGTCCAAGGGGTCCGATCATTCAACAAAAGTCAATCATATATCACTCACGATCATCTTCGATCACACCCTATAGTTTATCAACACAAATTACACAATATCTTCAACTCATTTGATAGACCTACCAATCTCAATTCATACATCTCGACTATAAAATCCCAAGTCATAATCTATCGATCATAAATTGCAATATCGAATTAAATTCTGAGTCATAAAATCTCAATCATACATTCATCCATTTTGACTTTCTCAAATCCCCAATCCTACTAGTCATCAATCTCGTGCATCTATCTCGTCGCACAATCGCAAAATTGCCTATACAATTTATTTTCTAAGTCATAACGATCCTTATCATAATGACCATTAAATCCTTCAATATTTTTATTTTACATAGTCCAAGCACTATTCATTCATGCAAATTTCAAGTTTATCTTATCAAGTCATCCAAACACTCATTTTTATCAAAATCCAAAGGTATAGAATCTATCTGAATAATAATATTTTACACGGTCCATGTATCATACTTATGTATACCCAGACAAAACATTACTATAGAAAAGAAGTTATGTCGACAAGTATCCATAAGTTCTGAATCTGGTATGCCGAAGGGCATCTTCAGTGCTAGCCGCCTGAAGCGTTCGATGAAGGCGATGACAAACTCAGTCCTCCTTTGTTTGGTCTCGATGAGGGTGGACATACTAATATGCATGCCACTTTCGTAAAACCTGTTAAGGAACAACCTCTCCAAATCTTTGAATGAATTGATACATTCGTCAGGCAGACTGCAAAACCATTCAAAAGCTACCCCTGCAAGGTGCTAATAAACAGCTTCGACAAGAACGGATCATCTCTGGGCAAGTGCAGAGTCTGCGTGTTGAAGTACGTCATATGCTGACGAGGACAAGTCAACCTGTCAAATGAATTCAGCATCAGCGGCTTGTAGTTAGGAGGGCAAGTAGCATTCTTCCACTCAGGGGGATATGGTTGATATATCCCCATCTTCTGAAGCTCGTCTTTGTGTGAGATGGTATCAAGATGAGCGACTAGGGAATCAATTGCATCCTGTTGATTGAGCATGTTTTAGGAAATGGCTACTGAACGGTTGTCAGGCGTCGTTGGTGAAGGACAACCCCCAGCATTTACAAGATTTGGAGGAGACGCAACGGAGTGATACTCCTTTTGTAGTGAAGAAGGGTTGTTGCTGTGAGCCGGACTAGCATGGGCTGAGACATTTTGTTGAGGTGGAGGAACAGCCCCAGCAGCTTGAACTGCCATGATACTAGTAAGCATATCAGTGATCTTAGCGAATGCTGTTTCAAGACCCTCTAGCTGTTTGCTGGTCTGATCACTGGATTCTTCATGTCTTTCTCCTTTTGTCATGTATGTAGATAACATACGAAGATGAACAGAGGATATAGTACGACTGGTGCTGATACTGTCTGTCTTTGAGTGGACAAGTCCTTCATCTTTCGGTAGAGAAGGTAGATAGTCGCCATCGAATTCGAAATGATCATCGTCGTCTGGCAGCCTATCCCCAGTATGGAGGTCATCCGCTTCAGACTCTGAGGGAATACTACCCCCAGCTTGGGATTCTTTGTCGTCCATACGGAGTCTCGTCTTTGACCGAGTACCCATGTAAACTCCTTTAGATGTGACAGCCTGCTGGCCATCTGTTGGTAGACTTCTTCTTCTTCTTCTCGCAGAGATAAAAGAAAAAGTTGGGTTGGTGGTCCACCGTCTTTGATTGGGGCTTCCGTAAGGGGGACCCCATGAAGCCATATTGGATGAAACATACAATGGCTTTTCGTCGTCAGAGAAGTGCAGCCGTCGAAACACAGACTTTCTCTGAGGCACTCTTGTTGCTTTGGAGCAACAACAGTTGATAACATTACTGGTGCACGGATGTGCACTATGAATTTTTATGTCCTCCCTCGCTTTACGCTTATGATTTATCATGTCGTACAAGTCAGTAGAAGGGAGTTTTACCTTACAACCCGTGTTGCATGCATCGCCGAGCTGTAAATGCGGGTTCGTAAGGAGAGTAGGCACATCTAGACTTAGTTCACGTGCAGGGGCAACCCCCACACCTAAGTTCTGTGATGTCCTTGAAGACAGCCCCGTGCTATACGCGTTGGGACTTGTCTTTTTGTTGTGGGCACGTAGGCCTTGGAGACTAGCTTTGGGCGCATGCTCCTTGACAGCACGTCTGAGCCTCCTTGATGTGGGCGCATAGTATGGATCCAGAGGGCCTGGGCACATGGCTTTGGATGCCCAGCCTGCTGAAGACAGAAGTATTTTGGTTAAGGCTATGCGCCCAAACACTCCCTTGGGCGCATGGCTTTGGGCACATGCTTGGTGGAGCAGCGTTGTTTTCTTCCAGTTTTGCCTCCTTCGTTTGTGAGCCTTGCCGGGTTTGGCCAGAGTATCGCACACTCTGATTCTTGGCATCGTAGTATTTTCTTTTGCCAAGTCTCGGGTGTTGAACACCCTGTTGTTGGTTATGCAGGAAAGAAGTCACTGGGCTAGTAGAGCCCGGAATGGTGTGAGCTTTCTTCATTTGGGGAGCTTTTGTGGTAGAGTCATGCGCCTATGTGACAGAGTCCTCCAGTTGCATATCTGCTATGATACTAGCAGGATATGCACAGCGAGCCTTCGGAAGCCAAGTCTTGCGAGACTTGTTTGGCTTCTCTGATTTTGAGGAAGTAGAGCCATACCTCGAGAGCATCTCTTCGAACGCCTGCTGATCGAACTTTACGATCAGCATCTTCTTAGTGCTCCCCACTTTATCGGTATCGGATTACATCACCACCTTTTCATCAGAGAAAAAGGTAGTCTCCAGCAGAGTTACCATTTTTGTGGACACACACAAAAAAGAAGAAGAAAATATTGCCTTTTCTTTATTGGCGTAAGGCACCACAAATCGAGTACGCCTGAGAGATCCTGTGCTGAGGATCCCCGAGTATAAAAAAGAATTCTGGGGAATGGGACGATGGAGATTGAGCGGTAGTTGCTTCTTTACTCCGTTGACACTCTGATTACAAAAGTTGAAGAAAACCTAAGAAAATTGCAAACTCTCGGCTGACTGGCAAGAAGTGCAGCAATTTGGCTCTTGAAAATGCTCTTCGTTCGGTAGTTTGGAGAGAGATGAGACCCCTTTTTATAGTCGTTCTTGAGCTGGAATGATGTTATACGCCCACATGAAGGAAACACACTAGTTTTCATGTGGGCGCATAGTCATGCCTTGGGCGCATAAGGTGTAGGCGCATGCAGGCTGTGAGATCGTGGGTTGGTCGTAGTGTTGACGTGGCCGCATGCTTCGATGCACGACTGCTCGTGGAGACTGACGTGGCCGTGTGCTTCGCTGCACGTTTTGATCATGGCTTTGACCGAGTCAGGCTTGGGCACATAGTCATGTCTCAGGCTATGCGCCCTCCTTTTGGAGGAGCTAGTCTTGGGCACATAAAACTTCACTAGCTGGGTGTATGGAGCTTCACTGGCTGGGCGCTTAGAGACTGGCTGGGCGCATAGAGCTTCACTGGCTTTGGACGCATAGAGCTTCACTGGCTTTGGGCGCATAGAGCTTTATTACTGAAAATTTTTTATGCTTCTACATATAACTTGTCTTACTCGACCTTTCCTCAAATCTAGATCTTTTATCATTACCATTTAATTATTTGAAACTTAGAAATGGTTAGAATCATTCCCTTTACCATACCCTTATCTATGAAACTATCTTCTGTCTAAAAATCGTGACCCTAACTTATTTTACATTGATCTACTAGATTCCCTAATTATCTTTATCTTGTGCTTTAACTTGATTTTTATTTTTGTGCATTAATTAGTACCTCGTGAAAACCCACTTTCTATTTTGATCATTTGGTGCCCCCTATCATGACTTCGATATTTAGAGCATAATACTAGACTTTTTCTTCCAACAAATTTCATATACAAGACCTAGACGAACCCATCTTCATGTAGACATATCATGTCCCACTAAAACACGTCCCTTGTGCTCTATTTTCGTGATGCGACTTTCGAGTCAAATTGACTATCGGTAACCCCTACCATAATACCATTGTCCTATCCGAGTTTAGTTAGGAATCCAACCTCGACTCAAAACTTTCGACCCAAAATATGCTTGTGATCTACTTAATTCCTTAAAATGCTTAACTTTGTGTTTTATCTTGACTTCTTAATCCTTGTCCTTTTATTTTCATGCATTTTCTTGATTTATTTAGACCCATAACACCTTTTACTCTTCATGCAATAACTCACGACCCCTATTTATTATCCAACTCTTACCACGATCATTAAACCTAACCGCATTCCCTTCCAAATTATTTGCTTCACTATGATTCGTGCAACCCTTGTTTCCTTGGGTACCCTTGTACGGAGATGAAAATTTGATCATAACGCCCTTTGGTTAGACATGAGTTAGATGGAAAATTCCCATAAAGGAGATTGGCGGTTTAGTTAAATGAAACGATTCGGTGGTTACGAGTCATAAGTTAATTGTGCTATTTAATTAAGAGGTGTGATATTATGTTTTAGGAAGATCAAAGGATAGTATAATTGCGAGTGCCAAAAAAAAGGGTTTGAGATTAATCCAAAGTTGAAATAAATTTTATGTTTGGTGCATAAGGGATAAAATTTTCTTTACGATGATAAATAAATATAAATTTCCTAGAAGAGTTTGACTTTTACTTCAACTAACTTGATTGAAGATTTTGAAATTCAAATTTCGAGGAAATTAAAGCTTGAGGAAATATGCATATTTATGTTGGAAAAAGAAGGATAGAGATTCATTGAATATCTATTTTTGAGGAGAGTATAAACGGCGAAAACTATTTTGAGAAAAATTTTGGATTTAAAATTTTTGGACTTATTAAATTACTATCGTTCAGATAGCGGATGGATATATAAATATAGATGGAACTCAAAATTTGGGAGTAAATTTTGAAGGTTAATGATCAAAAGGAAAATATATTTCAAAAAAAAAATGTGGATTATAAAATTTTGTGAAGGATAATAGACGAAAGGTTGAATGCAAAAAGGCATTGATGATTATGTTAAGGTTTATGACAATATCAAAGCACAAGTTGAATTTTGAAAATTGGGTATAGAAAGGCTTTGGTGATTATGCCGAGAACTATGGCGATATCAAAAACAAGTTAGATGTTGAATATATCATATGATCGAGGTGGAAGAGATTCTTGCCTATTTAAGTTACACATTTTGTTAATCGAATTTGATGGTTGTTATGAGATATCTTCCAAACTATACCCATGAATTCATTTTTCTAGCTATCGTAATATTCGATTATTCAAAAATCGATTTCATTGCATGCCCTTATAACTTGATCAAATTTCCATTGCCTCAACCCTACCTACCCAATCTATTCCTAAATTTTGAGGACAAAATTCTTTTAAGTTGGGTAGGATGTAAACCCCCTAAATTTCTTCTACGATTTTGTTTTTAAGTAAATTGGTATTTAATTTGTACTTCGTATTTGTACGTCGCATGCTAATTTGTATTTTTCGTATTTGCTCGTCGAGTACGAATATGCGCGAGGTACATATTTTTAGAAAATATTTTTATATAGTAAATGTATAATCTCAAAGTAATATGTGATAGATATTTTATTTATTTAAATATATTTTTCTTTATTGCTTAAAGTTGCACAAAACGAATCGAGAAGTGAATTAGAATTTCCAAAATTTTAATTTATTCATTTATATAAAGGCTATTTTAGTTACTGGTAATTTAGAAACTATGTTTATGTAATTATTCTAGATTTATGCGAATACATGAAATTAAATTCATGAATATATGTTGATTTTTGAAATTAATTATTACTATATTTTATAATTTATGAAAAATGATATTTGAAATTTTGTTTGAATTTATATTGGAGTAAATATGAGAATTTAAATTAGAAAAGATTTTATTGACTTTATTTTAAATGCTTTTAAATTAAAAGTATGATTTATCTAGATCGACTTGGATTGGATTAAATTAGTTTTAAATCATTTTGGATTGGATTAAATTAGTTTTAAATCTAATGGGGAGTTTAAACAATACCAATCATTATCGAAATAGGGCTTCCACCTCCTATATAAGGAGAGCCCTCTTATTCCCTTTTCTCCATGATTTCACCAACCTAATTTCTACCACAATCCAGATGTGCATCGTGTCGGTGTCGTCGCCATTCTCCATCCACTATCCGTTATTTTTATATATATAGATTTTGACCCCGTGTCCGACAATCCTGGACACCAACCTATATCATGTCGGACACTCCCGACAATGACTAAACCCCATCCCAGCCTCCACGGCTCCGACCCCCTCTACCCCGACCGCCTATAGAACCGTCCCCAACACCACGGCCTCCAACCTCTTCTCGATCACCCCGGCCGAGGCAGCAACTTCCACGACCACCATCAAGCACGATCATCTCCGCCACCGTCGAGATCCCAAATTCCCCCGGCCTCGGCCCACGCCCGACCACCACCTCCTCCTCTCCTCATCACCAAAACTCGCAACCAACCACCGCCACACCCTAGCCACGTTCTGCTGGCCGCCACCACCGGCGAGGCCTCCACCAGAACTCCTCTCATCTCCGTCACCATCACTTTCACCACTACGTCCACCCCGAACCACTACCAATTCCGGTGACCCCACACTGTGGGAATAGCTACCTCTACCGCCTCCACAGATTCTGGCTATACCCGTCGGATCTCCTTCCCCGACTGCAAATCCATCATCAAACTAGCCGCAGCCACCAACCCAAGAGAACCACAGTAAAGAAAAAGAACAACTGAAAACCCTTACCTCCCCCATCGTTCGCCACTACGGTTGCCCTGCCCCAGCCAGGGACAGCCTTACCACCGCAATACCTCTCCCGAATCTACCACAGATGACCACTGTCACTACAACAAGACTCATCAAACCTCGTTCCTCCCGACGAACTCGCCACCGATAGGAGTCCCGAGTCCTCTTCCAACGTTGATGAACGCCATCAAACCAACGTTGCGTTGGTGACCACGACTGCGCCGGTGACCCACAATAAGAGCAGCGCCTCGTTCACCCTACCTCCAGCGCCGACCGAACTCCCTCACCGCGTGCCGATTCGACCGACCTGAACCCACGGTGAGTGCCGTACGAGAGCGCCACTTCCATGGTGCCTCTTCTCCGTCGAATTCGGAGCACACCGTGTGCGCATCCCCGACCTCACCCTATGCTAAGCCGCTCCTCGCTGCCCTTCCTCCCTTGATCACCCGCGGCTCCCCTCTCTCTCTCCTCCGCTCTCTTCCTCTCCCCAAATTCTTTTGCCAATCGATCGATTCACACCTAACTCTCCTTCTCTCTCTTTTGTTCTCTAAACCCATCTTTTATTTATTTTTCTTGATTTTTATTACTTCATATTTGGGAGAGCAGCACCTCTACTACTGATTCACTTTTGAAATTATTATTATTATTATTATTATTATTATTATTATTATTATTATTATTATTATTATTATTATTATTATTATTATTATTTTGTTACAAAGAACAACAGCTTAAATGGTTGCCAATATTTCTTTATTTTAATTTTAATTATGGTTGAGAAAATAGTATACTTGCATGAGTATTTATTTTTATTGTTAATATTTATTGATGATTGTTGTTTTCATTTATATTATTTTATAATGTATTCTTTTATTGATAAAAATATGTACATATCATTATTATTATTGTTGTTATTGTTATTATTATTATTATTATTATTATTATTATTATTATTATTATTATTGCTCTTAGGAATTTTATTTTTTTATATTATTATACTATTTTTACCAATTTTAATATAGTATTGCGGGTAACCTACATCTATTTTCAAATGAGTTTATAAACCCTAAATGATTATTGGATTATTTTACCTATTTAAAATATACCTTGACTACCTTAGAATATATATTTTTAAGGTATGCATTATCTAAAATGTTTTGGGTGATAAGATCTACTTTCCAAGTATTACAATATTTTTCTAAAATAGTACATGTATTATTTATGCCAATTTTTCTTCGATTATCATCCGTCCGTGACTGATCCCATTATTCATGTTTTCTCGTCAATTCTTTACTTCCTTACATCGACCCTAGCCAATTTGACTATTCAAGACTCAATGAACGGTCCATGCCATCATCTAAGATCATCTTGCATAGTTTTGACCTCTAAACTATTTTTGTGTCGACATGATCATATCATGCTAGACAACTCCAAATCAACCGAGCTGACAGATTCTTGATGACTTGATCTCTTGCTTTGGGTTCCTTTGTGTGGAGTTAGAGGACTATCGGACATTCATGACTTATCGGATCACCGCACTACACCAGGCGTACACCAGGCAAGATACCTTGCCATAATTTATATTGTTTATAATTAGTCTACGTTTTACTTATTGCATATCACTGTTCATTTATTTCCAGTTCTTTTAGCTGTACCATTATTACAGTTCATAATTTACTGCCTGCTCAGTGATATTAGTTTTACTTTAATTATTATCCTTTGATTGCATATGGACTTAGAGTTAAGGGACCACCGTTTGTAGTGTATCGTATATACCTCGACACAGTTGTACCACGAGTATATGTGAGAAGAGTAGCATGTAGAGGTCCTTGCGTGTTGGCTGATCACTCGTGCGCATGCATTAGGGCTAACTGCTAATAGAGGCATGTTAGGAGACTTAGCATTTAGTAGAGGTTTATGGTCGTGGATGCGACTTTGATAAGAGCATTGGGTGGGGAGAACAATACCTGACGTATGGGCTTGCACTTCCCTGATTATCTGTGCGCTCCTCCGGAGACACAGGCTCCAGGTGCCCTCTGACATTTTCCAGAGCGTTATGGACGTACCCCCTTGCACATGATGCCCTCTAACGATCTTCGGACGTTACGGACGTAGGCCCCTGGTGCCCTATATGGGGACTATGCCGATCCTATTTACAGCCAGGGCTCATGCATCAAAAGGATTGTTTCTTAAATGTATGTTCATTTTAGTACAGTTAGTTTTCCTTATTAATGTCTTGTCACTTACTTTTATTTGTGGCATATTTTATATTCAGTAATTATATGGCATATTATTTATTGTATCTTGTTACGTCCCTCTGAGGACCTGGTGAATTCTTCAAGTGTGTCTTTGTGGTTTTCGTAGGTGCTCTCTCTATGGCCATGTTTTTCTCTCTTCTTCCGTGATGATTGCACTTGGATCGCCTTCGCATCGCTTGACAAAATTCCTTTATCATGTAATGTATTCCTCTCTTTCTAGTTGGTAGTGAATTTGTCTCCGCCCAACAACTTGTAAATGATAATTCATAAGTTTATTATAAATTCTTTCTTCTTTATTTGTGGATGAGAGTAGTGTCAGGGGTTACTGTATTTTACAGCTTATGTATACATACGATGGTTCCATATATTGGAGTATACTTCGTATGTATGCAGCTGGCATGTCGACGTACTTAGTCCTAAGTACTTTGGGACTGGGGCATTATATTTACAGAAACTAACACATTTTATTACTTTTGTAGCTGAGTGGTGGTCCATACATGCTAGGGAGAATGCTCCAAATTTGACTCGATTAGCTGTGCGCATCCTAAGTCAAACGGTGTCTTCCTCCAATTGTAAAAGGAACTGGACAACATTTTCTCTCATCAATACTTGTCCCCGTAATAGACTTACAATGGCGAAACTAGAAAATTTAGTTTTTGTCCATTATAATATAAGATTGAGGGTTCGAAATATAGAAATATCAGGAGATAATCAAAATGTTATAGATTTGGATAAGATATTTCATGATCAAGATCTTCTCACAGCTTGGACTAGAGAAAGAGAAGCACCACTTTTGGATGGTAGAAAAAATGAATGGTTATATGATAACTTGGATATCGATCCACAAGATACTACCAAAAATGCTCGAAGGCCTAAAAAAGAAAGAAAACACCGAATGTACCATCTCGACAAGTCGACAGTGATAAAGGCGACAGTACTAATAGTAGAGGAAATGGAGCTACACTCGCGACTGGTGCTTACCAGTCACATGAATGTGAAAATCCTGGAGACCAGTCACATGAATACTCTGGAGACTGGTCAAGTGATCATCAACCTAGAGAGCATCGTATGGATGATGTATATGCTGGAGGATCTAGCTATCATGATGTACCTACTCCATCAGACAATTACGACAATACATATGATAGTTCATTCACAAGTTATTATCCATACAACACTCCAGAGGCAGAACAACATTCTACATTTGATGGCCTCATGACAAGTTTTTTTCATAATATAGATATCAATCTCTACTATCCTCATAGCCAACAACCATATCGGGACGATTCCGATAATTACGAACCATTTTAGTGATATATTTGTATTCATTTTTTGTATTCATTTTTTTGTATTCATTTTTTTGTATTAAATTTTTATGTACTTCATACCTATTGTAAAATATTTTTATTCATGAAATTTAAATAAATGGATAGGCCAGAGTCCCAATGAATTTTTCTGGCGAAGTAATTTTTGTTGTAATTTTAAATTCAAATTAAATCATGTAGCTAATTTTATTTTCGTATATTTTGAATCAAAATAATTGGATCATGGATCATATTGTAACACTTTGTAACTATGCATAAAACTAAAATTCTAGATATAAATAATTTTTTATTTACAAATTTTTTTAAAAAAAGGTATGAACAAATATAATTATATAATAATGGGTCTTGCGACTTTTGTCTCGTCCAGGCATTTGCATTGCTTCTAAAGTTCTAATTTCTTGTGCCTCCCTTTATGCTCCTAAATTCGTCAAAATTTAAACCTGTAGTAATAAAACAATAAAAGATTCAATTAGTACGAATTAATAACATAGTAAAATTGAAACTAAAAACATGTAAATGAAGAAAACTTGTAATCTTGTATATCGCAAGTAAACCAATCAGAAAGGATGACTATTATTTTATTTAATTATAGTAAAAAAACTTTTAAAAAATGATTAAATAATGCATAAATATGTAAAAAAAATCTAATTTTTTAATAATTATTTAATATTGCCAATACAGCCGATACCAAAAAATCTGATACTCCGATCCGATACCGTCGATACTTTCGATACCGATACTCATACAAAATGTCCGATACTGATACCGATATTTTGAACCTTGATTGGGATCATAGCAGGTGGTTCTGGGAAAGAACAAGTAAAGTTATAAGTGGGGTTAGACAAATAAGAAGTGAGGTGTGCTGATGTTTCCATTAGTTATCAATATGCAATGTCAATAGATTAGTCCTTATAAT
The DNA here is from genome assembly GCA_029216955.1 of Iris pallida. Taxonomy (NCBI): domain Eukaryota; kingdom Viridiplantae; phylum Streptophyta; class Magnoliopsida; order Asparagales; family Iridaceae; genus Iris; species Iris pallida. The sequence continues at coordinate 5,399,031 of JANAVB010036420.1, read as the reverse complement.
TACAATTTACTGCCACTAGATTTATTCCTATAATCATATCTCACTGTTATGGATAGATGTTGAACTAGTTCGTGCTACTGAGATGGAAAAGAGGGCAAGCCAAAACATAACAGGAGAGTTACCTTGGTACTGGAGAGAACAAATATGGGGATCACCATTCTTTTTGTGTCCTACAGTGTTAGAGCAAAACGGTGATGCCAGGGGCATGTGAGGGTGTAGCGTAGGGGCTCTTTATTGATATTATATTTGGAAGTTTGCATGCTTGAGAGAAAAATAGTGCGGTGTGAGAGAAGTGTGTCATTATATCCAAGATTTATAATGATATTTAAACATGGGAGAGGGATTAAGGAGTAATAGATGTGCACAAGAAGAAAAAAAAGAAAAAAATACGAAAAAAATAATAAGGATAGGAACTATATTTTTTTAATTAAAATTAATTAGATTGGTTAACAACTTTTTATTATATTATTCTTTTATTGTTAGATGGTTCCTAATAAATAATTAATTAGTTTTAAATTATTCTCTAGGTCTTTTTTACACTTTGGACTCTTCAGACTTGGGCGTTGGGGCGGTTCCTCCTCTTCAGTATCAGGAGCCAGGCAAGTGTACCTTACCAACCTTGTACTTTAGTTTTTAGTATACAGTTTTTAAATATCTGTTTGAATATGTTATTGCAACACCTAGGGCTGTGTTCGGTACTTCGTTTCTGAATCACATTCGGGTGTCGATGGACGTTAGCACCATCGGGTATCGATACAAGGTAATTACATTTGCGTTACCGTGACAACTCGCTGTGGAGTACACTCTGACCCTAGGACATGTTCATGTGATACTACATTATTGACGAACTTGATTATATGTTGATTTATGTGTCTGATTCTAGGACGATGACTTTGATTTACATGTACTATTTCATTCTATTACGACTCGTTGTCCTAGCTAGAGGTTCTGACCGTGCATCTCGTGGATATGATTCGTAAAGTCACATGGGCGGGGAGAACATACACCGTGCGCTTGGGCTACTTTCCCATATTGTTACCATTGCCTCTTTTTCAGAGCTTCGGAGATTCATGTTACTACAGTTTTTTTATCGGAACTGTAGAGCCATCACTAGTTACCGGAGTTCCATACCAGATCTTCAGACTACACCGTGACAGCTCGCATTTTCGAGTGATGTTCTTAAATTTTGTTTCATACTAGTTGGTTATGTTAGATTGACCCACTTCATCAGTCTTATTATACATTATCTTCTTTCATTATTGTCGTACGCTTGGCCTGTATATAATGTACCTTGTTGTGTCCCGCTGAGGACCTGGTTTCCTTCTAGGTTTGCCGCATGGACTATAGAGAACCTTGTTGGATTGTTCATGAGCTTCAATTATAGTTCATGTATGTACTCATTGCAGGTATTCATTCTTTCGCAGTTTATATGTTTATTGTATGTTGTTTTGATCGCTTTGTAACATAGTATTTATAGACTCATATTATTCCTTTCAAGTCTATTCGGGTAATATGATTATTAGGCTGCAGATTGGTTCTCATATTTTCCATTTTTTATGTACTTGTTTCATAGATTGAGCTATAGACATGTTTTTTTAGAGAAAGGAAAATTATTAATGTATTAGGCGCAAAACGTCGAAGCCTATACAAAAAAATGCGTCAAGGGCGAAAAGACAGCAAAAGTTAAAAAGCCCGAAGGACGAAAAACTAGGAGGCCCGGGGCAATAGGAGGGGCGGCGTCGCCCAGAAGCGGACCGAGGAGTGTGTGCAGCGCCTGCTGACTTTGTGTATATGTCTTAGGACTTCTATGTGTAGCTGTACGGGGTTGTATTGGCGCCCTTCATACCTATACTTGTTCCATTTTTTCTGCGACGATCTGATGCCCGTGAGAGCTGCCCCAGCTGGCGAGGAGATCGTGGAAGCCCACGTCCCGGTGAGCCTTACCGTAGCGGAGCGAAAGGCTGGCCCACAACTGAGTAGCGAGTTTTCTGGAGAGCAGGATGTGTTCGACAGTTTCTGATTGGTGCTCGGTGCAGTAATGGCATCTAGAAGCCAAGCTGAAGCCGATGGAGGTGAGAGAATCGTCGGTGGGTAGCTTCTTGCGGTGAGCTCTCCAGATAAGAATAGACCATTTTTTGGGGATACAGGAGTGCCAGAACGGAGCGGTCAGCGGGGCTGGTACGTCGGGGCCTCTCACCGCAGTCCTGGCAGATGCCATCGTGAAGATGCCTCCGGGCAAGGAAGACCACCGCAGGGCGTCCGGGGTCTCGCTGATTCGAATCTCTGCGGTGGCCAGGACGGTCGTCGCCTTCGTGCCCAGCCAATCTTTGGCTCGGTCCCATATCCAGCCGGATTCGTTGTTCTATAAGTCGCGGATTATACAATTAGGAGAGGCGGCCAGGAATAGCTGGATGACATCATTCCTGAGCCAACGTTCGTGACCCAGCGACGAGTTACCATTACCGAGCTACAGGCGAATTAAAGGTTCAGCGAGGCATCGACCACGAAGGATACGACGCCAGGATGTAGAGGAGCGATTGTTGGCGATGGCGGCAGCGGGGTAGGATTGCCAAAAGTATCTGGCCTTCATGAATCTGGTTCAGGTGGAGTTATCCGAGCGAAGCTTCCACCACAACTTCTTGGAGCAGGCGTCGAAGATGTTCACTAGTCGACCGAAACCAAGATTGCCCGCGTCGGTTGGTTTGGCCATAGAGTCCCAGCTGGCCCAGTGGTGCTTGTCCTTGCCGTCGAGATGACCCCAAAAGAAGTTGGCGAAGAAGGACTCCAGCGAGGTTAAAACCTTCTTAGGGGGGAGCAGACGGCCAGGGTGTAGATGGGGATGGAGGGGAGGACGTACTTGATGGGGATCATCTTACCTCCCGGGGAGAGGGTCGTGTTGTGCCAACCCGCGATTGTCTTCTTGATTTTGTTCACTAGCCCATCGAAGATGCCCTAATTGGATTTTTCGTAAACCAGCGGGCATCCCAGGTAGGAAAATAGAGGGTAAACGATGGAGAAGGAGGTCAGGTTGGCGAGCGTAGTCGAGTGGTTCCTGTCAGCCTTATGGTGGATGTAGATAACACTCTTCTCAGTATTGATCCGTTGTCCAGAGCATCTGGTGTATTTCTCCAGAGTACTGTTGAAGACCTCTATCGACCCGATGTCGCCGAAGGAGAAGATGAATATGTCATCGGCGTAAGCCAGATAAGTGATAATAAGGCAGCCGGTGGTGGTATGAAAATGGTGGAATCTGGGGGTGTTAGCCATGTTATTAAGGTTTTTGCTGAGCGCTTCGGCTGCGATGATGAAGATGGTGGAGGATAGAGGGTCTCCCTAACGGACCCCACGACTAGATTTGAAAAAATCGTCGGTTTGCCCGTTGATGATAGTAGAAAACCAAGAGTTGCTAACGGATTGGAAGATGACGTCAATCCAACTCTCGGAAAACCCGAATGCTCAGAGCACCCAAATCATGAATTGCCATTCCAGACGGTCGTAGCCTTTTCCATATCGAGTTTAATGGCGACATTCCCCCCTAGCTGGGAATTTCATGCAAGTTATCATTTTCTGAGCGAGATGGATGTTATTAGCAATGTTCGGTCTGGGGACAAAGCCACTTTGCTCTTCGGAGATGATCTTGGAGAAAAGAGAGGACATACGGGAAGCAATGATCTTGGAGATAATTTTATTGTTAAAGGTGCATAAGCTGATGGGTCTGAAGTCTTTGAAGGTCTATGTTATAGTGGTGTCTACACACAAATCTAGGACAGCTTAGCGTATTCAATCTTGGACTAGTGTCCACTTGGATACGTAGTTGGCCATTGACATGTGGCCTAGTTTCATATATTTTAGGACTGGGGCATGATAGAAAACTTCAAGAAAATCATACAGCAGCCCGGTCCCGTCGAGGGACTCTTATATAGAGCTCACTCGCTGAGACACAGTCTGCTGCATTTAGGACTTATTCTAACAAAACCCATTCTATTAGTTGGATTGATTCTCGTAACATGTGTCCAAATTGATTTATTTGATGCCACAAAGTGTTATTATATACCAAGCTCAGCGACCGAGTCAGACTAGCCATCTAAGTTTTTGACCGAGTCTGACTTGCCGCAAGCATATTACATAGTCCGCCACCTATCGGGAATGTGGCACTACTTAATATACCACTAAGGAAAAGTTTCATCCCGAAACTTAAGAAGAAGGGTCTGAACTTAAATTCGACAAACAATGAAGGGTACTTCTCTTTTATCTCTGCCTCCATCTCCCATGTTGATTTCTTAGCTGAATGGTTCCGCTAAAGTACGCAAACCAAGGACATCGACTGATTTTGTAAGACCTTTTCCTTACGATCCAAAATTTAAATAGGTTCCTTCGAGTAAGACAAGTCTGCACGTATCTCCAAGTGATCGAAACTAACCATGTGACTTGGATCGTGCACGTATTTTCAAAATTGTAAAATATGGAAAATAGCATGCACTTCAGCCAAGTTATAAGGTAGTACGATTCGATAAACAACAGTTACAACTCGCTCAAGGATCTCGAAAGGGCCTAAAAATTTAGGACTTAATTGCCTTTAATACTGAACCGCATTAGCCCATGCATGGGCGTTACTTTCAAAAACACATGGACCCCAACCAAAAATTCTAGCGGTCGCCGATGAAGATCTGCATAACTCTTTTGTCGAATTTGTGCAATGCAAAGTTTATCTCGTATCAAGTGAACCTTTTCGATGGCCTGTTCCACCAGTTTCTATCCGAGCACCTGTCGCTCTCCAACTTTGTCCCAACATATCAGAGATCAACACTTCGTCCCATAGAGCGCCTCGTATGGTGCCATCTGAATGCTCGATTGTTAACTATTGTTATAAGCAAATTTTGCTAGGGGCAAGTACGTATCCCAACTAGTCTTTAGATTGATCGCATACAGAGCAACATATATTCTAAGATTTGATTTACCCTTTCCGTCTGACCGTCCGTCTGGGGCCCCGCTTAATTTAACCGGAGGAATCGAAACGTAACGACGTTTGGACTTAGCCATGCAACGGCTTGCTCGAAGTCCTGCTCGGTCGAGGCAACTCCTCGTTCAGGTGGGTGGGAGGGCTAATAATTGAGATGAACCCACATCGTAGAAGGAATAATCCCTGTTGAGTCGGATTGAGTTAGAATATTGAAAGGTCTCCCAGTTGACTTAGAAATATTGTACGACATGCTTTCAAATTGGCACTCGTCCTTCATTCCATGGCTTAGAAGAAGGGAAAAGTTGGTCTATATTATCACAAGGCTATGGACTTAGCATAGTCATAGGCATCACATGATATAAATGCTTGATAAAGCATGCACTTCCCGCCATCCAATGCTTGGTATAGCATAATTGTCCCACAAGTCTCAATACACGTTACCACGGTGCAAAGCTTGGCATAGCCTTTGCTCGTCCTATGGGTTAAGTAGTATCACACGGTTTATGGCACGAGTTGAGGCACTCAGAGAACACGATTATTTAAGTTGAGTACGTGCACGTTCCTACGGCTTCATTGGCACGTTTCCACAAAATCAAGTGATATGTTCCCACGATCTCACAGTTGTCACATAGAGTATGACACGATCTATGGCACATATGGAACACGTTTTGTTCAGGTTAAGTAAGAAGACTATGCAATAGCCGTTTCCTGGGTTTCAAAAATAACATCGAAAGTTTACATGACCGTTTATCACCGAGACGGTCCCTCGTTTGGGAGTCTCCAATGTTGTACGGAATAGATGATAACACTGGAAAATATAATGACTGTATAGGATGGTAAGTTGAGTCGAGTCCCAGCATGGTTATTGGACAACTTCTGCACAAGGGCGATGGTTCCTCGGACGACAACCTGGAGCTACACGACCGACCTGGCCTAGGAGGAAATGCGATAGATGAGATGGATTATACCGTTCTGACGATTCGAGGCTTTCGACGGGGCTCACTACCCGTGTCAATTGACCTCGTCTGCGCCAGGCTATAGTCCGCAAATAGTTTGTCATCCCTGTGACCTTTCATATAAATTGAGTTGACATATTTGCGGTAATTCATATTCATGTCATAGGATTGAGACAAAGTGTATGCACGATGTCGGTTGATTCACAAGGGGTGTAAGCACGTCATGAATGAATCAAGGAAATGGATGCAGGGTCTGCACCACGATTGTGGGGCCTAAGATTTGGCTATACGTAAAGACACGTAATTCGATACGAGCTGTGGCATCGGTTGGTAAGTCATTGACACAAAAGTTGTATAAGTTTAGATTGAGTCATTTCAGCTGTAAGGCGGAGTTTGGTTAAGTCTTATTAAGTTGTGAGGTACGACCTCGATGTTAAAGCACAAAAAAAGTTTATGGTACGACCATGTTGTTACATCTCAAAGCATGGGCCAGGAGGCAAGCACGAGTCAATACATTGGTGTCGTTGTCACGAGTATCATCTAGAGACACAAAAATAAGTAAGTTATTGGTACAAGGCACGGTGATGGTTTAGAGACACAAATATGGCTATTAGTCTATGCCATCAAATTTATGCTAAGACAAGATTAGAAAGATAATCAAAAGAATAGTTTGCACTCACTAAAATAAAGTATTAGTTTTGTATTTGTGGACGAGGAGCTCACTCACCACTACGGTTATGTACTGACACCCCACCAGTCTTCATGTGCAGGTTCAAGTATCAGCATGCTTGGGGCGAAGCTCGCTTGGAAATGCTGAGGCATGATGTTCCTTGGCGTTTTGAGGCGTATAGCTGCATTAGAGTCTTCACCTTTATGGGACATAATGTATGGAGATTGCCTTCTGAAACATCTGTAAATTATAAGCCTTCAGGCATGAGCGACTGTAATTATGAGAAGAGAAAGAGCTGAGTGTTTGTAAAAGAGAGAAAGTGAGCTTGAATGACATGTAATCTTAGCTTCGTGCCCTTGTATTCTTATTTTTAATATCAATAAAAAGTATTATTTTGTACATATCTTTGTGCTATTCAACTTCTCTGCTTGGGACTTCTGTACGACGACCCCGTCGTAAGCTGCTGTAATCGGTCGTTATGGAAACTGACTTGCCGAGTGCAACCTAGGCTCATGCGACATCATGCCTTAGCGAGGACGATAGGTTCTACAGAATCGAGACGTGACATAGTGGTATCAGAGCACAGCTTTACGTCCTTGGACTCTCGATTGAATTCGTTAACTCTGATGTTGTCTTCGTGCTAAATGTTGTTTCCGTAAATTGATATCATTGGTGCACTTTGTTTTATTGTTTTGCAAGATATTCCATAAATAAGCCTATATATTTTAAAAAATCTTATGAGGGAAAATTTGGTTAAACAAGATGGCTTCATGTAAGGCACGGTTGGCTAAGTCAGGCTGGACATGTACACCAAGATTTTTGTCGATAGTAGTAAGTTATGTGCAGGATCAAAATATTTTTGGTTGGAAATGAGTTGGACTCGATTTGACTATATAAGATAACTATCGATTGATGTATTATTGAAAATGATGATATCGCCGACGCGATACAAATGAATCCTGTATGGATTTTGAGGAACGGGTCGAACGTATATTCGAATGTATCGATTTATGAATCGAATGATCCTTTCGAGGCTTTGTCGAGTGACTTCATCTCTGAGTGGTATATGGGATAGCATTGGAGATGTAGATCGATTGAGGATCGGGGTGCCAACGAGTCTATTAGCTAGCACTGTGCTAACGTAAAGCCTTAGAAAGAGTGTTTCAAAGTTGGTTGTGACTTGATTGCTAGTATGAGTTTGATTCGAATGAATGAGGAAAACAATGCGAATCGGATTGGGATTGTGTGAGTGTAAAATGCAAAGTTATAAGAATAGATAGATTGAATCAAAGAAAAGTTAAGGCGTAACAAGGCTGATGCTGCTGAGAACGACGTTCCTAACCTGGAACTACTGGGGTTAAAAACATCCAAATCCGAAGACAAGGACAAGCATCCTCAAATTATCCCTGTTTGTGGGGGTAAAGGGAAAGAAGTCCTGAAGGTCGACACATCCAAGGGAGCTTCCAATTCTCAGGGCACCTCTGATAAGCCTAAGGAGACCTTCGCCTTTGACGAAGACGATGTCATTACTATCTTTCACACATTGACCAAGGGTAATAAGCTAACATTGCCTCCACCTCGACGTCCTGCAGAGGCGAGCCAACTCAACGATCCCAAGTACTGTCTCTATCATCAGTACGTGCATCACTCTACTAAGGACTGCATCGTCCTGAAAAAGAAGATACAACAGCTTATCAACAACCAAGTGATCAACCTCGAAGCTGAAGACAAGGTTGTATCTTCTAACATGATCTTCCTTCAGTTTGGTGACTTTCCTCCCACAGAGGTCCCAGACGGCGTGGTTCCGATTCCCAAGGCAATAATGGAAGTCGTCAACCTACCACCAGCTCGCAACTCAACCTTGGTGCCACTCACGACTGAACGTGGTGAGATCATGTGGGTCCATCCGGACCTTGTGCAAGAAGTGACGCAGGGGGTAGTACCTCCTAAAGCAAAAAGGGCCAAGAAGTACAAGTCATGCCATATGGTATCCTCTCCCATCTACGAGGTTCTATCTGGCGAGACGTGATCGGGGAAGACTTATCTTCGGACGTACGATCCAGCACAAGAAAAAGCAGTACCTCCTCAAGCTCCTGCTACCCCCACAAGCTCAGAAGCCGGCCTGTCTAAGGCCCCAAGTACGGACAAAGCCAAGCAGAATGAGACACGGTTTGACAAATCTCTGAAGGTGCTAGCTCCCGAAGGCATGGATCGGCCCAACAACTTTGATATACTGGCTCAGCTAGCCAATACACCCGCCAAGTTGTCTCTGTTCGATCTATTGCGACTCTCCAAAGAAACGCGGAAGGCTTTAAGTGAGACATTACTACATGCCGACTCTTACCTCGCTGAAGTCAAAGCCCCGCTGAAGATCATGTCTCCTGTCCCCACTGCCACAGTACTACGGAAGTGGTGCCCAATATCACCTTTTCACAGGAGGACATGCTACTCAAAAATAATCGTCATGATAGACCCATATACTATACAGGGTATATCGGGGCGATCAGGGTGGATCGCATGCATATCGATCCAGGATCCTCCCTCAGCATCATTTCTAGAAGTTTGCTTCAAATTCTAGAAATTCCTCTACACAAGCTATCTGCAACCAACACAACTATCATGGCTTTCAATACTGGTCGAAGCCATCCGCTAGGCAAGATCTGTCTCAAATGCCAGATCGGTGACCTCCGAACGGAGGTTTCCTGCTATGTGATCGATGCCAACGTATCCTACAACGTCTTGTTGGGACGTCTATGGATACACGAGAATATGATCGTTCCTTCTATACTTCACCAGTGCTTCAAGTACGTCAACAGCGACAGTTTCGTGAAGACGGAGTTTATTGATGTCGACCCTTTTAAGGGCATCAAAGCTTACTATGGGGATTCGGTACTTTACCAATCTCATCCCCCCAAGGATGACGGCAACGAAGCTGACAATGAAGCTGAAGCAAGTCCATCCTCCAATGATGGTCCCCTGATTATCCGAGTCAAAGGACATACTACTCCAAAAAGTACTCCGAAGCCTCTCACAATCTAGATGAAAAAGAAGAACCCTAACAAGGTCAAGCCACAGACCATCACTCTCAGCAAGACACCCCGGGAGGAACCTATTGATGTCGGTCCTCCCAATCATGAAGAATTACCCTATGTGGTGAACTCGGCCAAGACTGTGGCTCCTCTTCTAGATGTCGACCCTCTCAATGAGTATATCAATACTCATAATAATATACCTTCAACAGATGATGTTATCCCTGAAGAAGACCTTGCGTATTTCCTTAGTAAAGGTTTATCTTTGAATTACTCCGATGTCTATCAATCTGTAAACCACTACATAGATACGATATACGCTCTAGAGAACGGCATAGGACCACACCTCTGCATGTCGGTCACAACATCTCACCTGCGGGAAAAAGTCTACCCTGAAGATATCCTCTACTTCATCGTTCCAGCTAGAAAGAAGGATGAAGAACTAATCATCTTCGGTCGTATAATTGGCGAGAGAAAGTTCGTTCCAGACTCTCCCAAGTACAACACAGAAGCTGACTATGACTCTGGGAAAATACAACTTTTCGGTATAGTTGGCAGGCCAAGAATATTATCCAGAACATGGGATATGACATCAAAAGCGACAAAGGGCTAAATTACGGCCGAAGGCGACGGTTGCCAATATGACACTTTGCTCCTCCCGGCAAACCCGAGAACTACCATCAAAGAAGCTGTATTGGTTTGGGTTATGTCACTCCTCCAACAACTCCCGAAAGATCAGATAATGAAGCAGATCGTTGTTCTCATTCTTCTAATTCCTCTCTCTGGGACTCAGACTCCAGCATTGGCGACATACTCAAGACAACTCTGTCTGTAAACATGGTCTCTGTTGACCAAATTACAGACGATGACCAATCAATCGAGCTTGAACAGTGGGCTCAAAAGATGGATACTAGGTGGGAGCTGCGCTTCGAACAACGTGAACTACCTACCGAAGACGAAGTCATCCAAGTCAATCTAGGAGATGAAGCATCTTTCAAACCAATCTTCATCAGCAAAAGTCTATCTGACAACGAACGCCAATCTCTTATACAGCTTATAAGAGAATATATCGATGTCTTCGCATGGAGCTATGAAGACATGCCAGGCTTGGACCCTAAAGTCGCCATGTACCGCCTGAATATTTCGTCCAAAGCTAAGCCAGTGAAGCAGCAACAACGACGATTCCGTCCAGATGTTATGGAGGCCCTCGAGAATGAAGTCAAGAAGCTCATTGCCAGTAGATTCATTCGCGAAGAACAACATCTAGACTGGGTTGCCAACATCGTCCCGGTCATAAAAAAGAACGACAAAGTTTGAGTCTGTATCGACTACCGTGATTTAAACTCTGTATGCCCGAAGGACGAGTTCCCTCTACCGATTATCGACGTAATGATTGACAATACTTACGACTTCGAGCGGATGTCCTTCATGGATAGGTTCTCAGGCTACAACCAGATCAAGATGTTCCCCGACGACGAGAAGCATACATCTTTTCAAACACCGTTAGGGGTATATTGCTATACGGTAATGCCCTTCGGATTGAAGAATGCAGGGTCGACATATCGGCGAGCCATGAACACAATTTTTTGTGATCATTTACGTAAAACTGTGGAGTGCTACGTAGACGATATCGCAGTTAAAAGTCGCCTCAAGGGCAACCACCTCTAAGACTTGAGAACTGTGTTCGAACTAATGCGTGCACACCAACTCAAGATGAATCCAACCAAGTCTTTTCTGGGAGTCTCCAGCGGCAAGTTTCTTGGTTTCGTCATCACTTCAAAGGGTATACATATGGACCCGAAGAAAGTGAAGGCTATCCTCGATATGCAATCTCCAAGAAACCTCAAAGAGCTACGCAGAATACAAGGAAGACTAGTTTACATCAGACGATTCATTTCAAATCTCTTTGGAAGGTGTCAACCATTCACTCAGCTCATAAAGAAAGGCGTATCTTTCGTCTGGACTGAACAATGTCAACGCACATTCGATGACATATAGGCATATTTGACAAGCCCTCCAGTATTGGTAGCTCCAATAATGGGGAAGCCCTTCTTACTATACGTCCGCGCAATGGACCATTCTCTTGGTGCCCTATTAGCTCAGAAGAATGAAGGCGTCGATGAACAGGCAATCTACTACCTCAGCCGCACAATGGTGGGTACCGAACACAGATACACACTGGTGGAGAAAGAATGCCTTGTACTAGTATTTGCCATCCAGAAGACACGCCACTATGTGTCTGGGCAGACTATCTATATTATATCTAAAGTCAGCCCGCTCAGAATACTCATGACTAAACCGGGCTCTCTTAATTTCCGTTTAGCTACATAGGCAATATTGTTGACTCCATACGATATGATCTTCGTTACTCATAAGGCAGTAAAAGGCCAAACATTAGCTGATTTCCTAGCAGCTCATCCGGTGCCAGAATCGTCTAAACTCTACGACGAAATCCTCGATGAAGTGGTGGAGTCTAACATTGCAACTGAAAAAATCCCTATTTGGCGAATGTTCTTTGACGGCGCATCAAGAACAGGACCCAAAAGAAATATCGTGGCTGGAGTAGGTGTCATGCTCGTGTCACCTGATCATATGGTTATACACCGCACATATTCTCTCGTGGAACCATGCACCAACAACATCGCCGAATATAATGCTCTATTAAGCGGCCTACAACTAGCAAAGCAACTGGGAGTTGACTATCTAAACGCTTACGGCGATTCCAAGCTAATAGTTAGTCAAGTTCGAGGGGATTATGAAGTTCGCCATTAAGATCTCATCCCCTACCACAGAGCAACAATCGAGTTGGCGTCTACTTTCATTGGATTCTTCATCGAGCACGTGCCTCGACTACAGAATATAGAAACAGATGCTCTAACCGGTCTCGCTGCTTCCTTGACTATCTCTACCAATACTCAGCAGTTGATCACAGTGTCTGATCGAGAACTATTCTGTATGAAAAATGCCTTGCATATTCATCACAGTTACGCAGCAAAAACAAACTCGATGTCAAAGACTGGAGATTTCCTTTCACAGACTATGCTGTCTATGGAATCCTCCCCGAGGATCCGAAGGAAGCAGTATCCATCCAAAAGCGATCCCTCAGATTTTACTACGACACAGCTACCAAGATGCTGTACCGACGCTCTTACGACGGGCTACTGTTACGATGCTTATCAGACACAGAAGCCAAACATGCACTCCGGGAGGCTCGCGATGGAGTTTGTGGTGTACATCAACCAGGCCCGAAATTACAGGATTGCCTCAAATGAATGGGTTATTACTGGCCCATAATGATAGCAGATGTTGTTGAATATGCAAAGAAGGTAGAGCTTGTCAGTTCCATGCTGATTACATTCATCAACCTTCGGAGTTTCTACACCCGACGGCAGCATCTTGGCCATTTGAAGCCTGGGGCATGGACATCATAGGATCAATCAGCCCGCCATCCTCCAAAGGACATCGGTTCATCCTAGCCATAATCGATTACTTCTCCAAATGGGTGGAAGCTATACCGTTCACTGAAGTGAAGGCGTCAAACGTGATCAGTTTCATCAAATATCACGTCATCTACCGCTTCGGCCTACCTCGCAGGATCATCCATGATAATGGTCCAAAGTTTGTAAGTCAGGCATTTTATTGGTTCTGTGATAGGAATCGAATCCAGAACATAGCCTCTACTGCCTACAATCTAGCAGCTAACGGGCTAGCAGAAGCCTTCACTAAAACTATCATAAAACTTCAACAGAAGTTCATGTCTTCAAACAAGCGTGATTGGAATGAGAAGCTCGGCAAATGTCTATGGGCCTATCGTACAATGGTCCGGTCTCCAACAGGCAGTACGCCATTCTCTCTGGTTTATGGGAGCGAAGCTGTCACCTCCAGTTTTTGAATTAGAGGTATTTTTATTATTTTTCAAGTTTTATAATTTTTAGGAATTTTATTTGATTTTATATGATTTTTAGAGATTTGTTTGAGTTGGTTTGAATTTTATCCAATTTGGACTTAAGTTGGAGACCCGGGTAGCCTGGACACTAGTGGGACCCACATACTAGCTGGGCTTGGCCCACATACCATCCTAATTAGGCTAGGAACCATAAACCCTACTTCCATGGCTTAATTAGTCATTAAGAGACTTAATTAGTCGATTAGAATTAAACCGAAACGAACCGAACCAAACCCGAACCAACCCAACCTAAGTCTAATGGGTTGGAGGCTTAGTGGATCCATACCCAAACCCACTAAGCCCCCCCCCCCCCCCCCCCATGGCCGGCCAAGGAGGAGCACCCCCCCTTTTCTTCCTCACAAAGTTAACTCTCTCTCTCTCTCTCTCTCAAATTTCTTCTTTCTTCCAAAGCTTTTCTTTCTCCAAGGAAACCTAACATAGGTATGTTCATAAATTCCCATTTAATTCTCTTTAGCATTAATTCTTTCACAATAAATATAGAGAAGATGATTCTCTATATTTTGCCCCTAGAATTTGTAGGATTCCCTAGAAATCTAGGTTAGGGATTAATTGGGGTTTTCTTAATTAAGAGTGGTATATATATATATATATATATATATATATATATGTGTGTGTGTGTGTGTGTGTGTGTGTGTGTGTGTATGTATTATATATATGTATTTGTGTGTAGAGTATGAGAGAATTGTGGTGGTGGTGTATGAGTGAGAGTGGTGGTGAGAGTGTGTGTTTGTGTGTGTGTGAGTGTGTTTGTGAGAGAGTGTGTGTGTGTGTTTGTATTTATATATATATATATATATATATATATATATATATATATATATATATATATATATATTTTATATATATATATATATATATATATATATATATATATATATATATATGTGTGTGTGTGTGTGTGTGTGTGTGTGTATGTGTACGTATTTATATGTATATAGATATGTGTGTGTGTTTGTGTATATAGATATGTGTGTGTATATGTATATATATATAGATACGTGTGTGTGTTTGTGTATATATATATATATAAAAAAAAAAAAAAAAAATATATATATATATATATATATATATATATATATATATATATATATATATATATATATATATATATATATATATATATATATAGAGAGAGAGAGAGAGAGTGGAAGTAGTAGAAGATAAGAAGAAGAGGGAGAACAATAAGAAGTGCAGCTACAGCAGCAGCAATAACCAGCAGTAGCAGCAGCATGCACAGTAGGAGCAGCAGCAAGCAGTAGCAGTAACAGCAGCTGCAGCAGTGGCTGTAGCAGGCAGCAACCCCCTATAAACCCCCTTCTTAGCCCCCTTTTTACCCCCTTAAACCCCCCTAGTATATATATATATGTATATATATATATATATATATATATATATATATATATATATATATATATATAGATAGATGATAAGTTAGAATAAGAAGAAGTTTAAGAAGAATAAGAAGAAGAAGATTAAGAAAAAGAATAAGAAGAAGGATGAGTGGATAAGGAAAGAATTAGGAGAATAGGATTAGAAGAAGGAGAGAAATGAGATTGGGAAATAGGAAGAAGAAGGAAAAGAATTAGAAGAAGTTAGGAAGAGGAAATTAGAAGAAAAGAATGAGAGAAAAGAATTAGAATAGGAAATAGAATTTGGAAGAGATCGAGTTAGAGGGTGAAATCGAGCTCCGAGCATCAGAACGCGATGAAACTTGGAGGAGACCGAGAATACGTGAATTAGACTTTGCGGGTAGGCTCCCGAGTTGAAATCGGGGTCGTAGGGCGACGGTATCGTGCCGTACCATTTCGTATCTTGAAATATTCAAGATATCGGCAATAGACCGTAAGATGGACTAGACGTCCACTCTACCTAGGTATTTTGGTAGGTAATGAACGTATAGGCTAGTATCATACTACCCTAGGGAGCACGGGTCAAAATACCAAGCGTAGGTAGGCTAACTTGGTAATTGCCTAAGTTAGAATTTTACCTTTTTAAAGGGTAAAATAGGATATTGGCCTACGGCCGAGATTTGAGTTTCGAAGTCCAAGATGGACTTGGATATAGGTTATAAGGGTTGGTAATGATTAGAAATAGTCACCTAGACCTAGTTTTGATCCCGGTTGACCACGGTTGACTTTTTAGACCAAAAGTCAACTATGGGTCAACACTTTACCCAATTTAGTCCCAAATTCTATTAAACTTGGACAGTTGACCAAAAGTCAATTGTTAGTCACCAGTGACCTAGGGTTGACTTAGGGTTGACCTAGAGTTGACAGAGTTGATCCATTGACCAAAAGTTAACTGTAAGTCAACTTTTGACCTAGTTTGATTCGGATTGACTTTCAATGTTCTCCTATGA
Organism: Iris pallida; assembly: GCA_029216955.1. Lineage (NCBI taxonomy): Eukaryota > Viridiplantae > Streptophyta > Magnoliopsida > Asparagales > Iridaceae > Iris > Iris pallida. The sequence continues at coordinate 5,383,090 of JANAVB010036420.1, read as the reverse complement.
CCAAGGTTGACCTAACTAGACTTGTCTTGACCTAGAATGACTTAATAGGATTTAATTTGATTTAACTTTACTTCCTAAACATAGTATTGATACGTCTTGTTCTCTATAGGTCCTCGAGACACTGCAGTGGATCCGGTTGACATATTTTATCATCTTACAGGCGAGTACATTCTCTGATAACTTTTTCCCAATTTATGATAACTGTTATGATTCATGTACTTAGTGTAGATATACTTATTCCTGACACATGGTTCTCACGGATTGGTATTCCTGGATCCCGATGAGAGATGTTTCTCCTTCTTAGGTTGGGATGTATTGTGCAAGCTCCCTTGTAGCTCTTGCTCAATATATGGTCACTGATTCTAGAGAAAGTTCGCTACCTTCTCATTAGAATCCCGTGCAGTGACGTGTCCTGTTTGGATCCATTCTACCAGTTGGGGTAGGGGAAGTAGTAGTGTATGCCTGGGATCAGATCCATTCCGCATTCCCGAACAGTGTGAGTCATATACCGCATATATGACTTGCCAGGCCAGTTCTTGACAGGTACCCAAGCCGATCACAAGTTGAAACTACTACTCACACACATTGGACATATGGCTTACCTTGACTTGTGTACATACCATGATTCCGTTGTACTTTCTTGTTCTAGCTCTAGCTCTACAGCTTACCATGCCATGATACATTTATGTACACTCCATGATTTTATTGTATATGCTCTATTTACAGTCTTATAGCTTTTATTCTATCTTGAGATCTGTTATGAGATATATGTACTCGTTCCATCCTGACTGGATATGTTGACAAAATATTACAGATGCTGATGAGGGTGATTGCAGTACCTACTACGGTCCGGATGACGTAGTGGGCTTAGACTTGGTCCAGCAGGGCTTAGCTCTGCCTGACGAGACTTTACCTATTGCTTAGTTAGAGTAGGTCTTTTGTACTGGACTTTGTCTCCAGTTACTTTTGAGACTGTATTATATTTTGGATTGTATTAGAGACTTGGACTTGTATATTATTTGTGTTTGGACTTGGCAGGTTATATTTTATCGTCTTATTGTCTTTATCTTTCAGTCTTTACTTTATCATCTTAGAGTTATGATTGAGCACTCATATATATTCATTGCTTGTCCTCCGTTCGGAGTTGACCATATTCTCGACAGGTTTTGATATATATAAATTGTTGTTAGAGTAGAAAACCTACAGCATTCCATGCCGTTTTTACGGTGAGGGCTGGGCGTTGTCACGTACACGTGCCCTTATAGCGGGTGCGGGTCGTGACACGTTTTTGTGGTGGCCTACGCAGGTCCTGAAGTTGCAATTAGTGCAATGTCGTAGCGGCACTCGTCTTAGAGTGTTGACTACGAGCCTGTGTTACACATAGGAGGTAGTAGGCTAAGAGTACTCAATCACAGTAGGATCTTTTCTTGCTTATCTTGCTTACCACCTTTGATATTGATTTACTGCATTCTAGCTGTCCTCCTTTGATATTGCCCTTCATGTGCCATATTGATATCTTCTTTTCAATCTGTCTCCAGGATGGTTATGACTCATTCTCCTGGTGAGGAGCATGGGGAGACGGAGAGGTCTGCTACCTCTGGCGGACAGGCACCGGTCACTTCCCCTGCAGATGGGACTTCAGTAGGGGCCCTCGGGGGTACTCCTCCAGCGCTCTCGATGACCGTCCCTGGGGCCATTGTGGGTGCTCTTCCCACAGTGCCGGGGGCTACGACGGGAGCTGTCAGGGGCGTTCTTCCTCCTCAGCAGGGGACTCCTCCGCAGGTGGTGGGAGCCATTCTTTCGTTGCCTTCTCTGCCCACAGACATGGGACAGATGCTCGCGTTCTTACAGTAGGTGCTGGAGTCCCAGCGGGTCCAGCACGAGGCCCAGTTGAGGCAGACAGAGGCCATGTGCCAGGGCATGGAGGATGCACACAGGTTGGCTCTAGCGGCAGTAGAGCGTGGGGCTCCACAGAAGGAGGTGCAGCAGCAGCAGCAGAAGATCAGGAACATCCAGGCTTTCAAGAAGTTGGGTCCGAGGCATTTCAAGGGGACCGAGGCCATTATTTATGCTGATGACTGGCTCGAGGATATCGAACGTCAGATGAGGGCCTCCCGCCTGGCAGACGACCTGAAGGTCGAGGTGGTTGGCTTATAGTTGTTAGATGTTGCCCGGACATGGTTCCGGAACGAGCCGGCTCTTGCAGGAGAGGGCCACACTTGGGCTGAGTTTCGGGCCCTGTTCAGAGAGAAGTTCTTTTCTCCCACAGACAAGATCGATCTAGTGCGGCAGTTTCAGAACCTGCAGCAGGGCGGTATGACTGTGGAGGAGTATGCGGCGGAGTTCGGCCGGCTAAGCCGATACGCCGAGTACATGGTGAGCGACCCGGTGATCCGAGCAGAGTGCTTCCGAGAGGGATTGACATGGGATATCAAGATCCTGATCCCTTCCTTCTATCCGACATATGCAAAGGTTTATGTGGAGGCTCGGAAGGTGGAGAGGGAGTAGGGCTTGAAGCCGAAGAGAGGTCGTGATTTGTTTTCAGGGGCCAGTAGCAGCACGGGGGCTGCTAAGCGCCCTCAGCTTCAGCATCAGTCATTCCAACATCATCAGCAGCAGGTGCAGTCCAGAGTACCTGTCCAGAGGGTTCAGCAGCGTCCGGGGCAGGACGATCCACCGTGCCACTTCTGCAAGAAGCCCAGTCACCTTTTTGAGTTCTGCAGGAGGAGGCTGGGGCTGTGTCTCTTTTGCGGTGCCGCTGGGCATCAGATACGGGAGTGTCCCAAGAACCCCCGTGTTACTGGAGCAGCTCATAGGGCACATGTTCAGAGGGCACCAGCTAGTGTGTCGGTAGTTCAGCAGTGGGGTCCCCTTTCGACCCAGCAGCAGCAGTTTATTCAGCACCGCCAGCAGAGGGGTGGTCAGGGTAGAGCCTTTGCTCTTGCAGCCGAGGAGATGGAGCCTATTACGGATGTTATCGCAGGTTCTATTCTGCTCGATTCTTTTTCAGCTTTGGTCTTATTTGATTCTGGTGCTACGCACAGTTTTATGTCTGTTTCTTTTGCTCTTAGGCACAATATTATTGCTGAGTATCTTGGTAGGACTTGTAAGATTATGACTGGGAATGGCATCATCCTAGTTAATAATATTTGCAAGGGGCGGAGAGTTTCTTTGAGAGGCCGGCAGCTGAGTGCGTGTTTGCTCGTAATACCACTTCCGAGTTACGATGTGGTACTCGGTATGGACTGGTTGAGCATACACCACGCTTGCATCGACTGCAGAGGGGGCAAGATTCTGTTTAGGCCACCGGAAGAGCCGGAGTATGAGTTTACCAGGGGTGCAGCGGAGCAGGAAGATGGATTCTACGGAGCATTGTTGGCGGGGTCGGTGTTGCCACATCCACTTATTGCTGAGTTCTTGGATGTCTTTCCCGAGGAGCTGCCCTGGATGCCGCCAGATCGTGATGTTGAGTTTTCTATAGACCTAGTGTCGGGCGCTGAGCCTATCTCCCAGCACATCTATAGAATCAACAACAGTGAGTTAGCGGAGCTGAAGAGACAAGTCGACGAGCTGGAGGACAAGGACTTTATTCGATCTAGTTCTTCACCTTGGGGCACGCCAGTTCTTTTCGTCCCCAAGAAGGATGGTACGGTATGTCTGTACATTGATTAAAGGGCGCTCAACAACCTTACCATCAAGAACAAGTATCCTTTGCCAAGGATTGATGAGTTGTTCGACCAGTTGAGCGGGGCGAGGGTATTCTCGAAGATTGACTTGCGTACCGGGTACCATTAGCTGAAGGTGAAGTGGGATGACATTCTGAAGACTGCCTTTCGGACTCGCTATAGCCAGTATGAGTATACCGTCATGCCGTTTGGGTTGACCAACGCCCCGGCGGTATTCATGAACTTGATGAACAAGGTATTTCATCAGTACCTTAACAAGTTCGTGGTGGTCTTCATTGATGACATTCTCATCTATTCGAAGACACCAGAGGAGCACGAGGAGCACCTGAGGATTGTGCTGGACACTCTCAGGAGGGAGCAGCTGTATGGGAAGCTGTCCAAGTGCGAGTTCTTCTTGGATCGCGTGGAGTTCCTAGGCCATGTTGTCTCTGGCGAGGAGATTTCAGTAGATCCGAAGAAGATTTCTGCAGTGGAGTCCTGGTCTACGCCGAGCTCAGTAGCAGAGGTTCGGAGTTTTCTGGGTCTGGCAGGTTACTACCGGAGGTTCGTACAGGACTTTTCTAGGATTGTCCAGCCGATGACCCGCCTTACCAGGAAGGACGAGGAGTTTGTTTGGTCCGAGGAGTGCCAGGCCGCCTTCGAGGAGCTGAAGGCGAGGTTGACTACAGCTCCTATCTTGACGCTGCCATCTGGATCTGGTGGTTATACTATCTACAGTGATGCTTCAGGACGGGGTTTGGGTTGTGTGCTTCAGCAGCACGGGAAGGTGATTGCCTATGCATCTAGGCAGTTACGTCCTCATGAGAGGAATTACCCTACCCACGATCTGAAGCTGGCAGCGGTCATCTTTGCTTTGAAGCTGTCACGCCCCAGAACCAGAATACTGGAGAGCGGGGGCAGACATAGCCAGCTACGTATAACGGAATGGGATCCACACCGCTATACGGTCACGGCTGTCTAGATATGTGAGGGTTCACTACAATCCATCAGTCTCTTAAGGTCATAAAATAGCCTATTGTCTCAATCTCAACCAACTAATAATAATCACAAGATATCAGATCTCCAAATATATAATTATAAGGCGTCCCAAATATTACATATCCAGAAGATCATGAAGCTAGTCGTTACAAAATGTGAGGACTAGCAAGAGTTCAGTCATACATGATCAACCCCCGGGGCTTGTCAATCATGTTACAGCCCATAGGCAGACAGTAAGTAAGTACAATCGAGCTAACACTTGCTCGTCGGCTAAACGCCTCAAAAGAATAATTTACAATATTACAGTGGAAGAACAAAAAAAACCCACTCGATGCCCTGGTTTCGCCTGGTGACCACCATCGGGCTGGAAAGCAGGGAGATCCTTTGGTGCTGCTCCGGTATCTGGCCATACAAAACCAGCTGGGTCAGACCCCAGAAAGAGCAAGTGCCACAAAGGAGGCTTCACTTAAGAACTAAAGCCAGCAAATTAGCACAATAATATAATTACATAATAAGAGACAGTAATTTAAGAAAAAGCATGATAGGTAATTATAAAAGACAATCTTGCATAGAATCACTAAAAGACAGGACATATGGAAAAGCATGCCAGGATGATATACGATGAGATAACCATGGGTCTATTCAGATAGCTAGGTTACAACCCGTAAACCAAACAAGGACCGGGGTTGTAACCCTTCGTCTGAACGGAACTTGGTTTCTCTCACCATTTATCGGCAAGATAAATATAAGAAATCAGGTCAAGTAACAATCTGGAGTGACAATCATTATAGTGACAATCTGGAGTGACAATAATTCAATCATTCTGGTACAATCTTACAATCAATCAATTCTAGACAATACCATACTGGACTAGACTCCATCCAATCAATCACGGCCAATCATTGTCTACGGCTTTCTATATTAACTAACTAGGGTTATCACAATCCTAGTTACTAGCAAGATGCAATGAGATGCTCCAAGTAGTCACAGGCCCTGCAGCTATCCAGGTTATCCAGGCAATCATTATAGTAACAATCTAGAGAGTATAATGTATTAGAGTGACAATAGAGTTCAATCATTTAAGTAACAATGACAGGTGTCCCACATAACAGTGGGCTGGAAATGTGCCCTACTCGTCGGCAGGCTACAAGTCCAAACATTTGCGGCCGGGATAACGGGATCGCCTGTAACTGGAGAACATCTCTTCATGTCTAATGAATTATACTAGTCATTAACCTTAGTCCATTTCAGTAGGTACTCCTGACCGTGGTACTCAGGAGTCCCCTCCTAGACATGATGTAAGACAGGACTGGATTATTTGTACAAGCACAATCACCCACGGTGTCAGAATTAATTAAACAGATCATGTCATGTCAGGTAGCCGTCGCAACAGCTATTCAAGATATATCAGGTCAGGTTATCATGCCAAGTGTACTTTGTCAGGAGTGCGCCACGGCGGGCCACTATTATGTCATGTCAGGTTATTATGTCAGGAGTGCACCCCTACGGGTCACTATCACGTCATGCTCAATCATCAATTCCAAATATATTAAGTAAATTCATGATTATCAAGTTCAGGACAAAAGGCGTAAGGATATAGAATGGGCGTAAAATATCTAATAAAATATCAATATATAGGGCCATAGAAGATCCAGGGTAATCAGGCAACGCTCAGGCAGCATACGCTCAGTCAGCATACGCTCAGGTCATACGCTCAGGTCATACGCTCACAAAAGGCAGCGTATGCACTCCATGCGACTCCTCGTCACACAAGTCAGCGTATGCAAGCCATACGCTCACAAAAGACAGCGTATGGGGTCCATACGACTCCTTGTCACACAAGTCAGCGTATGCAAGCCAAACGCTCACAAAAGGCAGCGTATGGGGTCCATACGACTCCTTGTCACACAAGTCAGCGTATGCAAGCCATACGCTCACAAAAGGCAGCGTATGGGGTCCATACGACTCCTTGTCATACAAGTCAGCGTATGCAAGCCATACGCTCACAAAAGGCAACGTATGGGGTCCATACGACTCCTTGTCACACAAGTCAGCGTATGCAAGCCATACGCTCACAAAAGGCAGCGTATGGGGTCCATACGACTCCTCATCAAGGTAGCGTATGAGATCCATACGCTTCCAAAAGGCAGCGTATGGGGACTGCGCTGCACTAAAGAGCGCGCACAACTCAGTGGCGCAAGCTAAAAGCTCGAGCACTGCTCACTGTCTTCTCCAAAACAGCAAGAACTCTATGGTTTGAACCTAAAACTTCAAAAGTCCATAACTTTGTCAAAATAAGTCCAAATCCAACTTTTCAAAGGTCAAAATTGGGTAGAATAAAATTCTCTACAGCATGGAACCCTCAAAACTTGAAAACAAAGAAGTTTGATAGATCAAAACCACCAAAATCCGAAAATAAGCAATTTCTAGATCTACGAAAATTAAAGCTTTAAAATAGAAAAATGACAAGTTCTAATGTGTCTTAGAAACATGAGGAGAAGCTAATGGAACAATAAAATTAGGTTCTCTTGTGGAAGCAAGTTGCACTTGCCTAGACCTCTCTCTTCTCTCTTTGGTAGGTGAAGGGAGTAAATGGAAGAAGAAGATGAATAATGAAGAGAGAGAATGAAGAGGGCTAATAAATACAAATGGTGGTGGTAGGTAGGGGGTTCACCTTGGGTTCATCATGAACCAAGAGCAATCCCAAACCGAACCAAGCCAACCCAAACCAAGAATAAACCAAGCCCAAATAAACCAATGAACCATTAAAACCAATTAAACTATTAATGACAATAAAACCAAGCCAATACAAAATAAACCAAGACAACTAACCATGAATAAATAAAATATGGGTCCAAAACACGTATACGTACACTAAATACGTATCACAAATTTAGGACATTACAGAAGATGTGGAAACACTATCTGTACGGAGAGCGAGTTGAGATCTATACAGATCACAAGTGCTTGAAGTACGTGTTTACCCAGAAGGAGCTGAATATGAGGCAGAGAAGATGGTTAGAGCTGATGAAGGATTTTGATATATCCTTACAGTACCATCCGGGGAAGGCCAATATGGTTGCGGATGCTTTGAGCAGGTATCCCGTGGCCATGTGTTTGACGATGGATCGTCACATTCTGGTAGATCTGGAGAGCTTGGGCATAGAGGTGATAGTTCCTGGGTTCGAAGCACAGATGTGGGGTCTCCAGGTGCAGTCGGAGCTGATAGACAGAGTCAGGGCAGCTCAGTTTGAGGATGAGGCTCTGAAGGTCATCAGGGAGCAGGTCCGAGCAGGACTGTTGGATGAGTTCTCTATAGCGGGGGATGGGTCATTGAGGCATGGTACCAGATTGTGCGTGCCGAGCGAAGGACTTCGGGAGGAGGTTCTTCAGGAGGCACACCGTTCTCAGTACTCTATGCATCCGGGAGCCAACAAGATGTATAGAGACTTGAGACAGCATGTTTGGTGGTATGGCATGAAATGTGAGGTGGTTCAGTTCGTTTCTAGATGTTTGGTGTGCCAGCAGGTGAAGGCCGGGAGGCAGAGACCCGGTGGATTGCTCCAGCCACTACCCATTCCTGAGTGGAAATGGGAGCATATCACTATAGACTTTGTATCTGGGCTTTCGCGCTCTCCAGGAGGGAAGGATACGATTTGGGTCATTGTTGATCGATTGACCAAATTGGCCCACTTTTTGCCTTTTAAAGTGGGTTTGTTTACGGAGAGGTTGGCCAAGATGTACGTACGACAGATAGTCCGATTGCACGGGGTTCCAGTGAGTATAGTCTCGGATCGGGACAGCCGATTCACTTCCCACTTCTGGAGGAGTTTGCAGTAGCTTGGGCACATCGCTCAAGTTCAGTACCGCATACCACCCCCAGACAGACGGGCAGTCGGAGAGGACGATTCAGACCCTCGAGGATATGTTGCGTACCTGTGTCTTGGACTTCTGGGGATCTTGGGAGGACCACCTTCACTTGGTAGAGTTTGCTTACAACAACAGCTACCAAGCCAGTATAGAGATGTCACCTTTCGAGGCTCTATACGGACGAAGGTGCCATACTCCCTTGTCTCGGGATGATGTCGGCGAGAGGGTTTTGCTTGGCCCTGAGATGGTAGTTGATGCTGCAGAGAAGGTCAGGGTTATCAGAGATAGACTTCGGGTGGCGCAGGATAGGCAGCGGCATTGGGCCGATAGCCACCGGAGGCCATTGGAGTTTGATGTATAATCTATATTTTTCTAATATTTGAGTCTGATTGTGATTGTTTTAGATCAAGCTCTAAGTCTTGTGTTTTGTTCTAGGTTGGTGATCTTGTCTTTCTGCAGATTTCTCCGACGCGTGGCACGATTCGTTTTGGTGGCGGCGGGAAGCTTAGTCCATGATACATCGGACCGTTCCGTATCTTGGGCAGGATCGGCGCAGTAGCTTACCGACTGGAGTTACCGTCCGCACTAGAGGAAGTGCACAGCATGTTCCATGTGTCGCAGCTGAGACGGTACATGGCAGATCCCAGTCACATCTTGGACCACTCCGAGATCGAAGTGGGACCGACACTCAGCTATCCAGAGAAGCCGGTTGAGATCTTGGACCGAAGAGAGAAGGTGCTCCGGAACCAGGTCATTCCCTTGGTTCGCGTTGCATGGAGACACCACTCTCCAGGTGAGTCTACCTGGGAGAGGAAGGACGACATGCGGGAGCGATTCCCATATCTCTTCGAGCCTTGAGGTAAAATTCTTTCTTTTTCTTTCCTTGTTCTATTCATGATTGTCGTGTTAGTTCTCATTCAATTTCGAGGATGAAATTTTTTTTAAGGAGGGTAGATTTGTCACCTCCAGTTTTCGAATTAGGGGTATTTTCATTATTTTTTAAGTTTTATAATTTTTAGGAATTTTATTTGATTTTATATGATTTTTAGAGATTTGTTTGAGTTGGTTTGAATTTTATCCAATTTAGACTTAAGTTGGAGACCTGGGTAGCATGGACACTAGTGGGACCCACATACTAGCTGGGCTTGGCCCACATACCATCCTAATTAGGCTAGGAACCATAAACCCTACTTCCATGACTTAATTAGTCATTAAGAGACTTGATTAGTCGATTAGAATTAAACCGAAACGAACCGAACCAAACCCGAACCAACCCAACCTAAGTCTAATGGGTTGGAGGCTTCGTGGATCCACACCCAAACCAACTAAGCCCCCCCCCCCCCCCCCCCCATGGCCGGCCAAGTAGGAGCACCCCCCCCTTTCTTCCTCACAAAGTTAACTCTCTCTCTCTCTCTCTCAAATTTCTTCTTTCTTCTAAAGCTTTTCTTTCTCCAAGGAATCCTAAACTAGGTATGTTCATAAATTCCCATTTAATTCTCTTTAGCATTAATTCTTTCACAATAAATGTAGAGAAGATGATTCTCTACATTTTGCCCCTAGAATTTGTAGGATTCCCTAGACATCTAGGTTAGGGATTAAATGGGGTTTTCTTAATTAAGAGTGGTATATATATATATATATATATATATATATATATATATATATATATATATATATATATATATATATGTGTGTGTGTGTGTGTGTGTGTGTGTGTGTGTGTGTGTGTGTATTATATATATGTATTTGTGTGTAGAGTATGAGAGAATGGTGGTGGTGGTGTATGAGTGAGAGTGGTGGTGAGAGTGTGTGTTTGTGTGTGTGTGAGTGTGTTTGTGAGAGAGTGTGTGTGTGTTTGTATTTATATATATATAGATATGTGTATGTGTATGTATTTATATGTATATAGATATGTGTGTGTGTGTATGTATATATATAGATATGTGTGTGTGTGTTTGTGTATATAGATATGTGTGTGTATATGTATATATATAGATATGTGTGTGTGTGTTTGTGTATATTGATATATATATATATATATATATATATATATATATATATATATATATATATATATATATATATATATATATATATAGTGGAAAAAAATATATATATATATAGTGGAAGTAGTAGAAGATAAGAAGAAGAGGGAGAAGAATAAGAAGTACAGCTGCAGCAGCAGCAATAACCAGCAGTAGCAGCAGCATGCACAGCAGGAGCAGCAGCAAGCAGTAGCAGTAACAGCAGCTGCAGCAGTGGCTGTAGCAGGCAGCAACCCCCCTATAAACCCCCTTCTTAGCCCCCTTTTTACCCCCTTAAACCCCCCTAGTATATATATATATATATATATATATATATATATATATATATATATATATATATATATATATATATATATATAGATGATAAGTTAGAATAAGAAGAAGTTTAAGAAGAATAAGAAGAAGAAGATTAAGAAAAAGAATAAGAAGAAGGATGAGAGGATAAGGAAAGAATTAGGAGAATAGGATTAGAAGAAGGAGAGAAATGAGATTAGGAAATAGGAAGAAGAAGGAAAGAATTAGAAGAAGTTAGGAAGAGGAAATTGGAAGGAAAGAATGAGAGGAAAGAATTAGAATAGGAAATAGAATTTGGGGGAGATCGAGTTAGAGGGTGAAATCGAGCTCCGAGCATCGGAACGCGGTGAAACTTGGGGGAGACCGAGAATACGTGAATTAGACTTTGCGGGTAGGCTCCCGAGTTGAAATCGGGGTCGTAGGGCGACGGTATCGTGCCGTACCATTTCGTATCTTGAAATATTCAAGATATCAGCAATAGGCCGTAAGATGGACTAGACGTCCACTCTACCTAGGTATTTTGGTAGGTAATGAACGTATAGGCTAGTATCATACTACCCTAGGGAGCACGGGTCGAAATACCAAGCGTAGGTAGGCTAACTTGGTAATTGCCTATGTTAGAATTTTACCTTTTTAAAGGGTAAAATAGGATATTGGCCTACGGCCGAGATTTGAGTTTCGAAGTCCAAGATGGACTTGGATATGGGTTGTAAGGGTTGGTAATAATTAGAAATAGTCGCCTAGACCTAGTCTTGACCCCGGTTGACCACGGTTGACTTTTTAGACCAAAAGTCAACTATGGGTCAACACTTTACCCAATTTAGTCCCAAATTCCCTTAAACTTGGACAGTTGACCAAAAGTCAACTGTTAGTCACCAGTGACCTAGGGTTGACCTAGAGTTGACCAGAGTTGACCCGTTGACCAAAAGTCAACTATAAGTCAACTTTTGACCTAGTTTGATTCGGATTGACTTCCAATGTTCTCCTATGACCAAGGTTGACCTAACTAGACTTGTCTTGACCTAGAATGACTTAATAGGATTTAATTTGATTTAACTTTACTTCTAAACATAGTATTGATATGTCTTGTTCTCTATAGGTCCTCGAGATACTGCAGTGGATCCGGTTGACATAATTTATCATCTTACAGGCGAGTACATTCTCTGATAACTTTTTTCCAATTTATGATAACTGTTATGATTCATGTACTTAGTGTAGATATACTTATTCCTGACACATGGTTCTCACGGATTGGTATTCCTGGATCCCGACGAGAGATGTTTCTCCTTCTTAGGTTGGAATGTATTGTGCAAGCTCCCTTGTAGCTCTTGCTCAATATATGGTCACTGATTCTAGAGAAGGTTCGCTACCTTCTCATTAGAATCCCGTGCAGTGACGTGTCCTGTTTGGATCCATTCTACCAGTTGGGGTAGAGGGAGTAGTACCGTATGCCTGTGGTCAGATCCATCCCGCATTCCCGAACAGTGTGAGTCATATACCGTACATATGACTTGCCAGGCCACTTCTTGACAGGTACCCAAGCCGATCACAAGTTGAAACTACTACTCACACACATTGGACATATGGCTTACCTTGACTTGTGTACATACCATGATTTCGTTCTACTTTCATGTTCTAGCTCTAGCTCTACAGCTTACCATGCCATGATATATTTATGTACACTCCATAATTTCATTGTATATGCTCTATTTACAGTCTTATAGCTTTTATTCTATCTTGAGATCTGTTATGAGATATATGTACTCGTTTCATCCTGACTGGATATGTTGACAAAATATTACAGATGCTGATGAGGGTGATTGCAGTACCTACTACGGTCCGGATGACGTAGTGGGCTTAGACTTGGTCCAGTAGGGCTTAGCTCCGCCTGACGAGACTTTACCTATTGCTTAGTTAGAGTAGGTCTTTTGTACTGGACCTTGTCTCCAGTTACTTTTGAGACTGTATTACATTTTGGATTGTATTAGAGACTTGGACTTGTATATTATTTGTGTTTGGACTTGACAGGTTATATTTTATCGTCTTGTTGTCTTTATCTTTCAGTCTTTACTTTATCATCTTAGAGTTGTGATTGAGCACTCATATATATTCATTGCTTGTCCTCCGTTCGGAGTTGACCATATTCTCGACAGGTTTTAAAATATATATAAATTGTTGTTAGAGTAGAAAACCTACAGCGTTCCACGCCGTTTTTACGGTGAGGGCTGGACGTTGTCACGTACACGTGCCCTTATAGCGGGTGCGGGTCGTGACACATTTTAGTGGTGGCCCACGCAGCTCCTGAAGTTGCAATTAGTGCGATGTCGTAGCGGCACTCGTCTTAGAGTGTTGACTACGAGCCTGTGTTACACATAGGAGGTAGTAGGCTAAGAGTACTCAATCACAGTAGGATCTTTCCTTGCTTATCTTGCTTACCGCCTTTGATATTGATTTACTGTATTCTAGCTGTCCTCCTTTGATATTGCCCTTCATGTGCCATATTGATATCTTCTTTTCAATCTGTCTCCAGGATGGTTATGACTCATTCTCGTTTTTGACTCTGTCCAAACTCGGTTTGACAAAAACAAGTCACGTCCCCATTACCTCTGAATTGTTTTCTGATAATTATTTCCCCAGTAGAATGATTAAATGTTTTGCCACGTCCATATAACCTCTGAGCAAAGCATTCATCAAGGATAATTACGTCCCTATTACCTCTGAATTATCTACTCCCCTCTAATGCTATATATCTTTCCACGTCCATATTATCTCTGGTCAGATATAGAACATCCTCTGCTATTATGTCCATATTACCTCTACTAGCAACTTCGTTCAACTTATTATCTATATTCGAATTACTCGAATATAAAATGGATAATAGGTCCACATCACAATTCCCCAGCGGAATACCCACCAAAAATATTCTTACTACGTCCACATTACCTCTAGCATCAATATTTTATAAAACCATATTTACTTCTGAAAAGATTCTTTATTTTGCACTTAAACGTCTATCAAAAGATGGAAAAAAAAGGTACAAGAGCCGTGACGGCCAAAAAAAAGAAGTTACAAAAATCTATGGGATATATAGGCAGTTTATGTTGTCCCTCAGAGCCGCGACTTCAGCCTCAGACTTCGCAATAGCCCGGCGCCGTGCATCTTCTTGACGAGTGGCTTCATCTTCAAAGAGGATCAGACTCTGATGCTCCCCCTCCAACTTCGCCAGTTGTTCTTCTAAACGGACAGAAGTGGGGGCTGTCATGGCAGCCAGGGACAGATAATCTTCTTGTTCAGATGTCGCCATCCTCAAGCCAGCTTCACAGCCGGAAGTATCATCCCCCGGCTAATTCTCTCAATAGACCCTGAACCGCCAGGGACTTCGCAGTCACGAAGCCATATCATCAGAAAAGCGACAAGCACCGCCTTTTCTGATATCTTAAACTCAGCTTGTCTGAAGAAATAATAAATCAGGGAATTTCCCTCAGGATCATCCCTATCTTCGATATCCGCAGCTCCGTGATCTGTCATCAGCCGATCTATCTCAGAGATTGTGAAGGTTTTAGGCGACGAGAAGGAGACTGGGTCATTCTCCCTTCTCTGGTGAAAACATAGTTGGTCCAAGACTTCGTATGTGGGATGGACCCCTCGGTCTTACCCTTCTTCATAGTCTGGTGACAAATGAAAAAGTGACAAAGTAACTCTTTGTACACATTCATCATATCAGAGCTCTCCTTCTCTAAGTCCAAGATCTCTGCGTCACTGGGGACATACATACGGCTCCAACCCCAGGGAAGTTTGGATACCGCCTGCATCTCATGAAGAGCCAAACCTATCTCCCCGTCCGGAGAAAAGAAGGTGCACGTATGATGGTTGTACAGCTCTGCCAAGGAGACGAACATCGGCCAGTTAACCTTGACGCCATACTGAGTGGCTCTGACGGCATAGAAAAGATCGATAGCTTTTAAGGTGGCCTCATAAGTCGAGAGCACCCATCCAGTAAGGTCACTCCAAAACGAAACAGGATGCCTCCAGCCTTCCAGCCGCATCTTCCCTTCCGGGTATGACTCCTTCTTCGACAGCATCAAGTTGGAGAGAGTCTCAGCAGCATAGGGATGAAGATCAGTCGGGATACCGTTCAGTATAACACCCGATTGTAGCCCCCTCATGGAGTAGGATGTGGAACCCTTGACACACTTGAATGTGTCCTTCTTCTGGTCACCAGAGTTAAACTGGATCCTGCCAGAAACAACCCCAGGCAGTTCAGGAGTCAGGTCTCATTTCATTTGCCTCTACACAGCTAGATCAATAAATGTCGACAGAGGGTATTGGCGCTTCATTGATGGTAGCCCTATTCTTTGGTCATTCAATGTAACGACCAAAGACTCTTCCAGACATATCGTCGCATTGTCCTCAAATCCTATGCTGTCACCAAATAGAAAGTACGGCTTCTTCCAACAGTGTGACCCTCCGAGCTTCTCGTTATTCATCATCTGCTTCAGAAAAGTTTTCTCATGTTCAATTATGGCGATCGCCCGTTCCGTAGGCTGGTCATGACTGATCTGTGCCTGAACATCGCTGACCATGTTGGTTATAAGGCTCGTGCCAAGAACGTGGCAAGCGGAATCGAAAGGGATACCGCCAAGCTCTGGGATAAACATGTTTACTATAAGGGCAGAAAGAAAGTCAGACTCAGGAAACTGCAGGAAAAACTAAGTTCTGAAGGGCTTCTATGTGCCCAAAACGATATGCGCACAAAACAAACAAGTGGACGCGTAACACTCAGACAGTACGTGGGCGCATAACATGCCACTGCTTAGAGGGCGCATAACATGGCAACACGTGGGTGCATAGCACACCACAAGTGTTGGCGTATGACTTCTGTGGGCGCATAATGATGCTCATAGAAGTATGTTGCCTTAGGCGCAAGCGCCCAGGCAGGAGAAAAGTCCGAGCATCGTAAATTAACGCTCGAGACTTTGTTTTTGAAGCATGTCCACACCCAGAATCGGGTCCTGGACTGCCGAGGACGCTGT
Organism: Iris pallida; assembly: GCA_029216955.1. NCBI lineage: Eukaryota > Viridiplantae > Streptophyta > Magnoliopsida > Asparagales > Iridaceae > Iris > Iris pallida. Next base: position 5,367,184 of record JANAVB010036420.1, on the reverse strand, counting down.
CGCGGGAGGAGAGCCACTCGGCGCAGTCCCCTTGCCCTTCGAGGATCTCTTGGCAACCTTGCGAGACATGGTTCTCAAGGAAAGGAGATGAAGAGTTTTCTGAAAAATTCAAAGAGAAGGGAATAATGAACTTTCTCTCTCCATTCAGGGCCTATTTATAGGCACGGGCCACTTCCTATGCGCCTACTTGCTCTATGCACCTATGCGTCCATCGCATTGTATGCGCCCACGTGAAAAATCAGCTTCCTGTACACTATGCGACTGCCACTTGCTGACATGGACAACGTATAAAGGATGGACCGCTTCAAATTCTACCCAGATGAATTTGTCAGTTCGAATTTCAAAGAAGATCTCAACAGTCGTATCTCTCTGACAGGCTGGTCAAATACTATGCGCCTAAAGGAGAGAGTCGTGCTATGCGCCCATTGTATCATGAGAAGATGATCCATGCTTCTTTCAAAGTATTTCGAACTTGTTCAAGTATCAAAAACTTTGAAGGGGGTCTTGTAGAAGCATGAAAAAATTTCAGCAATAAAGCTCTATGCGCCCAAAGCCAGTGAAGCTCTATTCGCCCAGCCAGTCTCCATGCGTCCAGCCAGTGAAGCTCCATGCGCCCAAATAGTAAAGTTTCATGCGCCCAAGACTAGCTCCTCTAAAAGAAGGGTGTATAGCCTGAGACATGGCTATGCGCCCAAGCCTGACTCGGTCAAAGCCATGATCAAAATGTACAGCGAAGCACACGGCCACGTTAGTCTCCACGAGTAGTCGTGCACCGAAACATGAGGCCACGTCAATACCACGACCAACCCACGATCTCACAGCCTGCATGTGCCTACACCTTATGCGCCCAAAGCAGGACTATGCGCCCACATGAAAATCAGTATGTTTCCTTTATGTGGGCGCATAACATCATTCCAGCTCAAGAACAATAATAAAAAGGGGTCTCATCTCTCTTCAAAACACAGAACGGAGAGCATTTTCAAGAGCCAAATTGATGCACTTCTTGCCAGTGAGCCGAGTGTTAGCAATTTTCTTAGGTTTTCTCTCACTTTTGTAATCGGAGTGTCAACGGAGTAAAGGAGCAACTGCCGCTCAATCTCCATCGTCTCATTCCCCAGAATTCTTTTTGTTGTACTCGGGGATCCTTAGCGCAGATATCTCAGGCGTTCTCGATTTGTGGTGCATTGCACAAATAAAGAAAAGACAGTGTTTTCTTCTTCTTTTTTGTTCATAATATAGTCACATGGTTTTGGTAGATAACTAACTACACTTGAGTATATACTACTATCATGGTCATGAGTGACATGGCAACTAGTGTGGTATACTCCTATCTTATTAGGGCTATCTTGGTTGCCTACCATTATATTTTTAAACTCGAGTTTCCACAAAAGTTACTTAATAAAATTCTCAAAATAATCTACCATAATTTGTATCATTTCTAAGCCGTCCAACTTAATCATGACTCAAAACATAATTTCCTTAAATCAATATCTCGAAGTAACCCTTATCATATCACCACTAACTTTTCACAATTTAATAATATCAAACCAACCTTTAAACTCAAGATTTCATGAACCATTTTTTTTACCGAAATTTGTGATATCCATAATCACAACTTTTTAAACTCAAAATCTAAATAGATTTATAAATTATCAATCATAGGACACAATTTAAAATTTGAAATTTTTCCTCAAAGTCGTTTTCATATCTTCCAAGAAATTTTTAACCAAACTTTTTACTATCATTACTTCCACTAAAATTCAAAATTTAATAAACATATTAATCGTAACTTGTACGACTCAATTTAAATAATCATACTGCCACATTTAATATTTAAGATCATTTTCAAATCAAATTTATATCCTTCCAAAGATGTATAGCTATAACTCAATAATTCAAAACTCAAAATCAAATCAATTTGTTTTCACGATCTAGCTATCCTCTTGTGTATACCACCTTGTAATATCAAAATAAAATTCCAACTATCCTTTGATGGCGATAATATGCTACTACCCAACTTAGAATTAACTAATCCTTAAGATCACACTTTTAGAAAATAAATGCGTTTATAACTCAAATAGAACCTCAATGCGGATTTATTATCGATGTAACCTTTTCTTGCCATGTGTTTGACCTACGAGCATATAATAGTGTAGTCATCTTCCTAGCTGTCACTAAGCACAAAAAATAAGAATTTACGGTAGAAAGAGTTCAAACAGGATGCAAATCAAGGATGGTAACGAAAGTTCGAAACTTGAAACAAGAAAGGTGGTTAAGCTTGTGGATGAGATCCTAAACTCTATTCCTATATGCAGGTTCACATCGGTACAGTCACATAATCGAAGTGATAAACTGACCTGTATGGACCACCCCAAAAACATGTAACGCCCCAGTCCCAAACTACTTAAGACTAAGTACGTCGATATGCCAGCTGCATACATACGTAGTATACTCCAATATATGGAACCATCGTATGTATACATAACCTGTAAAATACAGTAACCCATGACACTAATCTCATCCACAAATAAAAGAGAAATAATTTATAATAAACCTATGAATTATCATTTACAAGTTGTTGGGCGGAGACAAATCCACTACCAACTAGAAAGAGAGGAATACATTATATGATAAAGGAATTTTGTCAAGCAATGTGAAGGCGATCCAAGTGCAATCACCTCGGAAGAAGAGAGGAAAACATGGCCATAGAGAGAGCACCTACGAAAACCACAAAGACACACCTGGAGAATTTACCAGGTCCTCAGAGGGACGCAACAAGATACAATAAACAACATGCCATATAATTATTGAATATAAAATATGCCACAAATAAAAGTAAGTGACAAGACATTAATAAGGTAACCTAACCGTACTAAAGTGAACATGCATTTGAGAAATAATTCTTTCGACGCATGAGCCCTGGCTGTAAATAGGATCGGCATAGTCCCTATATAGGGCACCAGGGGCCTATGTCCGTAACATCCGAAGATCGTTAGAGGGCATCATGTGCAAGGGGGTACGTCCATAACGCTCTGGAAAACGTCAGAGGGCACATGAAGCCTGCGTCTCCGGAGGAGCGTACAGGTAATCAGGAAAGTGCAAAGAAGCCCATACGTCAGGTATTATTCTCCCCACCCAATGCTTTTATCTAAGTCACATCCACGACCATAAACCTCTACTAACTGCTAAGTCTCCTAACATGCCTCTATTAGCAGTTAGCCCTAACGCATGCGCACGGGTGATCAGCCAACACATAAGGACCTCCACATGCTACTCATCTCACTCATACTCGTGGTACAACTATGTCGAGGTATATATGATACACTACAAACGGTGGTCCCTTAACTCTAAGTCCATATACAATAAAAGGATAATAATTAAAGTAAAGCTAATATCACTGAGCAGGCAGTAAATTATGAACTGTAATAATGATACAGCTAAAAGAACTAAAATAAATGAACAGTGATATACAATAAATAAAATATTGACTAATTATAAATAGTATAAATTATGGCAAGGTATCTTGCCTGGTGTTACGTCTGGTGTGGTGCGGTGATCCGACAAGTCCTGAATGTCTGATAGTCCTCTAACTCCACACAAAGAAACCCAAAGCAAGAGATCAAGTCATCAAGAATAGTCATCAAGAATCTGTCAGCTCGGTTGATTTGGAGTTGTCTAGCATGATATGATCATGTCAACACAAAAATAGTTTAGCAGTCAAAACTATGCAAGATGATCTCAGATGATAGCATGGACTGTGTTATTGAGTCTGGAATAGTCAAATTGGCTAGGGTCGATATAAGGAAGTACAGAATTGACGAGAAAACAGAAATAATGGGATCAGTTACGGACGGATGATAATCGAAGAAAAATTGACGTAAATAATACGTATACTATTTTAGAAAAATATTTGTAATACTTGGAAAGTAGATCTATCACCCAAAACATTTTAGATAATACATACCTTGAAAATCAAAATACTCTAAGGTAGTCAAGGTATATTTTAAATAGGTAAAATAATCCAATAATCATTTAGGGTTTATAAACTCTTTTAAAAATAGATGTAGGTTACCCACAATACTATATTAAAATTGGTAAAAAAAATAGTGTAATAATATAAAAAACAAAATTCCTAAGAGCAATAATAATAATAATAACAATAACAACAATAATAATAATATGTACATCTTTTTAACAATAAAAGATACATTATAAATAATATAAATGAAAACAAAATCATCAAAAATAAACATTAAAAATACATACTTATGCAAGTACTATTTTCTCAACCATAACTAAATAAAATAAAGAAATATTGGCAATCATTAAGCTATTGTTCTTTGTAACAAAATTAATAATAATAATAATAATTTCAAAAGTGAATCAGTAGTAGAGGTACTGCTCTCCCAAATATAAAGTAATAAAAATCAAGAAAATAAATAAAAGATGGGTTTAAAGAAAAAAGAGAGAGAAGGAGAGTTAGGTGTGGAATCGATCAATTGGAAAAAGAATTGGGGGGAGAGGAAGAGAGCGGAGGAGAAAAGAGAGAGGGGAGCCGCGGTGATAAGAGGAGGGCAGCGAGGAGCAGCTCGGCAAGGGGGTGAGGTCGGGGATGCGCGCGCGGTGTACTACGGATCCGGCGGAGGAGAGGCACGCGGAAGTGGCGCTCGTACGGTACTCACCTGGGTTCAGGTCGGTCGAATCGGCGCACGAAAAGAATTTCGATCGGTGCTAGAGGTAGGGTGAACGAGGCACTGCTCTCATTGGGGGTCACCGACGCAGTCATGGTCTCCAGCGCAGTAGTATTGGTTTGACGGCACTCATCAACGCTGGAACAGGACTCGGGACTCGTCGGTGGCGAGTTCGTCGGGAGGTACGGGGTTTGATGAGTCTTGTGGTAGTGACGGTGGTCATTTGTGGTAGATTCGGGGGAGGTGTTACGTGGTGAGTGGTGTCCTGGGGGGCAGGGAAACTGTGGTGGCGAACGATGGGGGAAGGTGGTTTTAGTTGTTTCTTTTTCTTTATTGTGGTTCTCTTGGGTGGTGCTGGGCTAGTTGATGGTGGATTTGCTGTCGGGGAAGGAGATCCGACGGGTGTGGCCAGAATCTGTGGAGGCGATGGAGGTAGCTTTTCCCACAGTGTGGGGTCGTCGAAATTGATAGTGGTTCGGGGTGGACGTAGTGGTGAAGGTTATGTGACGGAGATGAGAGGGGTTCTGGTGGAGGCCTCACGGTAGTGGCGGCCAGCAGAACGTGGCTAGGTGTTGTGGCGGTGGTTGGTTGCAGGTTTTGGTGATGAGGAGAGGAGGTGGTCGGGCGTTGGCCAAGGCCGGAGGAATTTGGGATCTCGATGGTGGCGGAGATGATCGTGCTTGATGGTGGTGGTGGTTGGAAGTTGCTGCCTCGGCCGGGGTGGTCGATGAGAGGTTGGAGGTCGTTGTGTTGGGGACGATTCTATATGCGGTCGGGGTAGAGGGGGTCGGAGCCGAGAGGCTGGGATGGGGTTTAGTCATTGTCGGGAGTGTCCGACACAATATGGGTTGGTGTTCAGGGTTGTCGGATACGAGGTCAAATCTGTATATGTAAAAAACGGATAATGGATGGAGAATGGCGACGACACCGACACGATGCACATCTGGATTGTGGTGGAAATTGGGTTGGTGAAATCATGGAGAAAAGAGAACAAGAGGGCTCTCCTTATATAAGAGGTGGAAGCCCTATTTCGATAAGGATTGGTATTGTTTAAACTCCCTATTAGATTTAAAACAAATTTAATCCAATCCAAATGATTGAAAACTAATTTAATCCAATCCAAGTCGATCTAGATAAATTCTACTTTTAATTTAAAAGCATTTAAATAAAGTCAATGAAATCTTTTCTTTAATTCTCATATTTACTCCAATATAAATTCAAACAAAATTCAAATATCATTTTCGTAAATTATAAAATTAGTAATAATTCATTTCAAAAATCAACATATTCATGAATTGAATTTCATGTATTCGCATAATATAGAATAATTACATAAACATAGTTTTAATTACCAGTAACTAAAATAGCCTTTATATAAATGAATAAATTAAAATTTTGGAAATTCTAATTCACTTCTGGATATGTTTTGTGCAACTTTAAGCAATAAAGAAAATATATTTAATAAATAATATCTATCACATATTACTTTGAGATATACATTTACTATTTTTCTAAAATATGACCTCGCGCATATTCGCACTCGACGAGCAAATACAAAAAATGTAAATTAGCATGCGACGTACAAATACGAAGTACAAATTAAATACCAATTTATTTAAAAACAAAATCGTAGAAGAAATTTAGAGGGTTACAGTAATATTTAACTTTAACTAATAAATATTTGAAGTATTATTATTACTACTAGGAGACATCTATTTACAGTACTTTAAATTGATTTGAATCGAATGCACCAGTTCTCAATCTGAATCTTTCCGCCTACAAAGTGATATTACACAAGTTTGACAATAAATTTAAAAATTTTAAAGTTGAAAAATTCAATATCAAACAATAGTTCCTCTCTGTTTATATTGAGGCGTGTTTTATTGTCATTTACCATTCTATAACGACGCGGTGGAAGCTATTTAGTACCTCATCGTCGTTTACAACATCATTACCCATATTGGTATTTGGGATTCAAAAAATACCTGCAAAATTGAATAAATAAATTTTAAATCCCTATAATCATTATAAAATCTATTTTGAATGATATCAATTTTAGAGTACTTACCAGCTGCATGGATATCTTGATGTAGTTGTTATCCCATCTTTTATGAATCATTGTCCCACCACTTCTTG